>JAZKJV010001397.1:315836-363677 GCA_037367405.1 Ottelia alismoides
TATACAAGACTTGGTGACCAAGCTGCAAAGGTGACCTGGCATATTCCACAGCATTCTCAACATAGACCCCTCATTACAAAAAAATATCGTATTTCTAGCTAGCCAATGTGCCCAACTACTGCCCATCATCCTCACAGGTGCCCACCCAAATCATTGCACTCCCAGCTTCATTTCCTATATGTAAATTATACAAGATTTGGAGTGACCAAACTGCTGAAAAGGTGACCTTGGCATATTCCACAACATTCTCAACATAGACCTCTCATTACAAAAAATACTAGCCAAAGTGCCCAACTACCACCCACCGTTCTCACGAGACTGTGCATTAGCGCAACCAGAAGAAGCCAAAAGTGGTCTTCTTTTTAGGCATTGGCCAAATCAATTTTAGCCAAATTCCAAACATGCTTGGCCCGATCACACTAAAAAAGAGATGATTTATATCTTCATTCCCAGCCGCACAAAGGTTGCATGTCACATCCGCTGCATTCAATAACCTTGCTCTACAAACTTCCGTCACTATCTACCCCCTTCTGAATAACCATAGAAACACCTTTATGTGCACTGGGATCTTTAGGGCAGGACCGAAAATCCACCTTTGTGAAAAGGCTTTATGAGCTTTGCGAACGAAGAACGAACCATCTCCCCAAATCCAATGATCAAACCCATCAAAAGGAGTGTCGAACCTGCCCAAGTACTCTATCATGTGAATAAGATCCTGGACTCGATGTTCAGAGAAAGCTGACACAAAAGTAGGTGTGCAGCTACCATCCACCCAAGCCTTTGCAATGTATAAGTCAATGTTTCATGCCAAGTCAAACAACAGAGGCAAACGAATGCAAAGAGAGTCATCCTCAGACCAATCATCCTTTCAGAACTCGAATGAGCATCTATCCCTAACCATCGCTCGTGACAAGGGGGTCATTTTTGGAAGAAAAAAATGCTGCAAATAGCCTTCCAGAAAAAGGCCATTGATTTTGGACTGCATACATGACCGAAACGCCATTAACATTTCTAAGCAGGCAACACAAGATGCTATCCCCATCCTCCTAAATCCTCATAATCCACTTCCTTAGGAGGGCCTTATTTATTACTTAGGTCATAACGTCAAGTTCACCATCGTCCACTGAAGTCGACACGGAATCTAATTAACCAACGGATGACCTTACAATCCTGCTGAAAGAATCTTTGCATCACAGACTCCACCTTCGTCAGATTCCTTACGGGGAGATTTGTGAGCAAAGGAGAAAATTTCAAACCATTGAAAGTACTGATATTAGAATAACAAACTTCCCTTGGCATGATAGACAACACACTTTCCAGTTAGCCAACTTCATCTCTACTTCTCAACGAACATCCGGTCGATATGCTTCGATCGACCAAACACCAATGGTAACAACAAACATCTGATTAGAAGCTTCACCAAAAGCGTTTTAAGCCCCTGACCATTCAATTCCATCTCATCCGTCAAAAGGTTGAAAGGCATAAATACATACCCCTCATGTTGATCCTAAGGCCAGATGTATCGCCAATAATCTCAAGCACCATAGAATTCCCCTAAGCCTCATCTTTCCTGCCCTCCATAAAAAACACCATGTCATTAGCATACTACAACATAGTTCAAGGTGCAGTGGCATGCAGTTGGCATGCCGTCGTATCATATCGTGCCGATGGGTTTGGCCGTGCCGACATGGGTGGAGTGCCAATCTTCCAAGATATCGCTGGCATGCCGATGGTATGGGGGCATGCCGACGATACATGAAATAAATTTCTTTGTACTTCTTGTTAAATGTTGGGGGCACAGAGGGCATGCTTTTTTATGTGCTCCAAAAAATATCAAATAATAACACATATTACCCTACATTGACAATGTTTAGAAGTCACAAGAAGTGATGGCTTTTTTTCATTTGTCATCTTTTATTCCCATCTATTATAATATTATTTGATCATTTTTATAGTTTGATTGCAATTCTAATGCTCATTCTCTTCTAAAAAAAAGTACTATGCAATTAATCCTACATTGGCAAATTGACAATGAAGTGTAATCTTAAATGAAGTAAAGGGAATCCTTCGTTTGCCATCTATTCGTATCCTCCATGTATTGTTTCTTCCTTAATTTTTTACGAATTCATATCTCTTCCGAGTATGCTTGTACATTCACAAATAGTACCCGACAATCCTACATAGACAAATAGATAATTTAAGGGATTTGCATGAATTAATGAGGATTCTCGTACTATATTATCTTCTATTCTCGTACTTCATATACTGTTCTTCATTTTTCATGATTTAAGTATAATTATTCTCAACTAGTATCCTGCATAGTCGAATATTCAAAGATGAAATAGAATATAATGGGAATAATTAGAATGAACCATGCCAGTATAGTGACCATGGGTGTGGATTTTATGGGAATCATTCGTCTAATGATTATATGGAAGACTCAATACAAAGGTGTTGCATCTTTCTCCCCACCCTTTCATGATACTTCAAGTTCTTATCATCAAAAGTCATAATGAGATCTCCAATAATCATCCTATCATATTGGTGATATTTTTCTCAATACTTTTTAGTAGGATTGCATGCTTCTCTTTCACCTCGCAGATAGTGTCGGTGGAATGGAAGAATCTTCTTCTAGTGAGGCAAGAGTAGGACAATAGTATGATTTTTATTGTTTTTTCATATGAATCTATTCATTACCCTACTACTCTCATCACAAGCTTCAATCACTCCCCCGTCAACATGATCAAAAATGGGCGGTATTACATCATCAGAATGTCGTGTCACTCATCGAGACATATGTATTGATGAGAGTAGACATCCATACATTGGAATGCTCCAAACTATTTCTTACCAAGAGTATAAATGAATTGACATGGACTACATGAGCCTCTATTCATAAAGATGTTGAAGCATGCCATCGGCACAAGCAAGAAAGCATGCCATTAAGTTTATATCGGACAAGAAATTCATTCATGGAAGTAACTATGAATTGCTACTTTAGTGCGCTTTTTTGTCTTTATTTTTCAATATTATTTCATGCATGTTCATGTCTCTTAAATGTTATGTACTAATATTCATGATTACCAATTTGGCATGTATTTAATGTTATATTTTTAGTTTGTCTACATACCAAATATATCAAAATTGCATGACTTCTTCATCGAGGATATATTAGAGACACTTTATCTTTGAAATTTCACTAATTTTTAACTTTTTTAAGTTGTTTCAGCATGATTTCGGGATATCGTTGGCATGTCATCGACATGCCCCCGCCATCCATTTTTAAACTTGGTGAAACAACCATCAATATCGACACTTAAAATTGTGTACTACAACAAGGGGGTGAAGATATCACCATGCCCCCCATCCCCATGCAGCTAATCAGTGGCAATGGTCAATGCATACGGCACTATGGCGAACAAAAGTGGTCTTGAGGGTACCCCTGCCGAACACCTCGTTGAGGTTGAAAGAAACCCCCTCCACTTCTAGGAAACCATTCACTAGAATCGAGTATGATGTTGTAGTAATGCATTGTTTCATACAAGTAATCAGTAATCATGAAATGCCCCTCTTTCTTAGAAATACCTAAATGAAGCTCCAATCCACACAATCATAGACCGGGTAAAAGTCTCCATGCTTCTAACCTACAATTATCTCATTTTTTTATGACCATATCATCTGTCATGTATCTCTCAGGGATGAAGGCAGTTTGAAGGGGTGTATAATATTATGTAAACCATTCATAATCGACTAAACAAAACCTTGGCCACAATAAGATTGATAGCAATTAAGAGAGCTAATGGTCGGAATTCTTCAACTCGAATGGTTACCTCCTTATTTAGCCATTCAAATCCATAATGTCCTCCCCCACCGTGCTCTGGAACTCCTTAAAAAACAGGATCGAGAAACCATTTGGTCCATGAGAGCCATCTACTTTTAGGCCACAAATTGTTGCCTGGACCTCCTAAGTATCGAACTCCGTTAGAAGTGCACCGGTAAATTCTGCGAAGATCCTTCTTGCCTCATGGGCCAATGCCATCCCTTGTAGATCCATGTCTGCTTAGCGCCCAAAAAAAGACACCACGACTGACCCACTTGTTGCTCCCTCCACAGAGCCACACCTAGCTTCCGTCTACCATGATCGAGTGAATGAGACTTCACCTTATCCATATGCTTGTTGCAACATGAAAGTATCTTGTGTTCGCATGCCACTCGTTTAACCATTTCTGTTTAGATCTTTGCCTCCACCACACCTCAATTTTCTTATCTTCATCTTTAATGATTTTTATTAAACAAGTACGTTACTAACTCACTCTTCATAACTACATTATATTCCAGTTTGTAAAGTCTAACCATGTCATAGCGTGTATGCCCCCGTCTTTGAGGTCTACATGTACATACCTCCTTAAATTTGAATGCCAGCATCATTTGTTGAAGAACGAGCAACTTGAGGGCCATTTTGTGTGCTGACCCCCTCAAACTGGGTACTTTACTAGGATTAATCACACGACCTTGAAAGTCCTCCATAAGCCAAACACATTGAAATCCAAAAAAGGGGTGTCTTTGGTCCTCCCTGATCCCAGCACAAAAGTGTATGATCAAACCTCATCCTCGGCGGTGTGTATTGTGAATACATAAGCATATTGGAAAAACTACATTAGTTCCACTGACACGGCCTAAAATATTGGTGAAATTCGTCGATATTTCAGCGATTAATTGAACTTTAAACCTACCCATTATCATTTTCTCGCCTATTGGCGAAGTATTGCCATGTCTACAATATTCCACCATTAATAAGAGATCTTTTTCCATTTTTTAAGGGAAAAAGGACCGATATATGCAATAACTTTTCTCATCTCACTCGTGTTAAACCTAGACATAAACCCTTAAACTAATTTCGTTTTGGGGAGTTGACCCCGAGCCCCTATAGGGGGAGGTGCACCTGCCCCCTCGCCCTCCAAGTTCGTTGACTGGGCAGCGCGACCCCCATCTAGATGACAGACTTCGCCTGCCAACATTCGAGGTTACACAATAAACTTGGCAATATGTCTATATAAATAGAAGGGTTACGATTTAATGTGTCTCGAGATTCTCAAAATAAGTTCATGACATGTAACTGTAGAGATAATTATGTAGTCGGTGTATCATTTATCCTATTTTTATTTTCTTGTAAACTTATGTAATTTACCCATGGGTATGGAATAACAAGATAACTCTTTCTACCAACATGGTATCAGAGCCAAAACCCTAAAATCCTAAACAAACCCCCCCCTCTCCTCGGCGCCGCCTCCTCCTCCCACCGCCTCCTCCTCCTCCCACCGTGTTGTCGGGCCTCCTCCTCTCCCGCCGGGCCTCTCCACCGTCGAGCCCCTCTACCATCGGCTCCTCCACCGCCGAGCCCCTCCATCGCCGGGCCCCTCCACCGCCGGCCCCTCCTCTCCCGCCGAGCTCTCCCTCGATGGATTTGAGTGCGTAAAGTCTACATATGCACTCAAATCATATGCAGTTTATGTAGACACTTGTCTTTTGATCTACGAATCCTAGTTCTTCGTCTCCGACGACATGTCAGAAAACAAAAGTCGATATGCCCTCCATAGGCGCGTTCAAAAGTCCCGCACCAATAGTCAAGATGGATGGGACGAACTATGAGCTCTGGGCGATGCAGTTCATGAGCCTCGTGAAGTCGAACGGTAAGAAGCACATTCTTACCGAGGAAGAGCTGGCAGAGAAGACTGGGACCTATGCCTCATGAGAGGCTGATGACTCATATGCCAAGGTCTGGCTGTCAGGCATGTTGTCAATGGAGATTGCTAATGATGTTCTCCATCAACCCACCGCTAAGACGATGTGGGACATACTAGCGGCAACTTATTCGCAGGTGCGAAATGAGATGAAGATGTTATAGCTCCAGCATGACATATTCACCATGAAGCAGAATGGATGGTCACTACATTCCTTGTATACATCCCTACGGGGGATGTTTGAGAAACTCTACAGTACTATCCCTCTCACGGGCACCCCCGAGCAGAAGAAGACTTTTAGGAATGCTACCATGGTGGGGGCACTGCTTGCGGCTCTTGATCCTGAATATGATGATGCCCGATCACAGATACTTGTTGATGCTACCATTCCTCCTATGGAGGAAGTCTACCGAAGGCTTAGCCGCATCTCTGTCTCTTCCTGTACTTCCATTCCACCACCTTCGGCGATGGCTGCGTCCCGAGGGAGAGGTGGTCAATCTTCATTCCGTGGCCGTGGACCTCGTAATTGAGGTGGTCATTTTCGCCAGCCATGCACTTTTTGCCATCGCACAGGCCACTCTGAGGATACATGTTATTCTAAGCATGGGTTTCCGGCATCGGCGCGAGTAGCCAAGCATGGTTGCATCCCCATCGGCATCTACTTCAGATTACAGGTTCGAGGAGCTTGTGGCGAGATTGCGCGACATTATGCCTCCCGCATCTACAGATTCTCCAGGAGGTTCTTCAGATATTGTTGCTTCGGCATCTGCTAGTACTTCTGCCTCTGCTAGCACCTCAGGTAGTGCTTCTGCTTTTACATCATGTCATAATTCAGATGTCTCATATTGGATCAAGTTGCAAAAATCGGTAGTCGGTGCTCGGTCGGTTGGGTCACTGACTAAGGATTAATCGACAGTCAGACGACTAATCGGATTTAGTCGGGATTTAATCGGTTTTGAATTTTTAACTATTTTAAATATATAAATCATTTTTATGCATATAGTTTTATATATTTACAAAGATTACTATATTTTTTATATTATCATAATGAAAAAAAGAAGTAATTGAATATAAATAAAACATTAAGAATATTAGAATAAATTTGCTTTTAAAAAGAAAATAAATATGGTATCTCCAAGCAAAAATCAATCAACTAATCGGCCTAGTCGGAATTAGTCAATACTCGATCGGCCACCCCACTGACTAGACTAGACGGACCTACTAGCCGGATCAGTCGGGGGATTTTTACAACTGTGTATTGGATTATGGATTCTGGTGCAACACATCATCTTTGTCGCGACAGAGATAGACTCACGTCATACAGGGAGATTCTACCAGAACGGTCAGTGGTGATAGCTGATTGGGACTCATTCACCCATTATTGGATAGGGGAGATTACCTTGTTACCTTCCATGCATTTACAGAATGTTCTACATGCCCCTGATTTTCAATGAACACACTATCTATTAGTCAGATTACAAAGGATCTGCATTGTCGCACTGTATTTAACCCATCTTCTCCTATATTTCATGTCATACTAACGGGCCAGGGTGATTGGTTGTGGCTCTGAGCAAGATGGTCTCTATCGTCTGGTCTGGAATTCCTATGCTGGCGTCTCTTCTTATTCAGCCAGATCAGTCTCTCCGTATACATGGCATCTACGCTTTGGTCACCTCCCCGCTTCAGAAGATGTGTCATCTCTTACCTCAGATTTCTCCAAGTTCTTCCTTTCGGTGTGCAGCCTGTTAGTTGGGAAAGCACCATCGAGCTAGCTTCCCTATGTTGTCAGTGTCGGAGCAGTAGCTCCCCGTTTGAATTATTTCATGTCGATATTTGGGGTCCAAGTTGTGTTTTATCTTGTAGTCGTTGATGATTTCTCTCGTTTGTCGTGGGTATTTCTATTAAAGAACAAATCTGAAGCAGATGATGTTATTAGAAATCGTATAATTGAAGTGCAAAATATTTTTTCCTCTCATGTCAAATTTGTTCGTACGAACAATGCTTTGGAATTTTGAACTCGTTCTCTCTCACATTTCTTTTCGTCAAGAGGTATTATTCATCAAACCACATGTGCTTACACATCTCAACAAAATGGGGTTGCAGAGAGAAAACATCGTCATCTTCTGATATTACTCGAACCCTGCTTATTTAGAGTTGTGCGCCTATTTCTTTTTGGGGAGATGCAGTTCTTACAGCATGTTATCTTGTAAATCGTATGCCGTCCTCGGTACTTGGTGAGAAAATTCCTCTTTCTGTTGTTTTTTCAGACAAGGAATTATTCTCTCTCACCCCTCGTGTCTTTGGTGTTGTTGCTTTTGTTCACCAGTTGTCTCCTGCACTTGATAAACTCTCACCTACAGCTGACAAGTGTGTCTCTGTGGGTTACTCTCGGACTCAGAAGGGATACCGTTGTTATGATCCCGTAAACAGGAAATCCTTTGTCAGTGTTGATGTTACATTTTTTGAGTTTGTTATGTACTTCTCACCTGCAGGTGACAGGTTGGCCTCATCCACATCTAATGACGAGGTTTATGTTCATCCTCCTCCTATTCTGAGTCCACCACCGTCCATTCCTGTCCACGTTGTCACGCCAACATCATCCCCACGACCACCACCACCCCCGCCACCACCACCAAAACCACCTGTCTCACCATTACCTAAATATTATACACGTCGGTCAGGTCCTGCTCATGTTGCACGTCAATCATCAAGCACACGATATCGATATCGATATGTCCTTCCATGATGATGGGTCGGATAGAGTGTATGTGCATCGTTCATTTTTGCAGGAGGAATGTGAACCGACGAGTACAGTGGATGATGATCTGGATGTCCTATTTCTATACGTAAGCAGAAACATACTTGCGCATCATATTCCCTTGCTTCCCAGGTTTCCTTTCATCGTCTCACAGGGGACTTTCAGAGGTTTGTTGTGACTTTGTCTTTTGTGGAGATACCACGGAATTATCAGGATGCCTTGAAGATTGACTGTTGGCGTTCTGCTATGGAGGAGGAAATGGATGCCCTACAATCACAGGGTACATGGAGCTTGGTTCCTGCTCCCTAGGGCGCATCTGTCGTTAGTTGCAAATGGGTATTCACAGTTCAGTTATGCAGATGGTACTCTTGACCGTTACAAGGCAAGGCTAGTGGCGTGAGGCTTCACTCAGACATATGGCGTGGATTATATGGATACCTTCTCTCCAGTTGCTCGTCATTCCACTCTTTGTATTCTTCTGTCTGTTGCTGTGGTAAGTAATTGGCCCTTATTTTTATTTCAACTTGATGTTAAGAATGCATTCTTGTATGGCGATCTGTAGGAAGAAGTCTACATGCAACAACCCCCAGGGTTCGCTGTTGAGGGGGAGAATCATATGGTGTATAGACTTCATAAGGCGATATATGGCCATAAACAGAGCCCAAGGGCGTGGTTTCAGAAGCTTTCCCATATAATTGAACAACAAGGATTCAAGAGATCAAATGCGGATCACTCGTTGTTCATCCAAAAGACTCCTAGAGGTACGGTTGTCATCATGGTGTATGTTGATGATATTCTGGTTACAGGAGATGATGCTCAGGGGATAAAGACGGCAAAAGCATTTTTGGGCCATCAGTTTGTTACGGAGGATCTTGGTACTCTACGATACTTTCTGGGGTTGGAGTTTGCCAGGAATGCACAGGGCCTTGTGATGACCCAAAGGAAACAGATTTGCTTGTTGAAACGGACATGGTTGGGTGTAGACCCTCGAGTACTCCTATAGATCCAAGCATGAAATTATATGATAATGATACTGAGGAAGTTGACAGGAGAAGGTATAGAGAAATGGTGGGTAAGCTTCTTTGCATCACTATAACTCGACCTGATATTGCCTTTGCAATAAGTCGAGTGAGCCAATTCATGGAACAACCAAGACAGATACATATGGATGCCATATATGTGATACTAAGGTATCTAAAGTCGACCCCAAGTATAGGATTGCTATTTAGAAAGGACGCAAATTTATCTATTTCGGCATGTGCGGATGCAGATTATGCAGGATGCCCTAAGGATCGAAAGTCTACTTCGGGCTTTGCAGTTTTTGTGGGCAGCTCTCTGGTTTCTTGGAAAAGCAAGAAACAAACTATTGTGGCTAGATCTAGTGTTGAATCTGAATATAGGGCCATCGCACAAGCAAGCACGGAGATGATGTGGGTTCGAGCTAGCCTGTACTAGAAGACTTGCATATAGATATACCTCTCTACCCGTGCAGCTACAGTGTAATAATCAAGATGCTTTATTTATTGCCAATAATCATGCCTTTCATGAAAGAACAAAACATATTGAGGAAGACTGCCACTACACTAGAGATATGATCCAGAAGGGCCTGATTTCTACTTCACATGTTAGTTCAGGGGAGCAGACTGCCGACATCTTCACCAAGCCATTACTCAGAGGACCATTCCAGAAGTGTTCTTCCAAGTTGAGCATGATTGATATCTATGCTCTATCTCGAGGGAGAGTGTAGAGATAATTATGTAGTCGGTGTATCATTTATCCTATTTTTATTTTCTTGGTAACTTCTTATGTAATTTACCCATGGGTTCTCTCTATATAAGAGAGCCTAGGGTTCTATGGAATAACAAGATAACTCTTTCCACCAATAGTAACTAATATAGTATTTAGTTTGCATGTGCTCAATATTGTTATTTCGACTTATGTGAGTTTGTGAGAGTGTTATTTGTTAGTTAAACTTATTTTGCATCCTACACGACTAAACTTCTTACTACATAGCTTACTGATTACTGCATAGCTTATGCAATGACTATGATGACAATACTGCAATAAAACTTGTATCTATACCTCTATTTAATCAAATAATTGTGTGTTTCTATCTTATTTATTGATCAAAATATTTTTTTGAGGAATTGATCAAAATATATTGAAAACCTTTATTTCCAAAAAAATAGAATTCATGTACATTTCCTCATTTTATGTTGGTTTGGTCAAAATATTGGCACCATATCATCGATATGTCGTTTCCCCAAGCCGACATTTAAGGCCATTTCCACAGACATCAGAAAATGATCTAGATAGGATCAAGTTATAGCTTCACATGTACTTGCAATCCCTAGCGACAAACTCTTGAAGCTAAAGTTCATCAATTGTGGAAGCAAAAGCATCTGATCTTGGATCCTTACCACTGCGATCACCTGACATGTCACTGGCTAATAGGGTGACATAGAAGTCACTGCCCACCAATCATGGGGTATGTTTAAAGTTTGCCCGTCCATTGCACATGTCTTCCAACAATTCACATCATGCCGCATGATACCTCAAAACAATGAAAAGAGTCTTCATTCCACCCAATTGCTACACACCAGATGCGTAAACCAACTCTACTGCACGATACCCAAATAGGAATATGCCCAACTGACTTGAAAGATTTTCATTCCAACATTCAACGTCCGTTTCTTGGAAGAGGGCAATCTTAATGCGCCATTCATGAAGCAAAGACGCAATGGCTAGTTGCTTCTCGACCTTGCCCAAACCTCACATTCCATGAGACTACCTTCATTAGGAAATATTTTGTTCCTTGTATGTCCTTGCTACTCCAACCAACTTGTTCACCTTTTCACGGAGGTCACGAGCAGTAGTTTCGTCCTTTGTAGCCAAGAGATCTGTTGACGCATACTTAGTTATTGTGTCTTTTGCTATTTTATTTCCTTGTTATCCTCTTTATGTAATTTACCCATAGGCTACTCTCCTATATAAGAGAGCCTAGGGCTATGGAATAAACAACTCATTCACGTTTCCCAACATGGTATCAGAGCGACGGTCCTAGACCGGAGTTCTCGAAACCTAACCCTAACCCTAACCCCACCCGCCGGCCTCTCTTCTTCTTCTCTCCTTCGAGTCGGCGCCGCCTAGCCGATCAGCCACCGGTTCCGCGCAGGCAACGCCGCATCGAGCATCGACTCCAGCACCTGTGCGCGCCTGTGCGCACGCATCTTGCGCCTGTGCGCGCGCATCCTGCGCATCTCGAGCGGCTCTGCGTGCATCACGCACGCCAGCGCATAGCCTCGCACATAGCCTCACACGCTGTGCGTGCATCACCGCACGCATACGCGCACAAGTCTTGCGCCTTCACTAGCGCAGCACCGTGCGCACCATTCCAGTGCAACTGTGCGCACTATTACGTGCACAGTTGCGCGCTCCAGTGCGCGTGAGGCTCTCCAGTAGCGCACTCCAGTACGCGCGTGATACTCCAGGTGCGTGCGTGGGTGCCCCACGCACGTGCTTACGTGCCCTAGCTCCCAAAACCCTAGGGTACAGATCCGGATCTATATGGGGTTAGTTGCTTGAAGTCTACACACGCAACTAATCCCGGTTATGTCACTGTAGACAAAGATTATTTCTCTTTCAGTCGCTCCAGTCTTCCGTTTCCAGTATGTCGGACAGCAAGGCAGAGATCCCGTCTATCGGCGCATTTCGTGGTCCAGCGCCTATTGTTAAAATGGATGGTACGAACTATGAACTGTGGGCGATGCAGTTCATGAGCATGATGAAGTCTACAGGTAAGAAGCACATTCTTACCGAGCCAGAGCCTGCAGAGAAGACTGGAGTTCATGCCTCGTGGGAGGCCGACGATGCATATGCCAAAGTATGGCTATCCGGTACATTGGCTATTGAAATTGCCAATGACATCTTACATCAAACCACGGCCAAAGACATGTGGGATATCCTGGCAGCAACGTATTCTCAGGAGAAGAATGAAACGAAGATCCTGCAGTTACAACATGACATATTCACAATAAAGCAGAATGGCCGCCCTTTACATTCTCTCTATACATCATTGAGAGGGATGTTTGAGAAGCTCTACAGCTTCATGCCTCTTACCGCCACGCCAGAACAGCAGAAGACATATAGGAATGCGACGATGGTGGGTGTGTTTCTCGCTGCACTTGATCCAGAATATGAGGCAGCACGTTCACAGATTTTGGCAGACTCGACTATTCCTCCCATGGAGGAGGCTTTTCACAGATTGAGTAGGATCACAGTACCTTCAGCAGCTGCGAGTCAGAATCCCTCAGCCATGGCGGCCAACAGAGGCCGTGGTTCTCATTACCAGGGCCGTGGACGTACTCCCCGTGGAAGGGGTGGCCGCACTAGGCCAACGTGCTCATACTGTCACCGAGTCGGACATACTGAAGATACATGCTACTCAAAGCATGGATTTCCTGCATCCGCACGAGCCGCTGAGCAGATAGAGCCCCCGTCTGCAGCTACTTTGGATCAGCGATTTGATGATCTGGTTGCCCGTCTTAGGGGCATTATACCACCGTCTGGCCCAGCACCGTCAACAGAGAATCATACTGAGGCTGTTGCCTCTGCTTCTGCCTCTACGAGTACTTCAGGTAGTACACTTGCTCTCCACAGTAGTAGATCGGATACATTACCATGGATCATGGACTCGGGCGCTACACATCACCTATGTGGCGACCAGAGTCTACTTACAGGATATACTCAGATTCCTCCAGGACGGACAGTAGTGATTGCCAATGGCACACATTCCCCTATCACGGGTCAAGGGGAGATTAGATTGACATCCTCTATGCAGCTCAAGAATGTTTTGCATGCACCGCATTTTTCCATGAATCTGTTGTCAATTAGTCAGATTACGAAGGATCTCCATTGTCGAGCTATTTTTGATTCATCTTCTTTGATTTTTCAGGACATCCGTACGGGCAACGTGATTGGTCATGGCTATGAGCAAGGAGGCCTTTATCGTCTGAACCAGACCCCGTTTGCCGGAATCACAGCCTCTCCCGCAGAACAAGTATCTCCTCTCCTGTGGCATCTGCGTTTTGGTCATTTACCGCTTCAGAAGTTGCGTCTAGTCCTACCCTATAGTCTCTCTCACACACCTGTCTAGTGTGAGGCGTGTCAGTTGGGAAAACATCACAGGTCATCTTTTCCCAATAGTCAAGGTCGGAGTAGTAACTCCAAGTTTGAGTTGTTTCATGTCGACGTCTGGGGTCCGAGTCGTGTTCCCGATCATCAGGGGCACAGGTTTTATATTGTATTTGTGGATGATTTTTCTAGAGCATCATGGGTATTTCTAATGAAAAATAAGTCTGAAGCCGGAGATATTATTATTCACTTTCTAAATGAGATTCAGAATGTTTTTTCCACAACAGTCAAAATTATGAGAACTGACAATGCCTTAGAGTTGTGCACCAACAATCTAGCCAACTACTACTCCTCAAAAGGAATTGTTCACCAAACATCCTGTGCTCATACGTCTCAACAAAATGGGGTTGCAGAAAGAAAACATCGTCATCTTCTTAATGTTACAAGGTCACTTCTCATTCAGAGTCATGTTCCGTATTCCTACTGGGGTGATGCAGTCCTTACTGCATGTTATCTTATAAATCGTATGCCCTCGTCTGTCTTGAATGAACAGGTTCCTTTATCACTTATATATCCTGACAAGGATCTGTTCACTCTTACCCCTCGTGTGTTTGGGTCTGTCGCATTTGTCCATCAGTTGTCGCCCGGTTCTGACAAGCTCTCTCCTAGGGCTGTCAAGTGCGTCTTTGTGGGGTACTCCAGAACTCAAAAGGGGTACAAGTGTTTTGACCCTGTGCGTCGGCGGTATATGATCAGTGCAGATGTTACATTCTTTGAATCTATCATGTATTTTTCAGAATCCGGGAACATGCAGCCACCACCATTATCTCCTGATACCGTATTCATGGCACCACCAATATCACAGCCGTCACCACCAACATCACAGCCGTCACCACCATTACCACCACCACCACCACCACAACCACCGCCACCAATAATATCCCCGTTACCATTCCATTACACCCGGCGGCCGAATCAAGCTCATGGCCCTGACCAATCAACTAGCTCGCCTATGGTATGTAATGAAAATATTAATGTTGATGGATCTGACGACATTTCTCAGCAGGATGCATTACAGGAGCAGGGTGCTACCACAGAGGATATGGATGTTCCAATCGCTCTACGCAAGCAGAAGAGAAGCTGTGCCAAGTATCCAGTATCAGCTGCGGTTTCGTTTGAGAGGCTATCTGGACCATTCAGGACGTTTGCTTTGGCACTTTCAGCTACAGATATTCCACGGAACCACCATGAGGCTTTGCAGGATTCTCGATGGCGGTTAGCAATGGAGGAAGAGATGGCGGCACTTCAGTCTAGAGGAACATGGAGCTTGGTTACTATACCACCGGATGTCAACCCGGTGAGTTGTAAGTGGGTATTTACAGTCAAACATAATGCAGATGGCTCCATTGATAGGTACAAGGCACGCCTAGTTGCAAGGGGATTCACACAGACGTATGGAGTAGATTATCTTGACACGTTCTCCCCGGTGGCTCATCATTCCACTATGCGGATCCTCTTATCAGTTGCAGTTACTAGAGACTGGCCACTCTATCAACTGGATGTGAAAAATGCCTTTCTGTATGGCGACCTGCAGGAGGAAGTCTACATGCAACAACCACCAGGTTTTGCTGTTGAGGGGGAGTGTTACACGGTTTGCAGATTACATAAGGCTATCTATGGCCTTAAGCAGAGCCCCAGAGCATGGTTCCAGAAGCTGTCAGACCTCTTTGAGAAACAAGGATATAAACGCTCCAATGCTGATCATTCCTTGTTTGTACAGAAGACGGCAAGAGGTATTGTTGTAATCATGGTTTATGTTGACGATATCTTGATTACAGGCGATGATGACCAGGGCATTAAGCAGGCAAAGGAAAGGCTGGGGACCGAGTTTGTCACCAAGGACTTGGGAGTCCTTAGATATTTTCTGGGGCTGGAGTTTGCCAGAAATCCATATGGATTAGTCATGTCACAGAGGAAGTATGTCACAGATCTACTGAGTGAGACAGGTATGCTAGGGTGTCGACCTGCTACGACACCAATGGACCCTAGCATGAAGCTGTATGATGATGACACAGAGGAGGTTGACAGGAGAAGATACAGAGAGCTGGTAGGCAAATTGTTATATGTCACGATCATTAGGCCAGATATATTATTTGCAGTGAGCCGTGTGAGCCAGTTCATGGAGCAGCCACGCCAGGTGCATATGGATGCAATACACATGATACTTAGATATCTCAAATCTTCTCCAGGTAAAGGTTTGCTATTCAAGAAAGGAAAGGGGATTTCTGTCTCAGCATGTGCAGATGCAGACTATGCAGGATGTCCTAAGGATAGGAAGTCCACCTCAAGGTATGCTGTCTATGTTGGAGATGCCCTAGTCTCATGGAGGAGCAAGAAGCAAACTGTGGTAGCTAGATCCAGTGCTGAATCCGAATATAGGGCTATGGCCCAGGCTACTACAGAGATGATGTGGGTGAAAGCGGTGCTGACAGATTTATGCTTAGACATACCACTTCCTATGAACTTGGAGTGTGATAATCAGGCTGCGTTGTTCATTGCAAACAATCCTGCATTCCATGAACGGACTAAGCATATTGAGGTGGATTGCCACTTCATACGTGATATGATTCAGAAAGGACTCGTTACCACATCCCATGTTACTTCAGAAAACCAGACTGCAGATATATTCACCAAGGCATTGTTACGTGGCCCATTTCAGAAGTGTGCTTCCAAGCTGAGCATGATTGACATCTATGCTCCATCTTGAGGGGGAGTGTTGACGCATACTTAGTTATTGTGTCTTTTGCTATTTTATTTCCTTGTTATCCTCTATATGTAATTTACCCATAGGCTACTCTCCTATATAAGAGAGCCTAGGGCTATGGAATAAACAACTCATTCACGTTTCCCAACAAGATCATTATCCTCCCAATCAAGTTTAATTGTTTGCCAGATCTTCCTTGAAGACTAGTCGATTTTCTTTTGATGCAGCCATATTCTTTGTTCTTGATCTCGTTTCTAGGTTTCCCTCCATGTTCCCTACATGTTTAGGCTCCATCTTCGAATCCTCGACATTTTTGATCCACTAGAGATGTCGCTTGACACTCAACATTTGACTAACCATTCAAGTCTTTGACCTCGACCATTTCCTTCATCACCCTATGAGAGACAAAAACATTGTCACCAACAGTTTCGTCATGAGGATCGAAGGGGGTTCAAAGTCAATGCTCATCTAATCTGAGAATCAGGTCGCAAAATCTACCCTATTCGAGATTCGATGTGCGGGGTTGGGTTCCATTTTAAATCCACACATTTCATCCGAGACTTAAATAGGAGGATCCATTTGGGTCTTTCAACAAAGTATCACTAACTCCCCTTGATGATTCATAATTTCATACGGAGAAAGAAAAAATGTCCTCGCACACGTGAAAGCTACAGTTGTAATATCCATCAGTTTGAATGCTCCAACAGATTGTTGCACTTCCTCCATTGAATGTCGTTGAGCGTATGTCACCCTATATCTTCTTTCTGTTGTAGCGATCATCATATGCTTGACTAATGCACCCGTCTATGTTGTCCAGAAGAGCAGCCTCCTCTGCCACCAGTTGAACAACCTTCACCATTAATATGCATGTATTTGAGACTTCAACAAATTCTTCCGTAGGAATTGCCTACGACAACCTGACAACATTGACCCAAGAAAAATTAGGCAAACCATTCTCATTCAACAAAAGGTGAAAGTTGGCATTTCCCACACCAAGGTCAATAAAAAGGAGGTGGAGACCGTGATTCAATTTCAACAACCATATCCAATGGCATCCTCCTAGAGAGACCATATGCCACTACTTCATACACATCCCCAACCGATGAGTTTCTGAAAAATCCCATACCGATGTTAAAGCTTTCTTAAGGAAGCCAACGTCTCAGCAAGGAAAACGGACTTTAACTATCCTTATTAAGCAACATTGTATCATGCAGGGAGACTTCAAAACCATTGTGAAGATATGTCTCCACAAACAAACATCACGATTTACAACACCATAATATTGCATAAATTTTTTCGATTTGCATTTTTGTTAGGCCTCAACACAAACTTTATTGTAGAGGGGATCGAGATCCCCCCTCCAAAAAAAAGGAAGACATGTCGAGAACATCACCCACCATTGAGGATGTTGTCCACAACCTACCCTCTAAGGGAAAAGAAGCCACAATGATGTTGTCGAGCGAATGTTCATCCTTATCAACTACAACTTCCTCTCGACGAGATCATACCTTCATCTCATAAGCAACATGTCAATGCCCGTTTTATAGCAACCAAAATACATAACTAGATCCCTACTAACCTTGGCAATATGGCCCCTCTCTCCACGCCTGAAGCACCTTTATCTCCTTTTGATCAATGGATGCACGAGGACTTAAGTTTTGTATACCTATGTTGCCTTCTTTTCACCATCTCCCAATCTCCAGCATCTTGCTCTACTTAAGCTTCCTTTTTGATATCATCTCCGGCCTCAACACCCACAGTCATCACATCCTCGCTATGTTCTGCCTCTTGCCCACCATCGCCTTTGTCTCTCCACGATCCACCCCTCACTCGACCTTACCCACCATGGTCCCTCTTGTTGGGACTAATTTTTTCGATTTCAACGGCCTCCAAAATTTCACAATGGTGACTTTGGATTCGCACTTGAGGTGGTCCTTCGTGATCGACCACACCTTCAGCCATTACTAGACCTAGCCAAAGTGCAGGTCAGGTCGGGGTTCTAAAACCCCCTGTCCAGGACCAGGCCCGGCCCATGGGGCATACTTCAAGGCCCAAGCCCAACCCATGTCTGAGCCGGGTCGGCCCATGGGCCGAATGTAAAGTATTTTTTTTCTTATTTTTTAATCTAATTTATAGAGATAAATAAGTTTTTTAAACATCATTTAATCATTGTAAATCTAAGTTACCATAATGTGTTACTTGACATGTAAACTAAAAAAATTATATAATATTGATAATGTAAAATAAAAACTTGAAGTATATCATAGTAGATGTATGTAAATTGTAATTTTTAAATATATTTTTTATATTTGTGGACCGGGTCGGGTCAGCCCATTCATGAAATCTCTTGGCTCAAGCTCGGCCCATGAGCGGACTGGGCGGGCGGGCCCCCAGCCCATTGGTCAGGTCTAGCCATTACACCCTCTTCATCTTGCAAATCCCCACTCTAAGGTCCCCCCTGTTCATGTGAAATGACCCTTTATCATCAACAAATTTGTCATTGTTGTGGACGTTTGGAAGGATAGACAGCAAGTGGGTTATGATCTCTGAAGCCGAAATAAATTTGAGAATCAGACACTGCTAAGTTATCATTTGTAATTACAATTTGCCAGCAAGTAATTTTATTTTCATTGTATCATACCTGGAGCATTCTTCAATTAATTCCTTTGTATATTTATAGCACCATTGCAAAATATAACATTGAGTATAACTCACGTTTAACAATTTAAGCAAGGATGTCGATGAATAATTGTTCCACAATAGTACCCCGATGAAAATGCTTTTTATTTATTTAAGGAAATAACTGTTCAATAATTTATATTATTTTTATATGATTAAAATTTACATTTAAACTATGAAATTATAAAGTATAGGCAGTCCGAGATTGACCCAAGATAGATCTGAATGGAGGCGAAGAATCCATATAGCCGACCCTACTTAATTGTGGGAAAAGGCTTTGTTGTTGTTGTTGTTGTTGATAGTGTGAGGTTGTGAGCATCTCATGAGTAAAACCCTGAGACAAAGTCAATTATTGCATACTAAATTACTTTAAAAATATTGCTTATTCGTGATTTAAAGGTGCGGTTGCACAATTAATCCATTAATTGCAAAGTTTCTAATGTATATCCAATTGATGAATATATACAAGAAGATACATGTCATTGTTGTAGAAGTTAGCCGACTAGGCCGACTAGTTGGTCTGACTAGTCGAGTCAGTAGGGTGGTCGACTGACTATTGACCAATAGGTCAATAGTTGGTCAACCGACTTCTCGGTCCGACTAATCGACCGATTTTTGCATAGAAATTCTGGATTTTTTTTATTTTTTGCTTAAGCTTACTTATTCTAATATGCTTATTGTCTTGTTTAAATTCAATTATTTCTTTTATTTCATTATGATATAGGATGTACAAATCACCGTAAATACATAAGAACACATGTATCGAAAATAGTTTATATATATAATTAAAAAAATTCAAAATCAACTAAATCCAATTAGTTGCCCAACTACCTGATTAATCCTTAGTCAGTGAGTCGACCGACCGAGTACTGACTATTGACTTCTGCAACCTTAATACATGTAATTCATTTCGTACATTGGTTACTCGATCAAAGGGATGACCATGTTGATTGGAATGTGTCAGCATGTTGATCCAGGGACATGGTTAGGAATGGATCATAAATAAATGGATCCCATTTGATGAAGATGCTAACAGACTACCGTCGAGTCACTGAAGTCACCTACCAGTTACTGTTGTAAAAGCAGGTCGACTAGTCGGGTTGGGATAGCCGACTCGACTAGGCCTAGTTGTCCAATAGTCTATCAACCCGACTAATCGACCAACTTTTTTGAAAGAAAAAAGGACCTCCACCGTATAAGTGTGTGCCCAAAAACTTCACCATTTATCACCAAAGAGTGTTACAAAGCTAATCATGTATGGTGTAATTTAAATTTACAAGCTCCAACTCTCATTTAGCGCCTTAGCATGCGCCACCACATTCTCCTCGTACAACCGAACCTGTCGAAAAACTACCCCATTTCTAGCCAACCAAAGGGCCCAGATCATTGTCATGCACCTTAACCTTTCCTTCCATTCATCCCAGAGGATTTCCAGAAACCTGCGACATTGTCGATACAAGTCGCATTACTCCCCAAAAGATTCCAAGCCACTACGAAGCTCCCACAACTAAAGAAAAGGTGGTCAGCATCCTCCACACTCACAAGAATCGAAGACACGTCAGATCAGACATCAGCACAAGATGTGAAAATATGTCCTTGGTCAGCAACCTTCCTCTCCCGAATAGCCAAAGAAATACCTTCATACGAGTTGGAACCTTCTGCTTCCAAATTCTCCTACAATTTACCACCCCCAAGGTCGAAGGTCAGGGGACCATTCAAGGCTATGTAAGCCTTCCCAACCACGAAAGATCTGTCACACTAGGTTGGGCAGTCAAAGCCGTCAGAAGGCATGAACATTGTATCCAGCTCCCCAAGTAGCACCAAGAGCTCCTCCAATCGTCGATCAAATAGCTCTGATCTAAAACTGCAGAGAAAAAAAATGCACATCCCAAGCCTCCGCCACTAAGCAATAAGGATTAATCGCCAAAACCTTTAGCCGTAGAAACCTCTCCTGCAATCATCCACTCAAAACCAAAAGCCAGTGTCGTCTTCCAACACTGGTCTCAGGAATGGTCGTATCTCTTGTGCCATGCTGCAAATGTCTCTCCAAAAATACAAAGGTGAGAGGTCACACTCCCCATGTCCCAGAAATGAGAGACCAGATACATAAATTCTCCGAATCGATACACAAATCAGGTTGTCACAGTCACCTCAAATACGGGCGACCCACTTGCTCAACAAGACCTTATTCATCTCTTCCAAACTGCACACACAAGTCCTTGTTCATTTCTTCCACACTAATCGAGCAACTTTTACATGAAGATATTTTAGTTTTTTATTTTTTAAAAGTAAACTTATTCTAATAACCTTAATATTTTATTTAAATTCAATTACTTCTCTTATTTCATTATGATAATATATAAAATATACAAATCTATGTAAACATATAAGAATGCATGTAAAAAATGATGTATATATTTAAAATAATTAAAAATTCAAAACTGACTAAAGACGTCTAAATTTGATTAGTCGCCCGATTACCGGTTAATCTTTAGTCAGTGACCCCGCCAATCCAGTACAGACTACTGATTTCTACAACCTTGCTACCAGTTTTGTTGGGCCAAGTCAAAGAACATTGACCATTTCTTCGTGTCATGTTCGTCTGCACGGGAGGTTTGAAGGGAGCCATATTTGACATGGACAATTACATCTTGTGATAGCATATTTTAGAGGAGTTTTGGTGGTGCTGTGAATGTTGTCTTCCGATCCAGGGAGAGATCAAAGCCTTTTGCATTTTACAGGCATTGTGTCTAACCAAGAGCCTCTTGATTCTTTGTGATGAGTGGTTCTCTGTAAAGAATGTTTTGGTAGGCGCAATATTTTTTTGATCCTTGACTTCTATACTTATAACTTTTGATCAATATATTTTACAGGTGATCACCCACCAGAAGTTCTCAACCTTTCTAAAAAAGATTTCAATCATATATTGTCTTAGTCAAAATAACAAAAGCGAAAATGTGTATAATCCTATGTAATAGTTACCTTGTTCAGGCAACGATGTGCCTCCAGAACTGATTTCAAGTTCAGCATTGGCTCCCCCATTCCCATAAATACCACATTCGATACCCTGTTGCTGAAAATTTCCTCAATCGCCAATACCTGCATACATTAGGCATATGTGTCAGCTACCTATTAAAAAGAATTATTTATTACAATATTTGCAATCACGCAGCACACTACCTGTTCAACAATTTCATGCTTTTGAAGGTTCCTTGAGAAACCTCCTTTGCCGGTGGCACAAAAAGAGCAGCGCAAGGGACAACCAACCTACCAATACACTATTGTGATTACGTACCAACATTCACCTAGAGATCGCTCATTGGCATTGACAAGCCTTACCTGTGATGAAACACATGCCGTAAGACGGCAAAAACCTTTATCATCTTCAACGGGTATGCCCACGGTTTCTATCAATCTATTATCATCCAGCTTGATTAATATCTGCAAGGAACCAATTTTAATCTTTTTTAGAAGATCTCTGTACCAGTAATTAATTATGTATGATTAGGTGCCCAGATCATAGGGAATAATACAAAGATGTGTCTTAAAAAATACTTCTTTCAGGTTTGTGGGCTAAAAAAAGCGGTATGCCGAGATCAGTTGATAATTTTCGTTGTAGAGATTTATACTGGAAAATGCAACTCAAACTGCAATAAGAATTAGACATTATTTCTATCAATTCTACGTGTACATGGTAGATTCATATTTTCTTCAATCAAATCTCAAAACAAAAAAGAATCTTGGCAGCCGCAAATCGATAAAGAATCACCTTGACAGTACCATCGGCAGCCGTGACCACTTGGTGGACGGGTGACCTGCCGACTCTCCACCCGGCTTCACGGAGATCGTTCCGGAACGCCAGAGGCACTGCCTAACCACAACGAAGAGCGACTTATAAAGACGAGCAACAGCGAAAAAGGGACTTTAGCAAAAGAACCCCCAATCGGTAAGAGATGCCTACGGTGGCTGAAGGCTTCCACGTCCTTGACCTTGGCCTTGTAGAGGAGCTGGTGGAGCTGCTTCCCCCTGTAGCTTTGCTGCAGCAACGGCGGTCGTAAACTTGAGACGAATAAAAAAAACAATGGTTGTGGAGGTTCAGGGAGAGGAAGGTGCAAGTACCTGACCGAATTGGACGGCAAGCTGTTGCAGCTCGGGCTCGGAGAGGCCGAGGAGGACGCGGGGGTCGGATGCGCGCGGAGGGGAAGCCATGGACATGGCGCGGGCGCGCAGTGAGCGCGCGATGGGTGCCGCGCAGTGGACGTGGTACAGTGCGGTCGTCATTGGGATTGGACTGCAGGGAACGGGAGCGGCTGAGGGTCGGCGTTCCTCTTCCACCCCCGGGGCTCTTTGGAATTGGGGTTATCTACGGTACACGGCTTTGGTGGGTTAAACTCGTATATATTAATCTATTTTGGGATTTTGGTGTTTTGGATAGAGTATTAAACTGAGGACGAGTTAAAAGTGATTTCTGTTTTATGATTGTATTGAAGTTTAAAAAAGTGAGTAGTTATTGTGATGTGATTGTATTGAAGTTTTACAAAGTAAGTACAAGTAGAGTAGTTTATAATTTTTATATGATATGAGATATAATATATTATTTTTTGATGGAATTAATGATGGAGAATTGATTTATTTATTTATTAAAAAAGATAAAAAAGTGGGGCCCATGTAGGAGTGAGAATGGGTGAGGGGTAAGGGGGGTACCTGAATGGGACCTTGGGGTAACTTGGTTTACCTGTTTTTCCTAGGTCATGACTGGGTTAGATTTCCATCACAAATCCATGTAACATCACATCACATTCCTTATTCCAACCATCTACCAACCCTCATAACCATCCAAACAGCTACTATTCACATAATGCTACCTCAACCCACTTCAACCCTTCAACCAAACGAGCCTCCGGGGTTTAACTGGATGGGGACATGGCATCCTACCACCCGTTTGCCCGATCTGATGTAATTGGCAGGCCCACCCGCTATGTGCTAAACTTGAGTTAGGAGATTTGAGCATAAATCAGACCAGTCTGACCTATAAAAAATAAACAATATATAAATATAAGCTGAATAATACATATATTAATATGACACACTTCAAGTTTTTCATATGTGACATTAGTTCTAAATAAAATTTAGTAGTTTACATGTCAAGTAACATGTGAACTACTTATATTAGTTATTTAAAGTATAAACGGTATTAAAAAAAGGGCTCGGGGATCTTGCACCATGGTGCAGGGAAGATTGCATGCACCAACTTCTACAGCCGTTAGATCTGTACTCATCCAAGGGCTCTGCTCGTGTCACTTTCCCAAGAAAAAACCCAATTTCCGAAGCATATTCCCCCTCTCTCCCACTCCCTATTGGCCCTAATTCCATCCCTCGTCGGCGCAGACCCGCACCCAATCGCCAATGCTCCGAGCCTTAGCATCCATCCACGATACCTTCATCCCCGGCCTCCCACCTTCGCCCCCTCTCTCACGGCGGCCCACCTTCCTCCCTCTCAACCCTTCCGCAGTCATCCCCCTCGCGCACTGCTCGCCACCGGCGGTTAGGCTCCCGCACATGTTGACGTCCTCCTCCCATATGCGACAACAAACTCTCCCCCCTGCGACTCCGCGCCCACCCCACCTCACAACCTCACACCATGGTGTGATCTCCCCAATCTCGTGCCTCTCACTCGTCAGTACTCGGAGCTCCCGTCACCCTCCTGTCCTTGCTCGCACTGCTTTCCTCCTGTCACATCGTCGCCATCTTGCCTCGGACTCGCACCACCTCCCTCTGAGACCACCAACTGCTCAAAGCTTTAAATATCGTTGGTATAATCTGATTGTACCATGTTTCTTAGCTCCTAAATTTCACTTCAATTTTCTTTGTCTTAATTTTAATATTTCTTCCCTTGAATGACTTATTATGTTTGAACTTTACAGACAAGGAAACTCACATTTCAAAGGGATATATACACGTTCTGCATAGTCTTAATAGAGTTATTGATGGGTTGATCTTGGAGCAATCTCAGGGACCAGTGAATAAGAACATGATCTTATAAGTGCTCCCTTTCATATTCCACCGGCACAAGATGCTCAGAAGCTCCTACACCATGAACAACATTGCAATGTTCACAACTCGGTGAACTCAAAAACATGGATTCCTACGGTTTGGAGAGAAGTGAGAGGCCCGTCAGAGAAGCAAGTGGCCGATGATAGTTAAGTGCTCGAAGAAACTTATGCTAATAGTTGTTGTGAATGCAAAAGTGCCGAATTGTCACATTAGCTCCAGTATATAACTGCGATTGAGAGTTAAGCTGGAGGGACAAAAAAGTTGATGCATTCAAAGTAGTTATATGATAATAATTTTGTTGGATGGAGACCAGAAAAGCAACTTCCGAAGAAAATGTCTGCTTTTTATTTCAACTGCTGTAAATATGTTTCACTTGTAGTGCATATACTTATCCATTTGGATTAGCTTCTTTAACAACATCAAGCAAAAAGTTGTACGTTGTGATTTGATATGATTGAATAGAGACATGTTTTGATCAGAATTCTTGTAGGAAATATTTATGCTTTGCATGAACCATATGAATATCTAATTGGTTTGGTTTTGATCCCCTGCGAGTACAGGCATCGTAGTTTATTGTTCAAACTTTATACAATGGATACTTTTTATCCTTATATAAATTTGATTGATACAGAGATATATATTGTTCTTCCCCATTGTGATTCTGTATTATATCAAGCCTGATTTGTTCTGGATTTTTGAGCCCCTCTCACAGTTTTGCTGGATTTTCTGTGATCTTTGTATGTTTGCTCTTGGAAATGTGTCTATATTGATGCATGATTGATCAATCATTGTATACGAAGATAGTGGAGGAATTTTGGTAAAGTTAGATGGCAATATGCATGTAGTTAAAATAGATTCTGTCAACTGAAACTATGCATTTTGACTAAGAACTTAATTCAATCATAACCAATAAAAATCTAACACAAGGGACTACGCCAAACAACACTGCAAGGATTTGAAGCTTGACCCTAATGTGGCAGCTGGGCCTTCTGACGGGGAGGTGGATGCTTTGAGTAACAGGTGATGAGCTCAGGGAGGGGTAATGCTTGGCATGGGAGATGGTGGAGAGGAAGGGGAAGGGTGTGATTGGTGCATCGAATTGTGGTGCATCGAATTGTGCTATCTCTATCATGTTCTTTATGGGCAATTTTTCATGCTTGAGCAACATAGTCTACTGTTACAATGGTGACAATACATCATATATGAATGATTTTTAAGCCAAATACATCATATGACGAGGATTTGAGAATTAATGAACTAAATGGTTTAGACCATTTACATAAACTGAATCATGGTATGTGCAACTCCTTCATATACTATTTTTGAAATAGTACACAAGGTGCCCATTTAAGGGATATACAAGTAAATACATATGGAAATTAAAATTAGAAAAATGGATTTGATAAGAAATTATTTCTAAGCATCCTCCGGTGGCAAATACTTAAATACAAATCCACACAACTAATGAATAAGATCTATGTGAATGAACCATCGAAACTTCAATTTGAACAGATTACGATATAAATACAGAGGAAATTCCCCTAGTATCGTTAGAACTGCAACAAGAACAACCCACAAGAAAAAAGTCTATGTAGCTTCTATAGTTACAATTGACCAAGATTCCATGTCTTGGTTAAAGTTGCATTAAATCTCTATTTAAACACAAGCATAATATCTGATGGTACATTTCTACTTTCAATCATTTTTTGGTAAAATAAAAAAAAAGAATCTGGTCCGATGAAAGAATCCTTTTGGTTGTCAAAGTTTAGCAACCACGACAAGTGATGGTGCAAGGAGCGATGATGACGATTACTACAAGTTGGACGATGTTAATTGAGCAGCACACGATGATGTATAAAAAGCATCATCATCAGAGGAGCTCAACTGTGATGAGCAATGGCATGAGGAACAACTGCATCTGAAGGTGCGAAATGGAAATGGACAGAGTCGCAGGGGGGAGAGTTTGTTGTCGCATATGGGAGGAGGACGTCAACATGTGCGGGAGCCTAACCGCCGGTGGCGAGCAGTGCGCGAGGGGGATGACTGCGGAAGGGTTGAGAGGGAGGAAGGTGGGCCGCCGTGAGAGAGGGGGCGAAGGTGGGAGGCCGGGGATGAAGGTATCGTGGATGGATGCTAAGGCTCGGAGCATTGGCGATTGGGTGCGGGTCTGCGCCGACGAGGGATGGAATTAGGGCCAATAGGGAGTGGGAGAGAGGGGGGAATATGCTTCGGAAATTGGGTTTTTTCTTGGGAAAGTGACACGAGCAGAGCCCTTGGATGAGTACAGATCTAACGGCTGTAGAAGTTGGTGCATGCAATCTTCCCTGCACCATGGTGCAAGATCCCCAAGCCCTTAAAAAAATCATTTATACATATTACATACCATTAAAAAATCAATGGAAAAATAACGAAATGGACCAGGGCTGGTCCATGACGGGCTTTGGACATATGTTTTTGAATTTCAACCCTTTCGACCCGACCTGCATTCTGGCCAAGTCTAATTGGATCAAAGTCGAAGGGATCTGATGTAACGGGAAATTCTTAATCACATGTGATGAGGGCATATCGGAAATGTATTTACTTATAACTAATTAAGGATATATATGTTATGGTCTCGGCCGCATACCACCAAATATTATGAGGAAGTTGCACTTTGTTAATCACTGAGCTTACCATGTCTAATACGGTACTTGAGTATCTCTACTACTCAATTGAACTTAGGATGCCTAAAGGTACGATATTAGAAAGGATTTCTTTCTCCCTAAGATATTCCTTGAATTTATATGATAAGAACTCACCACATGGATTATATTAAACTCTATCTATCTTTGTTCCTACTTGTTTCTCAACGAAAGCTAAGAATTTATTAAACTTTTCAAAGGTTCCAGCATTTTGTACATGAGGAAAACAGCTTTATACGATGAATGATCACAGATGAGCGTCGCATAGTATTTATCCCTATTTCATGTTACGATATTAAAAAGAACATATAGATCGGTATGTATAATATTAAGAATACCTTCACATCTTCGTATTCCATGGAAAGGCGCCCTACACATTTTAAGTCGAAGAATTTTCACTATAAGAAACTCCAGAGGATTTTTATCGATATACTCGTATATACTTCTGTAAGTATATTCTGGCCTTCTTATAATGTATAACTACACCCAAACTCTTGAATAGAGATGTTGCATTGTTGCCTTCCATTTATACCTCTGATATTATCTTACTCTACTCACCCATTCACCCATAATGTTAATCTAAACATGCATAGATATAATAGTCGAAATCATTTTTATTATGTATCCATCCCTCATCCCCTCTCCTCCTAACTTCATGCCAAGAGCACAAAGCTTGCGATGGAGATGCAGAGGATGGAGGTGTTCACCCCGATCTGTAGGCGGAGCCTTGTCCATGAATGTCCATGGATGGAGGCGGCTTTGACGCTCTTTATTCTCAACTTTCTTTTCATTTTATTTCTGTTTAGTTCCAATGCACCCTACATTGATCAATCAGGACTCTTTATTTCTTGACTCCGGCCAACTGTCCTTCCTCCTGCTATCCTCTTGTTAGGGTTGAGCATGGGTCGGGCTCAGGTCGGGTTCACCTTGGCATGAACCAAACCCGTTTTTGTATATGGATTAATGGGCCGGGCTTAGGCCCGTTTATTTGTTAAAATATAGGCCCACACTCGAACTCAGCTCGAAGATTATTGGGTCGGACTCGGGCCGGGTCAGTCCATCTAGATGCCCAACTCTTCTCTCAAATGCATCTAACAAAAATAGATGTAGATTTTGCATTTGAAATGGAGAAGATTATGATCAACTACTCATTCCTCGACAGCAAACTTGAAATTTTAAAATCCGTGCCATTCAAATCAAGTTTAGTTTATGTCCATTTTCTATAACAACTCCGTCAACAATATATGTATTCAATATTTGACTAAAACCTATGTTAATGAAACATTGAACCAAGTACATGGTTCCTTATATCTACATTATTCCAGTAACGAAGCATTGAACATCTTCCTAAAGATAAGGTTACGAATATGTAATTTTTTATTGAGGAGATGGTCATGAAGAAATATATTTCAATAATTGCCATAGGTTTTATAATGGGGTCCGGGCTAACGGGCTTTGTGGGTTGGGGTCCTCTAGGGCCCGAGCCCAGTTCGAAATTGCAATTGGGTCCAAAAAAAGGCCCATGGTCCACCCATTTCAAGTGCAGACTCATGCTCAGGTCGAGCGAAGCAGACCGGGCTTCGGGTCAGGTGGCTTATCCCAATGCTCAACCCTACCTCTTGTCAGACCTCTCGAACATCCCATTTCCTCCAATTTTCATGCCTTGCACACTACTCAAATCAAGTTGACTTCTTCATGAAAAACTTGTCGTTGCATCCCTCTACCATGAACTATTGATTAGATCAATGTTCTATCATCGAACCCAACGCTAAGCATACCCAAACATCCACATGTATGTAACCTCGCCTCCTCCCCCATTTTGATTTTCGATTCGTCTTTTCTCCGCTAGAACCCCTTAATCCCTTACCTGGAGACTCCCTAGCGACAGTAGGCGAGATTCCTGGGACCTTAACGTGGAGAAGGAGGAGGAACAAGATCCAGCAGTCGTTGGAGCTCTGTTGTGCGACCTTTTGCTCCCTGGTTCCCCATCAGGTTCGAGCTGTCTTAATGCATTTTAGTGTAGATTTTAGTTGTAGTAGCATGGCTTAGCATTTTAATTAGCTTGATTCCATCTCGTTTGGCTTTAATTTCAAGTTTTTAGTATGCCATATCTCTTCAGCTCCAACCATTGTTTCACCACCATTCACACCTTGTTCTGACTCGCAATCATACCAATCTCATTCCCCATTAAGTTCTCCATCAAATCACCTATCGAACTATCTCTGATCTCGCACATATCAGAGGGTTCGAGCTTCCTCCTATGACGCTCCCTGGAATCTCATCTCCCCCTCCACTCCCTTTGTTATAAACTTCATCTTCGAGTCGAGGTTCTTCACCTCGATCCCCTCAATATTTTTGTGCAGAACAGAGCACCAGACATAGCCCCTAGAAATAAAATTGAAGTAAGATCAGTTCCTCTAGGTGGTTGGAATAACCAAGCACTTCCAGGTCTTCATCGTTGAGACCTGTAACTAGCTGAGGTTCTTGAAGGTGCGGGTCACTTCCAGGAAACTGTTGAGATGAACAGTATCGAAGGAGGATGCCTGTGAAGGAGGAATCCATGATTGAAGTTCGGGGAAGAATACGTTCTTCCATGTTCGTTGAGAACACCCAGGTGCCATCGGATCAAGGGCTCCATCCAGATCTAATTTGGATCGTTGAAGGCGAGGTGAAGCGCTGCATGATCAGATCCATTCTATGCGCTTAAGTGAACCATCCAAAGCTGCTTGATCTCGCGCCTTATGGGGTATGTTATACTGAGCCCCCTCCACCTTTTGTAGTTATTAAATAGTCCTATATATATCTAATTATGTGTAATAATTTTGTTAAAATTGCAACGAGGACCTTGAACTTATTGTATTTATATTTTGGTCCAATCCACGTCGCCTCACGCGTCGTCCTACGTGAGGGTGGGGATATTTTCACTTGTTACCCTAATGTTCTGGACCTCTTATGGAAATATTTTAAAGTTTCTAAATATTGCAAATAGGTCCCTACAAGTACAATGAATTTATTTTTATGTATATTTATCATTTTAAATATTTTTCATGCTCTATAAATAGTAGGAAAATTATGCTGAGTGCATGATATGTTTGTGTAACCATGCTTAATTGTTATTAGACATTTTCATAATTTTTCGACATATTAAAAATCTAAAAAGATATTTGTATTCCATATCTAATCATTAAAACCCATAAAATAGACAATACCTCCGAAATTACCAAAAAAGTTAGATGTGTTAACATATTATCTACCACATATACAATAATCCCTAAAATTCACAAATATAAAACTTGAAAATTATAAAACACTAAAAATATTGTAAACAATAGTAAAAAATTAAAAAAAATCCAAAAATGCAGCTTTCTATTTTTGATTTTTTTATATATACTCCATATTAAAAATAGTTTTAGGTTATCTTTGGACATATTAATATTTATTTAACCTAAAACAAGTTAAGCTAATTATTATGTACATTGTTTTGATATATTTAACACTTTAAAAATACCTAAAAATTAGCAAAAAAATCTGCAAAAAAACCAAAATAGATAAAAAATATAAAAAAACTCAAAAATATTTTATTTCCTGCATTTTGACCATATATATGTTTATTTAAAAGTATAATTATATATAGAATATATTATATAGATTACTTATATTATATAAAAGGTGTTTGGGGGTATGCACCAACACCACAAATGTTCAATTTTGTTTATTTTCTGAAATGAAACCTTGGTCAATTTAGATCAAAATATATCATAGTGACTTTATTCAAATTTTCGAATTAACATGAGACTTCTAACTTATCCATTAAGATTTTAAATTTTAACGGTCTCAGAATTGCTAAAATCGACCCCGTCAGATGGACATGTTAGAAATATATGTTTTACACGAAATTTGGAACACATAATCTACTTAATATTCTTAATAAATACCCAAAAGATTCATTTCAAGAAAATGAAAAAAAATTGATGCTTGTGACATTGGTGCATGTAGACTTACATGCACATTGATGCATATTTCTCAACCTCTATATATAATATCTATACAATTATATATATATATAATTTTAAAAATTAAAAGAAAATTACAAAATTACAAAATTTAAAATAAAATAAAATAAAATAAAAATACAAAATACAAAACCATTAAAAATCATAAAATTTAAATATAATTAAAACCCCACATAAAAATAAGAAAAGGCTAAAAATACAAAAATAATGATTATTAATTAGCAATAATTATTATTAATTAAGCTATACACCATTTGATATATTTTTCTAGACCTCTACTCTTGTCTATACACATTTTTTGTAGAGTTAAATAAAATAAATTTGACTTACATTTTAGATTTATTGCATATATATTATGTGGGTTAATTGTTGTTGAATCGATTGGATCGGGTGCTGCGCACCGTGACAGCGATCGATGCAGCCATTGCCAGATCCGACTTGTCGGTCACCACATGCCCTCTATAATCGGACCATTATACCTTGGCTCAATCGATTTCAATACATGTACATCACGATGGGATTTGGCAGCTCTCTATGAAATTCCCTCATCGATCGTAGGGTCATCACCCCAATCAATTACATTCTGCTCATCGTGAGTAAAGCTGATTATTTAAACAAATTGTAATTTCATTCAGCTTTGTAGTTTTATACATACATTCATGTCAGTGATGATGGTAACCTTCAGTGACTGTGAAACTTTCCTAAAGTCGGTGGTTGCCATGGGAATATGCATTCTCACAGTGAGTCCCAATCTACTCGAGAAGGGACCATAGTCCCCCCAATGCATGCATCCATTGAAGATGAGGTCTCCGCAAATTGCTCGCCATGAACTGTCCAATTTTATATAGAAATCCCACCGTCCATTAACAATAACATGCTTGAATATTTTCCTCTCCTGCAGGCATCCATCCAAGCATTTCTTTCAAGGACAAGGGATTTTGTCATAGCTTATGCCTTTCCAAAATTGGACAAGATCATCGTGGAATGCCCACTCTAATTAGTTAGTGCATATGCCCTGTAAGTCGGATAACTCGTCCATCGCTTCATTATCCATGATTTGTCCATATTAAGACCTTGAAAGGAAGTTGTTATTTTAGTAAAAGGTGTAGTTATGGCATCAAGATAATAAGGAACCCTAAAAGCACTCCTTGATACATTTCGGGTCTAAGCCTATTTCATAAGTGTTAGGAGATGAGAAAAGAACTGCATTGATTAATGTTATCACTTGAGTCCATCCATAAAGATTCAACCTTCTGATATAAGATAATCTTTGTAACATACTAGTTTATATGTGAGCAAATTTCGGTTGCATAACTCAACACCCCCTTAGTATACCTCGTAAATCAATCATGACTGGTTCTTAAATTTGGCACCGAAGTGATAGAAGTTAAAACCAACCAAGATTGATTTGATATACCAAGGATGAGAGGAGTTACACCACCAGAATGTGTGCTCAAATATAAAATTTTATGCATATAACAAAGATCACTTTACATTAGGATTTGAATCTTTATGCCCCCCTGAGTTTGGGACATCTGAACTAAGGAAATGCAACATAAACGTACCATTATACATATACATTTCATCTCATAAGTATGTGCTACCTATGAGAATAACAAGATGTCTGTAAAATAATTAGTCATTTATGTTGATCGAGCATTTACGTAGATTTAGCTCGTTAAAGATTATGATAGGGATCTACGTGTCATTAAATTTGTGCCTAATTAATGTGATCTTAAGCAACGACACTTTTATGACGAGGTACATGCAAAAAAAAGATCTTCAACCTATACACATCAAAATCACGACCACTAGACTGGGATATGTTATCCCAAACTAAATCTAATAGTGCTGTGAAAAATAAAAAAATATAATATAATTGGAGATGATAAAATCCTCCAATGTGTTGCACATGCCTCCCAATATGCATGACTACATGCCACTAGGTTTCGAGGGATACATTGTGCGTGATTTGTATTGTGCAATTTTATGTATAGTTAATGTTTTAAGTACTTAGTTAGGAATTAATGTGAAATATATCGTATTAATTATGATTTTAATGTGATAGCTTAGTTTTTCTTTTGAAGGGAAAAAGGGTGTAAACCGTGAAGGTAGACACCCAAAAACTTATATTCACAATTTAAGTACAAATGTTACAAAGACCAAGACCCATAAAGGAGTCTGGCGTGCTCTATTACATTTTCAAGATAGCTTAGTTATCATAAAATGGTTCACATGTGTGATCATGTCATACACATAAATGCAAACATACATATACACATATACTTACATATTAATACAAACACCTACTAATGCATATACGTTCTTGATACATAGATATAAACATGCAGACATGCATATATACAAATGCATACATGTACATGATGAAAGTCATACTTACATTAATCACATAGATACAAACTTAAGCATATGTATAGAGATGTACACATAAATAAGCATATATATACATACATACATATAAAAACATACATATACATACATAAATAAAAGAGACTAATTTAGAAGTAAGAGGCAGTGGTGTACTATTTTAGAAGGACATTAATATAAAGAGGTACTACTTCAGAAGCATAATACTCGCATTCTATGTATTATTTTCTCCAATTTAAACGACCTAAGTTTCACATTCTAGATATATATTTAATTCAAGAAATCGACCATTGCTTGAAATGAGAATATATTGCAAACGCATCTAAATTGGTATCATTGCATACATAAACATTGCACACATAACAATAACGGAAAAAATGAGAATATATTCTAATTATGGAATACACGACCACATCTAAATACAAGTATAACAATCATATTCTCATTGCAAATATATTCTCAATCATATCAAAAAAAAATAGTCAAATACAATATACATTAAAAATTACAACAATATATAAATAATTAAAGTTATACCTTCCTTGGAAGGGGTTATGCAGGAGACGGCAACGGCTATTGGTGTACTTCAAGACTTGTGGTCGTGCTTCAGTTCATGACGGAGCGGCTGTGGGAAAAGGAGGCGGAGGTGGTCGGATGGGAGGAGGAGGCGCGGAGGAGAGAAGGGGAGGAGGTGGCACGGATGGGAAGAGGCCGTCGTAGGAAGGGTGGGAGAGGTGGTCGAGGATCGATTGATGGGGCTCGAGGGGGTCGAGGGCAGCTAGATTAGGCGGGGTGAGTGAAATTTTTGACGTTGGTAATTTGGTCACCATTCTCGACGGTAAAGTGACTGTCGAAAATATATTTACGCTGGTATTTACATTATCCACGGTTTACTAACCACCGAGTAAATCCTGCACGTATTTTTCATAAATACGGACCCTCATTTAAGGCGACTAGGTTCATAACCGATGAAAAATATTTCGTACATGACGGTTAATGACGATCATCTATAAAATGACACAAATACTGAGTTTTCCAATAGTGTGTATATATTGTACGAGTTTGTATTGTCATTTCATGTGTATCTCATGTATCACGTATAATTTATAGAATTTCTTATTTTCCTCACTTTTTACTACTCGACCAAGGTCTAGGGCCTTGGCCTCCGAGCAAAGATTGTAATAGGTTTTGCATGCCTATTTACTTTAGGGTGTGTTTGGTATGTGGGTTTAGGTGGGTTAAACTGGTAGCAGGTAATCCATTTTTGAGCTTTGGTGTTTGGATAGAGGGTTAAACTGTAGGTGTGTTAGAAGTGGTTTATTGTGATATGATTATATTGAAGTTTGAAAAAATGAGTAGTTATTGTGATGTGATTGTATTGAAGTTTGAAAAAGTGAGTAGAAGTGAAGTAGTTCATAATTTTTATATGATATGGTGGTATAGTGTATTGTTTTTTGACAGAATTGATGATGGGGAATTGATTTATTTATTTTGAAAAAAGATAAAAAGTGGAGCCCACGTAGGAGTGAGAAAATATGGGGTAAGGGGGTAACCCCTCTAGCCGAACGGCACCTTAGTCTTTTTGGCCAATCTGCACACATATGGATGTGCACAGCCACTCCTCTTAATCCTATTTCTTTTTGGATTTTTGTTTCCTTGTATATTTTTACTTTTTTTAGTGCTTATAAGTGATTCTTATTTAGAGGTATGTATTTATAAAAATACAATATCATGATGTACATGTAGGTGTTTGTTAGGATAAATAACTCAATTCTCATGAATTAGGTGGATAAAACTTGGATTCATCAGATACTACAGTACCATATCATGTTGTAAAGGGGATACCTCTGCCATTGGAGTAACCATCCACTACAACAAAATTATAGCAACAAATAATTTGAATATTCGTTGTTTATCTTCTGATGTTAAAAATATAACATCGGAAATTATTTGTTTCAAAATTAGATTTTATTCTTGTAATTAGTATTGAATGTCATATTGGTTGCTAAAGATTTATATAGCGATGATTTATTCATTATCTTGTTCGTTAAATTTATTTACTAATCTTTATTAAATTTAACATTGTTTAAAAGAGATTGTTATATAACTTAGGAATATAATATCGAATATGATATATATTGTGGATCTAAATAATCAAGTAACGGTTATATAAAATTAAATATGGAAGATATAGTGACGAATATTAAATTATTGATTGTATTTTCTTTTAAGTAATCCGTGGTGTTTCTTTATAAGTATCTGTTTTTATTTGTAATCAACAATCAGTGCATTATTTTATCCACGTTAGCTAACAATTTTGGAATGACAGATTCTTTTTTCTGCAGCACGCACTTACCAAGACTCATGATACTAATAAGTAATAATGGGTAAATAAATGCGAGCGGATTGTCTGCTGGCCAGCAGAGTCTGCTGTAGCATCCGGAGCCGATCGATCGTGATCGAGTAGTTCGCATGAATCGCACGATGGGGCCCACAAAAAGGTGCAAATTCATGCGAACCGCTCGATCACGATCGAGCGGCTCCGGATGCACAGCAGACTCTGCTGGCCAGCAGACGATCCACGCTATAAATAAATACCAACCGGCGGATCATCTGTTGTAATACAACGAGCGTGGATCATCTGCTGGCCAGCAGACTCTACTGTAGTATCCGGAGCCGCTCGATCAAGATCGAGCGATTCGCATGAATTCGCACCTTTTTGTGGGCCCGACCGTGCGAACTCATGCGAACCGCTCGATCTTGATCGAGCGGCTCCGACGCTGCAGCAGAGTCTGCTGTGTGGCAGACAATAATACAACAGGTGGTGTAGTATAGGGGAGCGGATCCTCTGCAGTGAGTGAATTGCAGCAGAGTCTGCTGCAATTCACGGATGAAGGCCACGTGTCCGCCCCCAAATCCAACGGCCCGCACGCCCATCCTCTCCCCGAGCCCCCTCCTCTCCCCGAGCCCTCCCCTGCGATAAGTCTCCTCCCCGAGCCCTCGCCTCTCCCCGAGCCCCTCTTGCCGCCGACTCTCTCCCCGACCCCGAGCCCCTCTCGCCGCCGAGCCTCTCCCCGACCTAGCCCTCTCGCCCCCGCTGCCATCCTCTCCCTCGCCTTTCGCCGCCTCGCCGCCATCCACATGCTCCCGTCTCCTCCCCGACCTCAAGCCGTCACCCCCTCCCCGACCCCGAGCTCCTCTCGCCGCCGACCCTCTCCCCGACCTCAAGCCCTCTCGCCGCCGTCCTCAAGCCCTCTCGCCTCTCGACCATCTCCCCGAGCCCCTCTCGCCGACCTCAAGCCCTCTCACCCTCTCCCTGATCCTCTCCCCCGCCTGTCGCAGGGTCCGCGGCGGCGACATCAAGCCCTCTCGCCCCGCCGCCATCCTCTCCCCCGCATGTCGCATGATCGAGGAGCGGTGAGGGGAGAGCAGTCAGCGACGCAGGGGAGGGCTCGGGGCCCCTCTCGCCCTGCCGCCATCCTCTCCCCCGCCTGTCGCATGATCGAGGAGCGGTGAGGGGAGAGCGGTCGGCGGCGCAGGGGAGGGCTCGGGGAGAGGCGAGGAACGGGGAGGGCTCGAGGAGGAGCGGATGGAGGGCTCCCGCCTGTCGGGGGACTCGGGGAGGAGACTTAGCGTAGGGGAGGGCTCGGGGAGAGGCGGGGGTCGGGGAGAGGACGGGCGTGCGGGCCGTTGGATTTGGGGGCGGACACGTGGCCTGCATTCGTGAATTGCAGCAAACTCTGCTGCAATTCACTTACTGCAGAGGATCCGCTCCCGTAGTACAGTGGGTCGTCTGATCGAGGATAGTGGACCTCCTACGAGGGTGATCGGACAGTCCACTCCACTGTAATACAACACTGAATTTTAGAGCAGAGGATCTTCTCTAGACAAATAAATGAATAACTTAAAATGGCATCAATTTCATGCAAAACCAAGAGAGCTCTATTCTTTCCTTTCTATTGAGCTGATAAACAGCTTCCACACAAGAGAGCTCGGGCGTGGAGAGGATCCGCTCGCGTGCCAGCAAAACTAGAGGCATTTTATTTTATGACGTTCATCGCGACCTAAATTTTATTCCTAGAGGATACAGCGACTAAACCCAGATACGATAATAGTAGGGGACTCGTTAACCCTAACGCCAGAAAGCAAGGCGAAGCTGATGGCCTAACCACGGAAAGAGACGTTCTGTTGAGCTCCGGTGGCGGTGGAGCAGGAGGAAGACTTGGAGATGGAGGAGCTGCATTCATCCTTCAGCCCTGTACTCGTTGTTGGGAACAGGTCTAGGGTTTTCAGAGGCCTGGGGCGTGCAGGGGCTATTCCATCGTCGTCCAACTTCACCATCCACTGCTCCTCGTTCCCTGCAGGTATAATTGGTTCATTCCTCATCTCCTCTCCTCCCTCCATCTGGCAAACATAATTTATAGTCTGTTTCGCTTCCTCACACGAGACCTGGGGATCGATATAGTAACATGCATAAGTTAACAGATAGATCTATACGAAACTTGCATTTACGTACTATATACCCTGTATTATCCATGCAAGTATACTGCATAACGCGATATGCACGTCTGCATGATTTGGGTAAAAACCGATCAAACCTGGTGAAGAAAGTACGGGTGCATAATCTGGAAAGGTGGAGGGGGCTGTGGTGGAGGGACGGGGACCTCCATGGGCATTAACAAGTGCGCCTGCCGGAGGAGGAGCTGTTGGTGGTGGATCCACCTCCTCAGCCTCTGCCTCTCCCTTGCCTTGTGGTTCTGGAACCAGTAGAAGACGTTCTTCCCTTCTATACTTCCATAGGAGGACAAGAAGGCGGTGATCTGCTGTATCTGCACTGCATTCGGTGTCCTAATCCCACCGTTGAACATCTGCTCCAATATGAGCAGCTGCTCCGGCGTTGGGCACCACCTCGTGGATGGAGCTTTCGACATGTCAATCAAGTGCAGAGAGTAAGCTATGAAGTGGGAATTGACGGGTCCAGTGAGGAGGAAGAAGAACTCCTGCATAGATCGATTTGCTGGGATGGCGAAGGCTTTAAAGGAGGCGAATTGTGGGTAGAGGATGAACACGTCGCCCTCAGAAGCCATTTAATGAGAGGCTTCAATGTTTTGATATGATAAATGCTCCCATTAGATTTATCTTCGTTTATGGTAATCGCAGAGAATTTAAGATGGACAAAAGGTACAGGATCTAGCTACATATGGGCATCGTCGATTCCCAGGAGGAATGACATGCAAGTTGCAACGCTAGTTTCTTGTTTCTGATGCGTTTGCTATGAAATCGTCATTTTGTTTGTATGTGCACATAGGGAGCGGATCCTCTGCTGGCCAGCAGGTATCCGCTGTAAGTGGGGACGGTGCCCGAGCCGCTCGAGATCGAACGGTTCGCACACTAAGGGCCTACAAAAACCCTGATTTCGTGCGAACCGCTCGATCTCGATCGAGCAGCTCGAGCACCCTCCCCACTTACAGCAGATCCCTGCTGGCCAGCAGAGGATCCGCTTCCGTGCACATATGCTTTCCTCGAATATTTCTCCCGCTCGTTGTGCACCGTTAATAATGATAGAGAGGATCCTTTGCTGTTTGGCACAACCTGATGCGGTTTTGTGGATCGAGCGGTCCGCAAAAATTCTCATTTTTGTGGGCCCTACCATAAAAATCCATTCCAACCGCTCGATCACAATCGAGCGGCTCCGGTGAGTTAAGCAAACTCTACGGGACAACAGAGGATCTGCTCCCTAATAATGAATACAAGATTTCTTACTAATTTTTAAATATCACAGATAAGAAATACTACAAGTCCACAACGGAGGCGGATCCTCTGCATTACAGAGGTCTGCTGTAAATCCATCCGCGTTGCAGATCCTGATCGAGCCGTTCGCACGAAATCAGGCGGCTGGGGTGCAGTTGAGATTTACTGCAGACCTCTGCGTTACTGCAAAGAGTCTGCGCTCATTCAAAATAAGGTAATAGTATAATATGACATACATTTTGGAATCCGTCATTGTATGATGGAAGCGGATCCACTGTACTAATGAAAAGGTCTGCTGTAGGATCCAGCCCAGCTTGAGCCGCTCGATCTTGATCGAGCGGTTCGCACAAATCCCCATGGTATGGGCTCAAAAAAGTGGGATTTCATGCGAACCGCTCGAGCTCGAGCTGGACTGGATCCTAAAGCAGACCTCTACATTACTGAAGAGGATTCACTCACTTGTATGATACGTCATTAAACAAATAGCAATGACTTCTAATATTACATTTAGTGCCTTTTTTAATTCTTACTATATTGTCCGTTGTAAAATATGCAATAAACGATATTATTCATTGCAAAATGATTTTTTACATATGAAATTAGTGATGAATACCATATTTATTAATCATCATTAGCGACAGAATGTTCACCTATTGCTATTTTTTAACATTTAATGAATCATGGCTACAGTTAATTTTTTTTTTTAAATAGCAATAGACAAGCCTTGGTATATGGACCAATGCCAATAATTTAGAAATGGATACAACATTCGTCGCTAATTTCAAGTATAAAAAAGTACATGTTAAGAGTAGAATGTTGAATTGCATTTGTTTCTACATTTTTCGAAAAAGAATACTATATGTGATACGTAATAAATCCATAAGCAGTTAAAATATTGCTATTCTTATGTTAAGCAAACGTTCTTTCGGTGAAAAAATTAGTAACGAAAATTTTCATTTGTGACACCTTTCTCGTCCTATTGCCTATTGACAGATGAAGTTAATGTGAGCACGAGCTTGATGGTAGAACTTGAAAGGAGTGGTGTTCGAAACTTTTCAATGGCAACACCCATCCTCTGCTTGAAGCGTCGAGGTAAGTCGTCGTCAGCCTTGATCTTGGACGAGAGAGAGAGAAGGATGGTGGAGAAAGGAGAGAGAGGAATTGAATTGGAAGGGGGGCTTCTGTAGTCGAGGTTCTGATCGATGCTTTTTCCCTCCCTATGGGGAGGTTTATATAGGGCATAAGCCCTCGCCACGTCTGTCCCCTTCCACCACGCCCTTGCGATTAGAGTCTCCGTGAGATCCGGCCTCAACGCAACCGCTGGAGGCTGTTGCTTGACCACACCGGTCACGTACACTGCTGAGAATTGATCGTACTACAAATTTCCTTCTTGAGCAATTATAAATAACCTTATCTTATGATCATGCCCCATCGACCATGTCTTGCCTTCATTACTAAGATGAATATGTATGTATTCTCACCCCTTAGCTATTTGTTATCCCAAATCGAGAGCGAAACCCACCCAATGGAAATGCCGCGAAGCGGGGCACCTGATATTATCAGGTAATAGTGATTATTTTACAATCAATGACAATTATATTTCTGTGCTACTTAGTAAAGGATTGCAACTTGATAATTTTCATTGATACCAGTTAGTTTTTAGGGATTTTTACCACAGGAACCCTCTAAACTTTGTCAATTACTTCTACTACCTTTGAAACATCGTAATTCCCCCCTCCGTCCCCGAAAATTTGCTAACGTTTACCGTATATACTATGCGGTTAACTCCCATCCAATTGGTTGTTAAAACTAAACGGATTCTGTGAATTTCTTTTCCATAACACCCATTTTGTTTATCAAAATTACAAAGAATGCCACCCCCATCCCTCCCCTCTCCTCCACGACATCCCCTCCTCCCCTCCCCCTTTCCCATGCCATCCTCGAGCACCACCTCCTCTCCCTCTGCCGCTCCTCCTCCCACATCCTCTCCTCCGCCCGTAGTGACTCCGACCACCTCCACTCCTCCGTCTCCTCCAGCTCCTCCCTCATCGATCGGGCCAGCTCCAAGGTTCGCCAGGTCGACCTCGCGGTTGGAACATCACGAGCAGTGTGAGTAGCGCGAGCAGCTCCAAGGTCCCCTCTGCCTCCACCTCTGCCCGACTTCCTCTCCCCTTACCTCCTCCCCGACCTCCCCTTCCCCTCCCACTGACCTCCAACCATACCAGACCCCCCACACTCCCCACTCCGCCTTCGCCCGCCCAAGCCTCCTCCTTGACCTCCCCTCCCCTCCCACCAACCTCCGCCCAGATTCTCCCTTACCCCTCATCCCCTCTGCCTCCTCCCGCCCAGGCCTTCCCTCCCAATCTCATCCCTGACCTTCCCTCCCCCTCCCACCGACCTCCGCCCAGACCCCCCCCCCCCCCCCCCCACCCCCTCCCCTCTGCACGTCCAGGCCTCCCCTCTCACCTCCTCCCTGATCTCCCCTCCCCCTCCCACTGATAATCACCCAAAACCCCCCTCACCCCTCATCCCCTCCACCTACTAAGGCCTCCCCTCTGACCTCCTCCCTGACCTCCCATCCTCCTTTCTCCTCCCCATTGACCTCCTCCTCCTCCCCTAGTTCCACCACCTCCTCCCTCTTCGATCCACATCCCATGTGCCTTCCAGGACCTTCGACAACTTCCTCTGTGTCATCCCGACCTCGACCCCTCTCCACGCGTCACCCATGGGGTGTTGCGCATGAGTTCTTCGTGGGTTGTCGTGACCTCGAGGTGCTCCAGCGACCCCTCCTCATGCTTCAACGGTCCCTACTTGCTCCAAGCATCGTCGCTGTAACACCTTTCTACCGCCGGAAGGGAAAGGAAGATGAAGAAAGAGAAGAGAAGAATGAAAGAGAGAGAGGAGGAAAATCCTACCATTGGATTTGCTGTAGTTTGATTAACCCAATCCTAAATCCAAGTAAGTTAATCCAAGAAGTCTCAAATTAACGACTTGGATTGTGAGGTAAGACATAGCAAGTTTACATGGTTGAGGGGGAATTACGATGTCTAAAGATCATATAGATCATTTACAAAGTTTATAGGATTCATGAGGTAAAAATCCCTAATTTTTATTTCACAGTTGTCATGTGGACATGCGGGCCATATTATCTCTCGCCTGATCAATGTCCATGTTGGATAATTTAATGAATACTTAAGACCTATACTTGTGTGCAAGGGGAATTTTTTACATGTGACTTATTTGGATTGATCTAAGCACATAAAGATTGAAGTTCACATTAACAGCCCTAACTTGAAGTTCATATTAACAGCCTAGCGGTATGGTCCGTATGGATCGGACGTTTACTAGTAGCATAGGAGTTGATGAACTTCGATTGAAAAATTACGCACTTAATTACCTTAACCCAATCAAAGAAGAATTTGCTAAAATAAGACAAGTGCAGTATATAATAAGGTATGCTTATTTCATATTATTTTAGGATATAATTGTAAATAAATTTATTATATTTGGTAAGAAAAACTAGAATAAAACATGTCTTAGTAAAATTAATTACAATTCCAAAAAGTAGATTGCACAAAAAAATTTTATGAATATACAACAACAAAGTCTTTTCCCATAATTAAGTATGATCGGTTACATGGACTTTTTTTGCAAAAAAGTTGATGAATTTCAAAAAATATCGTGTAAGTGACTAATGAACTCAATGGAAATGTGTTGACTTTTGTTAAAAAAAAAAAGTGGCACCTCAATTGAATGGTCACCCACACGAGAGAGTAGTGAGCTTCTCTGTTTCTTTTATTTCTATCCATTGAATGACCTATAATTACATATGTGATTTACATACAAAAGCACTTACCTCAGAGACGGTAAATCTTTCCACACAACTATAATTTTGTCATTTTCTTTGGCAACAACAAAAATTAACTATAACATTTCTACTTTTTTAAAAATGCGTATATCACCTGGCGTTACCACTCGTAGATTGAAGTCCCTAAGGAACTGTTTGGTTAGAGAATAGGTCCTGGAATAAGGGATCAATTCTCCTCCCGACATAGTTACCAGTGGTACGACTATTCTCCAATATTCCATCTTATTTCACTCTTATTCTTATCTTTATCCCACCTTACCTGCCTTTATTTCACCTTATTCTCCTTATTCTTATCCTCCAGGCGAACAAAGAATAAACCCTTATTCTTCTTATTCGTGCTTATTCTCGAACCGAAGGCACCCTAAAACCAGGGCTGCTAATCGAACTGAACATGTTCGTATTCGATTAGAGTTCATGTTCGTATTCGATTAGAGTTCATTTGAAAAATGTTCGTTCACTTCTAAATGAACTGAACATGAACTTCAAATATTAGTTCGATAGCTTAACGAACCGAACATGAACATAATATATGTTCGTTCGATAAAAGTTCGAGTTCTATATGTGTATATGTATGTGTATTTGTGTGTGTATTCTATATTTATACAAAATATAAATTTTGATGTTAAAAAGAATGTGGCATTTATTGGGCTTTGTACCACTTTAATATAAATAACTTCTTAATTTTACTGCTTATCGAACTTTATTATCGAACTTCAGTTTCGAACTTGTTCGTATAAACAAGTTTTAGTTAAGTTAAATCGTTAACGAACTATTATCGAATCGGACTCGAACGTTCGTTTTCTAAACGAACTCGAACTCGAACATATCCTATCGAACATTTATCGAACCGAACTCGAACATTCGAATTTCCTTATTGATCCGAACTCGGACATAGGTTCGTTCGTTAGCAGCCCTACCTAAAACTAATCATAAGATTGGAAGTCCCTCCTACACGTTACCAGTTACCACCTGGCATTGGCATGGTTGGAGTGCTTGCGTCGCCTGTGGTGGGAGTCGTGGAGACCAGGTCTACATCGCCCCTGATATGGCCGAAAATGTGGTCGGAGAAGGTGGCTGTTCAGCCGGCGACGTTGGTCGAACAACCGGAATCACTCTTTTGTCTTTGCAGGGTTTGCGCCGGGGATCGCAGAGGCATCGTCTGAAAAGTTGCCAGCGGATTCGTTGGTTTCCACAATGATTGAGGAGGCGTTTTTGGACCAGTCGTTGGAGGCTTTCGTTCGAACTCGCGAAGATCACACCAGAGTCTGAATCCCACTGTCCCGATTTAGGGGCAATCGCCTCAAAATATATCTGAATTCGTGAAGATCAATCTTCTAAGGAATGCTCGGCTCTCCAGAGGTTATGGGAAGGGCGCGCGATCCATCTTCTAAGGAAGAACAATCCCTTGTGATGATGGTTCCACATGCATCTGACATCTTTGATGAGGTGAAGTTCGTTGCGGTTACAACCTCCTCCGAGCCTGTCACTACAGTTGTGGTTTCGACAGTTTCGGGAAATTCAGATGAGAGCTCCATCGTTGAGATCGTTTCAGGCAAAAGACAAAAACGCTGTAAAACAGGAGAGGAGGTGTGGTGGTTGTTGTGCTACGGGATGGAGACTGACGAGGGATGAAGGAGAAGAGAGAGTAGGATGGGAAAAAGGAAGAGGACGAGGAGTGCTCTTGGCTAAAAAAAAATAAAAAAAAATATAGAAGAAACGGAAATGAAAATCTATGGATTTGGTGTGGTTAGATTAACTCGTATAAGTGGTTGGATTATTGGATCAACTTAACAGAAGGTTATGGATGTGAGACACTGTGATTATTCAAGATTTCTCGTATAATTATAAAATATTGAGGGCTATGTATAAGTACAAAAGTATATAAAAAGTATATATGGTGTGTTTGGTTAGTGGGTTACCTCGAGGTAACCTGAGGGAGGATAACCTGTTTTTTTGTGTTGGGTTATATATACACCCATAACCTTGAGTAATTTCGTAATTACAACCATAACTCTACATAATCGTGAATTACATTAAGGATCCTCAATAATGCTCTGTTTTACACGCATAATCCTCAGTTAGCTTAGTTTATAAACTCAATCAGATGATTGAGTTAATCTAACCAATCCGTGATCTAATGGCTATGATCAAAAGTAAAAAGAAAAAAAGAAATAAAAAATCCAGCACCAGCTAGGTCGTGGTTGAATCTTTGATGATTGGGGGGATTTTGATAGGGGGCTTGCAGGTCGGGGGAAGGGGCTTTGAAGTTGGTGGGGGCCCGGCGGCTTGCATGTAACAAGGGTGGAGGGCGGTGACTTCCTCTTCCTCCTTTGGCGTCGCTTTTGGATGGATCTGTAGCAGGTTGATGCACTCTGCGGTCGTGCTGCCCGTGACCTCTCCGCAGATGGGTTTATCGGCTTGGTTGTGCCTGCGGATGCGGCACTCCTTGAGGAGGAGCAGAGGGTGGAGCAGGTTGGGGGAGGAAGACGGGGACGTGAACGGGGAGGGGATAGGGGATGGGAGTGGGGAAGGGAGGGGAGGGCCGACCCTTGGGGTGGAGGGTGGTGCTTGGAGCGGAGGCGGCGAGGCTGGAGGATGGGGGAAGGGAAGGAGCTCGTCGTACGGTGGGGTGGAGGAGGCGGGTTGGAGGAAGGGGAAGTGGGGAGCTTGCCGTGCAGGCGCAGGAGGAAAGGGAAGGGGAGAGCTCGCCACACAGAGGAACGGGAAGGAGTGTGTGTGTGGGCGGGGGGGGGGGGAGTAGGAGGATCTCGACGCTGGGTGGTTGGGCTGGCTGGAGAATGAGAGAAGAGTAGCTCCACACGTGACGCGGGGCTACCTGGAGGAAAGGGAGGAGGTCGGCGACGGGTGGTGGGGCTGGCTGGAGGAAAGGGAGGAGAGGAGTTCGGCGAGTGGCACGACAGGGTTGGGAGCTTGGTTGGAGGAGGAAGGGGATTGGTCTCTTTTTCAAATAATGGGAATTTAAAAGGTATAAATGTAAAATATTAGACGGATTCCATCATAGTTAACGAGAAATTAGATGGTAGTTAACACAAAGGTATGAGTGTAAGAGCTAAGTACTATTCATGGTATTGGGTGTAATTCGTGATAATGCGGATTATGATTGTAATTACAAAATTACTCAGAGTTATGGGTGTAAATATCCATTTTGTGTTGTGGTGTTTGGTTAGAGGATTTTGAATTGAGAGGGTTTGTTGTGATGTGATTGCATCGATGTTTGGAAAAGTGGATAGTTATTAAGATGCGATTGTATTGAAGTTTGAAAAAGTGAGCAGAAGTTAAGTAATTTATAATTTTTAGATGATATGATGGTATAATTTATTATTTTTTGGTGTAATGTATGAAAGAAAAAGATTTGTTTAATGTATTAAAAAAGAGAGGAAGAGTGAACCCTACATGAAAACAAGTATGAATTTTGAGATAAAACTCCACTAAAGGGGGAGATTAACCCCCTTGCCGGGATCATAGAGTTATCGATGTAACTATCCAAATAATTTAATTCGTTGGTCACCTCGGACCGACTGAAGCCGAAACGTGTGTAATGACAAAAATAAATCAAGATTTTTCAAAAAGAAATCAAATTTGATTCTCTTAAACCAATTCCCATTCCGAAAGACGAAATTCAAATATTGTCAAACCAAGACGAATATGAAAATTCCTCCGGTTTGACATCTAAATTCTGAAAAATTATGGAAAACGATCATCCACAAAAATAGGGGATATACAAATCACCCCATACTAATGCATATGACAAGAGTCACCTCCAATCCTTCGGCCATAGGAATATTATTCGTATGCTGATCCTAAACGCAACAACTCGACAATTTCCAAGTTGGGGTGAAAAGATATGGTGCCTCAACCTATTCGAAAAAATTTCTGAAATCAAAGATAAAGACAAAACCGTGCCTCGAAAATGCGTAATAGCCCCCTGTTCGACTTCATGCTTGTGGCGGTTCTACCTCACTTGATAGACAACGGTGCTGCTTTGGATGA
>JAZKJV010001398.1:602814-986851 GCA_037367405.1 Ottelia alismoides
TAATACGCATTTACTTGACCGAATTATATTTATTACTATCATAGCGTTTGGATCCTTAATCATCCGCGTGGAATCATTTATTTGAATTATTTCTTTCCAAAACCGTCTTCCAATTTTTAAGGACGTTGTATAATAGGAAATATAGGATTTTTTTAAACACGTCGTAGCCTATAATTAGAATATAATTATTGTTAATACACGTGTATGGCCTAAAATGAGTGCTCATTGAAACGCTAATGAGCCCTGTGCGCAGTGGATAAGCCCTCTATATATATACACATATATATACATATATATATATATATATATATATATATATATATATATTCGAGCTTTAAACGAATCGGACCTGAGCGAACCTATGATTTTTATGTTTGATTCGTTTATTTAATCGAGCCTAATTTGTGTTCAGGTTCGTTCATTATTTCCGATCCGAATCTGAATCAGAACTTTTAGCGAGCCGAACCTAAGCGAATATCGAACTTGAGAATTTCCTGACACCCATGTCGAGAGATGACTTTGTAGATATTTTTGATCTAGGAAATGTGTTCCCAAGATCTTTTCTTTTCTTTATTCTGTGGAATTCTGCAAACTAAAATCTCAAAATGCTCTTAGAAATATCTATATTGAAGTTCTTTACCGTTACTTTTCACGGCCCTTTTTTTCACATTTTGAGTTTATAACTGCACAGGTTCCTAGAGTAAGCTGAGTTTTGAGTTGAGGAGCGCTGTTTCATACTCTATGTTGCTGCCCTTTTTATATCTTAGACCCACAGAATGGTGTTTTTTTTTGTGATCAGGTGATGGATGACAGGAAGAAAGAATCGGTGAGGGTAGCCTACAGAAACTTGTGGCGGAGGAAGGATGGAAGGGGCTTTATAGAGGATTTGGTCCCAGGTTTGTCAGCATGTCTGCATGGGGAACGTCAATGATACTTGCATATGAATATTTAAGTAAGCAGTTCTATATATATTATAACTCAGGTCTATTGTTTATAATGGTTTTGCCTGATCACAGACCTTATCTTATATGATGCTTGTCGACAGAGCGTTTGTGCTTCCAAGGCGGGGAGGATGTATAACTAGCATATGAATGGCATTTTCTTCAACGAACAAGAGATCCATGGTATTGCTAGCAGCAATTGGGTTTTTTACTTCCTGCAGCTAGCAGTGTATTTCAGCAGGATATAGTTACTGCTCACCTGCCTATGAGTTATATAGGCGCTCATTCTTTTGTAGCCAATGATTCATTGGTAACTTATATGTAATTATGCGTCCAATTTCTATATGCATGATAAAACCTGCACACTTTTCCTTGGGGATATGTATATGCTTGTTATAGATTATGTGTAGATTGATGTATACCTCTTGTAACTTGAAAACATTCAAGGCAACTGTTATAATGAATAAGAGCTCAGTCTGCGTACTTTTCTCTCGTGGGGTTGGTTCTACAACGTCCCCGTAAATTTTATAGTCACATCATAACACCTATGAACTATGGGTCTACATCCTCGATACCGTGAACTTGCAGTGTTTTATGACTTGGACCCTGTCATCTGTTTCGCTCTGTATAATTTATGAAGGTCCTGAGTAAATCTAACTACTAGTAAGCTTGACTCGTAGAAATAGTCGGATGGTGGATATTCGCTCTCCTCCTACGATATCCTCTGAATTCAGTACAGATCTCACATGTTATTTAGGAATAATCAGCAACCGAACAGAAAGGATGCAGCAGAGGTAACTCATTGCCTTATAAAAAATAGGACTTTTATCTGTTGTGCTCCTCCAGGATATTGCAATATAGGGTATACACCTCTCTTATTGGGAATATCAATTGTGTCCCCAATTTCTTGCCGTTCTATCACTTGTGCCTCTCCGTTACTTTGGCCGTCAATGAGTTGAACTTAACAATGTTTTTTTCAAACCATGGTTTGGGTAGAGGGGTAAAATTGGAAATCCTCGTCTTCTTTATCATGTTCTCAAAACGATCACCTCGAAATCGAAACCCACAATCGAAGATGGAGATGATGGCGGAGCACGGAGAACCATAAGACCTCATCACCCTCCTGGTTCATCGTCATCGGTGGCCGAAGAGAGTTAGACTACGAGCCACAGCCATCCTCCTCGATCCCAGGACTCCGCAAGTTCTAGGCAAAGGAGGAGGGCTTGGTGGGGGAGGGGCCAGATGGACATCTGTCCTCCAAGGCTTGAACTGTGGATCAAGAGCAACTTCTCTAGATCAGAAGACTGATGGCAACAATTCTCTTTCATCTTCAACACTTTAGATCACTGTGGAGGGATACGCCTTCTTCTCTGATCAAAGGCGAGGCAGGAAAGTTGGAGCTTGGTGATGATCTCCGACTGCGATGGGAGGCGGAGGGATGGTGATCGGGAGTTGCTTCTAGTGAGGTGGGTTGGTGGGCTGCTTCCAACGGATATACTTTTTTTTGTTTATGACTTGTAATAGACGGGGTTCTCTCAAGCTTTTAGGAGCTCGAAGAGAGATAAAGCATAGAGGAATAATGGGCGGAGGAGCCTACATGATTTGGAGGATTCGCGCCTTATCTTCGGATGATCTCGGTCAGATAAGAGAGGTTCTTATGGGTAGAAAGAGGGTCTGGAGGGGGAGGGGCAACTACGACAGAGGATGAGGATGGGGCGGAGGATGCGAGAGGAGGAGGCAGAGGTCGAGGGTGGAGGAGGAGGTCACGGGTGGAGGGATGAGTAGGAGGAGGATGCTGGGGGTGAGGAGGAGGCTGTGGGCAGAGGGGTGAGGAAGACGGGGGCGGAGGGGGAGGTTGTGGGTGGAGGAGGATGCTGCAAGTGGAGGGGTGAGGAGGTTGGGGGACAGAGGAGGGGCAAGAGGCTTGGGACGACGGAGGGGGAGGAGGAGGGAGAGGGCAAGGAAAGACCACTCAACCTTTTTTAATTAATTCCGCTTGTATCCCCAAAGTTAACGTCCGTTTGTATTGTAGATAGATGAGAACTAACTCGAGGAGCACAAGTAATAGAATGGAAAGAAACCAGGGCACAACTGATATTCTCAATAATGGAGGGGGTATAATTGATATTAATATATCTCGAAGAGACACAACTGATAAAATCCTAAATAATAATAAATATCCAATGATAAACAGCTTTACTTAAAACAGGTCCAATGTAATTAACGTGTCATTGTACATGAATTAACTAGGATTCATCCTCAGATTCATAGTCAGCTTCTTTCGCTTTTTGCCTTTCCATTCCTCTCATCTTAATATTTCCTCACCTACCAACCGCACTGGTTGCACTAGGTACGTATGATAGATTTTAGGGATTATATGTTTGTTGCTATGGACTTATTTATATTATCGATTCTCGAGCCGTATGTATTTAGATCCTAGATTACATTAGGATTTAGTATATTAATTTCATGTAGTGCATCAAATTTTTAGGTTTAATGTATGATATAGAATCGTCCCACATGTATGTAATTCAATGCAATATATGACATGATACTATTTATATAATTGTACATATGGATATGTTATCAATATTATAATGTAGAAAATTCTTTTCTTTATAAAGGTAGTCCTTGGTCATCACATTATGTTCTCTGTCAGCATTCTTTTAGATGAAAGTATTTCAGTGTCATCGAATTTCTCGTAGAGAATCGATTCGATGTGAGCCATAATTTCTAGATGAGCATAATAATAACTTTAGGACGTTACAATTTTGAAAGCAAAAGGATCCACTCCAGAATGTTGTTTTGTATTTATTTTTATGTTTCTGGTGCACATAGAAATTATAATAGATTCCCCCGCATCATCACTAATCATGGGTTCGCCACTAAGTGTAGACATATACTTTTAAATTTTGTTTTATATGCAAAACATGTCTTTATATACCTCTATGCATATGAATGTTTATACGGATTTATTTTTTTAATATTATAATCTTATTTATTTTTATTATTTGTCGGTGTGCTCTCCTACTTTGTAATCCATGTATGCCATTGATATAGACGGATAAGGTTTTGGGTGACATTTTAAGTGCGAGAATCATTTTCCATAATCTTAGGTGTAAGAGAATCCGATCGTAGTACAATTATTGCAAATAAGAATTGGAGTCGGTGATCAAATAAAATGCAACACGTTACTTACCAGGGAATATGCATGCAGATGTGGATTGGAGTTAATAATAAAACGTGCTTGCATGAAATTGATAAACATGCTTGGAATAACGTCTTCCATTATGTATTTTTGTGTTTTGTATCACCTATTCTGGGAGAAGGTACTGGATGGAATATAATTTTTATGTAATAGACAAGAAATCAACTTCTATCCTGCCACAAACAAGTAATCTGAATAGGGAACGGGTCCTCTGCTGTTACAGTAGGTACTGATATAGGATGGCATCCAAGGTGCTCGGCTGTAATTGCCACATGTCCCCGATCCTCATGGAGTGGCTCCCCGGAGTATTCACTGTAGCGAAGTGATATTGATATGCCGTTGATTATTGATATGTCGGAGAAATCTAGCCTAGATGTCTTTTGTGTATGTACTATGAAACATGTGTCATCATGGGTTTAATCATGATTTTTTTCTCGAAAAAGCATTCAATATTATTTCTGACCTGCCACAGAGTAGCCTATACGAGTTTTATAGAAGAATTGATTATCCTGCTACCAAGCAGCTTATACAAGTTTTAAAAGCACTATTACAAAAGCAACAATGGACGGCGGATTAACCTCGCTGATTCCTAAGTGACCGCCATTCAAAAGAGGTACTGCTTGTGGTTTCGCAGATAACCGCCGCTGATTGTCCTCATTAAGACCGGTGGTTTTCACACCATCATCATAGTATGAAGATCGCCTTGGACTTCTACTATGTATGCAACTATGAGTATTATTTACATAATATCGGCGGTCTTGAGCATTTAACGATGGCTGCCATACCGTCGATATATAAACCATCATCAACGGACGTTGATCTGCCTACGTAAGGTCAACAACTAGCATTTGCAATCCAAAGCCTCAAGTTTTGAAAGAAAGTATATATCGGTTACAGACTTGCCGCCATGACAAAGCAACTATCGACATTAACTATTAACGTTGATGGTGTGATAGTAGTTGATGAATCCTCGATTCATCTACTCTATATTAAGATTTTAGCAAATTCTCCTTAAGAATTCACTAAAATCCTCTAATTCTAATTAATTAACTTTACTAATAGTGTGAGAAATTAGGGCTAATTCTTGTAAATAAATAAATCCTGATTGCCATTGAACTTCTGCTTATCATTTCATATACAAAAACTAATTATGTTGACTTATTTCTTTTTCACCCATCTTCTTTCAGTTATTTACTAACTTGCATAAAGAAACAAAATCCAAAAAAAATAAAAAAAGAGAGAAAATGGTATGCTGTGATTATGTATATGTATTGTAAATATTATTTTTTCCTGATTTTTATTTTACGTTTTTCTCAATTATTAAAAACCCAAAAAATAGACAATGTTTGTTTTTACTTCTAGTATTTTATATAATTTTCTTTTGTGCAATACTTTTTATAAAAAATCCAAAAATGCAAAACATAAAATATAGGGTATTAATTGGTAATTAATACATACACAAAAAGTTGTACACATGACTTCTTTTAATTTTGGACCTTTCATGAAAGTTGTAGATCTCAATGAGATCAACAAATTTTATGTTGACCATTTTCTTATTTGAATTTTCTTTCTATTTCTGTTTCTATTTTCTTTATTTTCCTCTTCTTGGTCAATGATCAATGGGCTCCACACCCTCTGGTTGGGCCACGCCAGCTGCCACGTCTGCCTTCTCTCTCCTAGGTGACCCCATGCCTGCCAGCAAATCACAAACCTCTGTGCGTTGATCTGTTGTCAACACCCACTCCCCTTCAGTTGTTACACTCCCAGTCGTGCAACCCATGTTTTCTCCCTCAGATCATCGTCTCCCCTCGACATTACCAACCATCATATCACCTTGCATGTAACCCCTTCATGTCCACCACCTTCGCCGTGCCTTCAAGATGACCCTCCAATCACGTAACCCCATCCAAATCGCATCATATAAAAACCCGACCACCCATGCTTCTTCTCTTATCCATCACTGCAAAGACCTACACTCTAGCCCCAACTCCTCGCCGGTGACAGAAACAACATGAGCCTTGCTGAGCAACTACGAGTTGAAGGTTTTGGTGCGATCCACTCCCCTTTTGGCTGTGTAGCAGCTCTTCTATCCTATCCGCAGAGATCATGTTCCTCTCGCCGGAGTACTCGCAGCTACGACTCCAGGATCTTCATCTCCACCCCATGCGACTCGATTCCCTCACCATCCTCTGCCTATGATGTTAGGAGCTCCATCTCCTGTCCACCTTCCTTCGCCCCTCCATGTAGCCCTTCAACCTCCACCCCTTTCAATTTCTCCAATTATTCCCACACACCCCACTACAACACTGGCCACTCTAGGCCTTACTTTAGCCTCGTCATGCACCCCAGATCTTCGTCGGTTCATTTACGACCACCCCTCCCTTCTCCAAAACCCCCTCCGCCTTGCTCCACCTCCAGGTCTTGCACAAACGTAGAGCTTTAGGTCTCTGCCTCATCTCATACTCTAAGGACCTTCATTCCATTCTCCCTCACCTCACCTTCAATTTCTAACCATGAAGGCCGTCTTGAGCTTCAATGATAGAAAGGAGCCAGGTAACTCCAATCTTCTCCTTTGCCTCCGACATCAACGGATAACCTCCACCTTCCAGCCTCATCGGACCTCCGCAGCAATCCCAAGACCCTCACCTTGGCCTTCTCGAGCCCCCTATGCCTTCAGACCACCACCAGGACCTCGACGGAGCTTGAGAGGGGTTGTAGAAGCTCTCTCTCCCTTTCGCCACCATCCGCAGAGAAAGATGAAGTACAACTGCCCTTGGATCTCCATCCAATGACCCCTGTTAAATCTTCATCGCCCATCGGATCACACCTGTAGGCCCAATCATCACCGTCCATCTCCTTACCTTGTCTTGACCATTGAATCACATCAGATTTGATGACCCAGATCCCAACCCAAGCCTTCACCCCTGCCTCAAGGCTCCTCAGGAGCCTCCATTCACTACCACATGTCTGTCTGCCACCGAACCTCGCTCTGCGCCTAGCCCTCATGTGCAGGAGGCACATGGGCTGGGACATTTTGCAGAAGGATCCCTTCAGCTTCCAGCAATTATAGAGAATTCTAGTCACACACTGTGTGCGCGTGACTTGACTTGGACTATTTTGCATCCAAGCACCCTTGCCTTCCAACAATTGCAGAAACACCCCTGGACTCATTTCAAAGTAAACCCCTCTGTCTATGGAGAATTATAGATAAGCCCCTCTTAGGACCTGAAATAAATAGAAAACTTTATTTTATTTATATTTTAGTCTCTAGAACTTTAACATTACATATCTTTCTCATTTTAATCCAAAATTTGCGTATGTTATGTCATTTTAAAGCTTGTTTCATGATCTATCTTTTTATAACATTTAAGGATAGATTTGAATCGATTTTTATTGATGGTTTGAATTGAAATTTACATGCTTCTTAAGAATAATTTATGCAATTAAATTATTGCGAAGGTTGATTATTTTTAGCAGGGAAATGATAACATAGGCTAAATAACTATCTCCCTGATATTTGGTGATTTTAAAATTATTCTTAGGGAGTTAATGTGCAGAGATATTAGAGCAGGATTAATTGAATCAATTCAACCTATAATCGTGGATTATGACGGATAAATCTTTATTTGATTTTTGCGCAACTAATTTTTTGAGAATTTTAAAGTGACAAAATTTCTTGAATACACATATTTGATATGCCAATTTTCTTTCACATTTCTTTTATTTTCTTGCATTATTCACTACATTTCTCTCTTACTATAGATACTAACCACATATTCTCTTTTTACAGATCTAGCTCGGAGCATTTTTAAGGAAAAAAAATCCAAAGAGCCGCAAGGATAATATTAATTTTAATTGTATTTTTTTTGAGAGAGCTTAGATTATATTTATTTCTGTAATTTTTCAAGGATCTATTTGAACCATATTATTTGTAATTAAACAAGATTGAATTGTGGGAACTTGGGCATGTTTTAAACCATGTTGTGTGGTCAGGGCCCCAAGAGTTGTGTGTTTGATGTAGAAATAGGATATGCACTCGCGGTAGAATAATTTTTACTTGCTTGTGCTCGGTTATCTATTTTAGGATATACGACACTCTAATTATACGCATCATAGATCATCCAACTTAGCCAAATTCTAAAATCAATTCTTCCCGCTAATAGAACTTTCTGCTTAGGTGCATTTTCATCGATTGCATTCATTTAGAATAAATTTTCATTTCTATTATGCATCCCACATGAAGAGCGTTGGAAAGTACTATAAGTCTTCTAACTGAGCACACATCATTGATTTCATCGTGCATCGGTTTGTATCGGCTCCTTCCTCATGTTTTCTCATCTAAGTTAAAAGAATCGGGATTGCTCGTTATACAAATATTTTGTGTTCATTAATACTTAATGTGATAACCTAACTTAAAATTAGGACGACTAAAAAGGTCGATTGAATTAATTAGAATAAAATCAATCCTTTTTTAGGGAGATCAATGCCCATCATTAGACACAAGTACCATCCAGACCGAGCGAGGCACACCACACTTAAGGATGAGTGTCTAAATCCGTAGGTGTTTTCTTGGAATATCAGGTTGTAAGAAATCTTACTTGAGGTGTGGATAAGCGAACTACCTATCGACACTAGCACAAAGTCGGAACTACCCACAAGTGTATTGGGTTTTCTAAAGTATTGCTGAAACTATCTTGCTAGTGATCATGCACCCTCCGATGTTTACTATTCGAAGACAAGGGTAGAATGGTACCATCTCATCGATACTTCGATGAAGGCCATCATCCTATGCATACTTGAGTATGTCAGGCGACAGTTTTGGTATTACAAGTACTCATCTTCAGGTTAAACAATGATTAAGAGTGGTAAATCGGATAGGAGGATTGGTATGTTGTTCCTCAAGTGAGGAATCTTTGGGTCTCTCCAAGTATACCTCGACCACTTGTCACTATAGGCCAACTAAGTATTATAATTGAAAATCTTATTTGAAATAATCCTTAAAACTGAAAATATAAGAGACCGAACTCTAACGAGCCATCACACGTGTCCAATTGGTGAATCAACCGATTTGATTTGTGCTTGCTTTGTGCGTGTACAAAGACTTTACATTTGTACTGAAGGTTATGAGAAAACTTCAAGCCACAGAGGCATGATGATTGCATCCAATGCGATCGGGAGCGACTAGTCACACTAGTTGCCTGGGCAACAGGATTAAAATTTTTTAAAGAGATGAAAACACAATATTAGAGACACCTCTCGAATCATTTCATAAAACCACAAAATAATATAAAGGAATACCTATTGAAGCGTGGTTGCGTTAGACGTCTCTAAGCGAAGAGACCACCTGTCTTAAATCCGACCCGATGGAGGAGACACTTGCCAGTGCGTTGATGAGATGTGATCTTCTCATAATCCAAGATGAATATCTAAGCCTCGAATCTCCTGATTTTGTCTCACGAAATCGAACAACTTCTTCATGAGTAAGGTGCACCGAAGAGGATGGAGATCCACGAGCAGTCGGAGCAGCAGGACGATGGCGTAGCGACGATGGCGATTCTCTCTATCATAGGGAGTGGACAGACACACTTGAGAGAGAGAGAAGGCATGTGATGAGAATGAGAGAGAGAGACTGCAAAGTGTTGTTGTAAAAGAAGAGCTAGAGTTGCCTCTTCTTTTATAGTATTTTGGTAGTCCATGGATCACAATCCATGTGAAACACAAAATCAATGGTTGAGATTGATTTGTTTTTTATTCAATAACCATGATAGTGTTGTAAAAGCACAACAACAACTAATTTAGATTAAACTAAATATATTTAATAATCAACATAATTTAATTTAACTAAATCAATAAGGATAGATGGATTAGGAAGGAGGCCACCCACCTTCCTAAAATAGAGAGGACAACCACACTTTGAAGGTTGTCCACCCTCCATACATGGAAGGTGTTGGCCCTCTAATTATGTGAGATGAAATCTCACATAATCCTTCATATATTTACTACAATAATTTTTGTAAAATAATTCACAAAAAAGTAATTCCAAATTAATTTTATGAATATTACAATCATACCATTAAACAATTATGAATCATATTCACACAACTAAAATAAACTGTAAATTGTATTTCCAATCAATTTCCCATGTGAATCCAATTCACATTAACAATTAGTTTGTAGATACTATTTACAATAAGCTTTCTCTAATATATTATAAATCACATTTACAATATATATATAAATATATACAAATAACATATATAGTGATAGCGACATTATTCACATCTTTGACAATTAAATCACATTTAATTATTTTGGGTCATCATTCTTATGCAACTAAATAAATGAATCACATTCACATTATTCATGATAATTAAATCACATTTAATTATCAATTTCTCAATACTCAGATACACAATTCATCAATTGAATTATTCTTGAACTATTTCAAGAATAATGCGCTTTCTCTGTGGATACTTGGATACAAGGACATGGCGATTGTACGTTCCACGTATAGTGACTTGGATATTGAGATCATATCCCAAATCCAGACCTCTCATAGATGCTTTATTAAATCAAGGTCGTAGATCTAATATTCTCATTGCATCTGAATCACATTCAGATCAATGTCCAACATTTGGACAAAGATTATATTAGTTCTCTACTGAAAGGAGTCACTAAAATCCAAACTTGTTTCATAACTCCCTCAGAATGGAAGCCTCATGGTTATACAATCGTTTATGATCACATCACCCTCGAGTATTCCTAATACACGTACATCCTTCATACTGGAAGACTTTGAATAAAATCGAAGATATAAATCAATTTTACACTGTCATCTTCAGAATTTCATCATTAAGGTTTCTTATTTGATCATTGGGAGTTGGTATCAATCATATACTTTCCAAAAGCATATATCACACATAGTTATTGATCATATACTTTTCAAAAGCACATATCAAACCTATAAATTCAGTCAAGCTTCCAAAGCGAGACGACCATGCACAGAATTGGTCCCAATATCTCATGAGTGAGCTCATGTATTTCGATTCAGTAATGAACATTTATGATCATGTTGAGAGATCGTATTACTCATATGACCTTGTATGCACACCAGCTCCCCGATGTATAGACTTTGACTAAATCATCACCCTATGGGTCTGCCAAATCTACATACTCAAACATATAGTAACACATCTTTCCCCAATTAGAGGATGGGTGCCTATATCATGACAATATACGACATAGGGTTTGGTTATCTCGATCTCCTTAAGTCAACTCTTTGACCTAACTTATCTAATACCTCCGAATATCTATTCCTATACAGAGGACCTACATCAAGAGGTCGGTTAGATATCAGCCTTTAGAGAAAGAATTGTCATATTCTTCTCAGGTTGGAGATCCTCTCTTCACTATCATTTGACGGTGATAGATGAGTCCTCAATCTAACTCTTTAGATATCATCCAAGCACCAGCCTCTATGATTCAACATTTGAATCCACAACTGTATGATCATTAAGATGGCCATGGTACATAACCTAATTGTACAAAGGGACCTATTGCAAATTAGTTATTTTCATTTTAGACCAGGGAATGATTTGCAATAACATTTATTGCATAATGGATCGCTGTGGGTTCCCATGTCCAACAATCTCCCACTATCCCAAAGAGCCATTAATGAGCTAATATATGAAACCAAAAATAATGTAATAATCATAAGCTATTTATAAAAATAGCTTGGTAAGCTGACTAGTCACCTTGTTCCCGAGAGACTATGTCGAGTCCTTTTATGGTACTTGTATGTCTCCTAGTAACAGTGCTCGCATCCAATGCGAATGTTGCTTCTTATGCAACCAATACCCAATCTTGTTAAAATAATTATAGTGTCTTTAACACTACAATTCAATAATCATTATAACTAGTATGGAATTCCAATTATCCTTATCAAAATTCTCTTATTCTTGGAGATCTCTATCTCCTAAGACAAAAACCTAGCCTTAAGTATTATAAGGCATCTGTAGTTAAGACCTTTTAGATCACTATCTCAAAAGTCTTGCCATCTTTGAAGATATTGTTACTTCTGCCATTAAGTGTTTTATCTCTATAGTAGGATTAGTAACACTCTACTACTGACGAATCTCAATTTCATCACCTTTTTTCTAACATTTTGGCCTTAAAAACCTAGCTAAATGCATGTAAATAATGTTATTTTGTACAAATTCACATTCATTAGTTATTCCATTTATTGTATATGAAATATAGTTTTTAATGACAAAATTATAGAATAAAGAAAAGAAAAGATAAGAATAAAATACCAAAGGTATTTTATGATCCTAAACTCCAATACCTAGACATCTTGATGGCTGTGTCGACAAGGAATAAAGTAGGGGGATATAAGGGATAAAAACACAACAAAACCCCCTATTTATTTTCCCAAATAATTCATTTTTGGGACCTTTTTTACTATTAATTATTTATACCTCAAATAAAGAACTTTGTATATGAGAGTTGTAGATAAAAATGCAAATAAAAATACAAAATTCGTTTCACTCAAAAATAATAAATAGTATACATTTTATACTCTGAATAAAAGCCAAAACCCAAACTTCCCATGCCCATATCTTCTCCATATGAACTCGAAATGTACCAAAGTCACTTCAACCGCGGATAACTTTTAATAAGCTATTTAATGAAGGTGGATTCATTCAATTTGGAATTAAGATGTGAAAGTTAGGTTTTGGACCTCTATTGTATAGTATACCTGAATAAATTCATTTTATTTAGTCTTTATTATTTTTGTAATTTTATATTTATATAATTTTGTAAATATTACTTATAATATTTGTACATATCTAGAATACAATAAAACCATAAAAAAAAAGAAATAGAATAAAGATACAAAATGTATAGATGAATATCCTATACCTATACCTATATATTATATACTCTTATTTATTTAAGTGTACATACTAAATTAGAAAAATATAATAAAAATATATTTATGTACATAAAAATAAGTTATAAATATATTAATTATGTATATAAAATAAAAAATATAATATACAAAATAAAATTAAAATAAACACAACATACGTAAATATACATATAAATAAAACCCTAAAAAGTAACCTATAATATATCAATCCATAAAACTAAATAAAAATTATTAAAATATTACATTAAATAATAAACGTCTTTTATATTTTAACTTAAAATTAATAAAATCAGCTATTATTTTATTTCATATTTATAAACTTTTCATTTTATCTTCTTCCTGCTTACGTGGACCAATAGGAGAGTGGTCTGAGTTGACCCCAGTCAACACTCTACTGCACCCCTACCATCCTTGATTTTCCCATAAAAACATTGCATCCATTTAGCTTGATTCCTCTTTGATTTTTAATACTCGTTTGTTGTTCTTTCACGCCGAATCATCATCTCAAGCGAGGAGCCTCTGAATCAAGCACGAGACTCGAGTCAAAGCCCCACCAGTATATAGTATCGCCTTCCCACTGCAATCCATTTTTGATCATCTTCCTCTCTAGAAAACCCTGAACCTAGCTTGGGTTAAGTTACCTGGTGATAGCAACGAGCTTCCTCGTGGTTTGGCATATCCTTTGGAGTGTCGAATCGAGATATACCGCTCTACCACCCTTCCTCCCGAAGCTTGGCTCCATGTCAGTGACGGTCAGGTGAGCTTCATTCTTTTTTCATTATTTTCGTTAGTTAGATTAACAGTAGTGTAATTAGCCATCTTATTTCATTTATTTTTGTTTTATTTCGAGTAAAATCCAAACCTTTCGATATGCGGAGCTTCAACTCTACCCCCTCTTCCCGAGCATACCGATCGACCTCCGTCACTCCAATGACCCTCGTCATCTTCTCTTCTCCCCGTGCATCTTCATTCACCCAGATCTTGCATCAATCTAGGGATCAGGTCCTTCATCTCCACCGTTCGTCGGAGGACCTCGCTTCACATCATCCTCACTCATTCCGCCCATCTGAAGCGTCCCAGTGCCTCGCCTTTTTGTCCTAGTGCTGACCCTGCAGGAAACAGCCAGAATAACCCCCTTTCCAAGGGTATTCGAAGCAGGAGAGCCCCTTCCAGGTCGTCAGTACCGCCTGAGATCCAACCTTGATCTTTGGGCCATTTTGAAGCCTCTCCAGCTGCAGAAAGCTCCTTGGACTCGATCGCATACTTCAACAGTAAGGGAGGAGGTCCTAGGTTAGAGATTTATCGATTCGAAGCAAGGGAGGCTCACTATTCTTCTGTGTTCTTCCAATCCATCCAACCACCGTCCGATGAACACCCCCCATTTTAAGTCTTAACCGATCAAGTGTTGCCCCCGACCATCAGATCTCAGTTGAGATCTAATCTCAGTGCTCCATCCTCGAAGGGGTACCACCCGCTAGATGAAGGCCGCATGGATAAGTGATGCTCTCCTACCGTTGGATCGTGCGTAGGAAGGGGTAATTTCTAGATCTTATCCTCATCTTTTTTGTATTTTATATTTAGTCCTATAATATTTTTAATTAGCTTAAAACTTTTGGTGAAATTGCATGGACCCCCTTCTTTTCATTGATATAACATCTGGGTCCAGGCCACGTCACCTCACGTACGGTCCCACGTGAGGTGGAGATTTCACACCCAGACCCATGCAACTTTTTTATATTTCTATTCAGTCCATAAACATTCAATATTAGTTGTAATATTTTGGGTTATTCACATATTTATCCCTATGTTTATTTTTAATTGCAACTATGCCCCTGATAGTTCATTAATTTTTGTAGGTGTTTTCTATTTCTTAAAATTATCATCCGCGCTCCAAAAATTCTCAAAAATAAGGTTAAGTTCCTACTAGCTTGTATTGATGCCATATTTTTAATTATGCATTTTAGGACTTTTACCTATTTTCAAAAAAAACAAGTATTTTCCCTGTTTGAATGATAAAATATAAAAATATAAAAAATTTTTTGCAAAATTACAAAATAAATTTATATTTTATCTATTATTATATTTGAGCCTACAAATGAAAAATCCCTAAAAATAGAAAGAGATAAATCTTTAAAATTTAATTGCTCTAAAATCCAACTAAAAATAAAAAATCCTACAAAAATCAAAAAACCGTGTTATCTGTTTTTAAATTTTGTCTACTATGTTTATTGTTAGGTAAAATTTGTTTTGGAAAATTTTGAGTCTTTGTGATATTTTTAATTTCCAAAACAATCCATCCTATTAATCCTACTCATTGTTTTGCCTTATTTAATCAATTAAAAATATAAAAATTATTAAAAATTACCAGATAACACCAAAACTAGAGGAAAATATAAAATATTTTATTTAGGAAATTTTGAGTATTTATAGGTATTATATCTATATATTAGCCTATATAGTATGTTTATGCTTATATATATATATATATATATATTTATTACTCCTATTCTAATTATTATTATTTATAAATCAGAAAACATAAAAATTGCAAAATTAAGAACATAAAAAATATAAAAATCCACAAAAAAATAAACAATAAAAAGCCCACAAAAATCTAAAAAATCCTAAAAATACCCAAAATTATTTATTAACTTTCTTTACCAATTTTTGATTGTCTATTCTCAGTTGTTTCCCATGTTCGACCCCTACTTTATTTTCATTATGCACTTTTTTGTAGGGTACAATAAATTTTAATTCACACTTGCTTGCTTTGCTTGATTTATACGTTGTGTGGGTTGATTGTTGTTTGAGTTGACATTTATGAGTGGTCACCTCAATAATATTCTATCTTCGACTTCGGTGAGGATATTATTTTAGACCATCGCAAAAGTTGGTTCAACAAATGGTGTCATTGTTGGGAAGCAATGCGTATGATAGAATTTTGGGTCATTTTCTATCATTAGTTTTCTTTATTTATTTCCTCTCTTATTTGATATATTTTCTTACTTGTGCTAATGCATTCTCTCTGATTTTTTGTTGCGAAGGACTTCGAGACGACTACGACCGCCTAGGTCGTCGAGGTACCCAGTTCGAGAAGACTTGGTCATTCTATCTATTGATCAAGAGAAGAGAGAGCAAGGGAGAGAGAGACTTAGCATAGTTTTTTATTTAGTTTGTGAGAGTGATTTATTTTTGCATTATTAATTTGTAATAATATAGGTACTCTGGACTTTGGACATTCGGGCCCAATTTCCAAGTGTTTTTTCACTTGGGGCGAACCGCATTTTTCGTGATTTCTACTGCTTTTATTTTCTTTGTTTTCCATGTTTTGAGTTTTCACCTTTCTTTTCTTTGTTTTCTATGATTGAGCCCTTAGATCTAGGTGTGCTTGCTCGATATCTAGGTCAACATCCCTAAGGTAATTCATGTACCTATAGATTACTATGCGATTGGACTTAGCTCAAATTTAATTGTTAAAACTTAGATTAACCACCGAGAGCTGAGAGAGGCAACATACAACGCGTGCAGGACCCGTTGTGGTGGGCACCGAGTTGTCTCGAAGATCGGCCCTCTGGGTGATCATTCTAGGGATTAACATTTTGGTTCTTCATGCTAATAACACTACCTGTTCTTAGGATGATTTCATCGTTGCATTTGCATATAGATTAGGTTTAAAAATTCTGCCTTGCATCCTGCACGGAGAGAGAGCTGAGAATCATTGTGAGTCCTCTATCTGAGCATTCATCATTGTTTTTCGACTTGCATTGCATTTCCATCTTCTCCCTCTGATTTTGACAACCTAGGCAAAAATAAAATCTACAAAATATTAGGCGCTTGTATTGAATCTACTCAAAGCAAGTGATAATACAAAAAGAATTAAAAAAGGGACTAATAAAAATACTTGACCTAAATAAAATTGATGAATTGGATTCATTGCATTGGATGAGCAAAGCCCTCATTTATTTTCAAGTACCATTGAGGAAGGTTTCCTTCTCGAGTGAGTGAGCGCTATCGTAAGGATTAGATAAAAAAACCCAATATGTAACTGCCTTGTGTATCGCATGGATTTCCGAAGTAATGGTACTTCTATTATATGTGGATGAGTAGGTCCTGGTCAATGATGATGTTCTCGTCTTGTGTAGAAAATCGACCTTGTACGAAGTATTGAGCTTAGAACACACCTTTACGGGGGTGTATCATCTTACATCCGAGTCGGTCCTTGCACGCTCACGGGTGATTCCATTACGAGCGAGTCCGAAGTAATGGTTTGCCTATCAACTTACTCCCTCTTATTTCTTTGGCTGAGTAGGGATCCAGGAAGGGTTAAGGGCATTGACTTCATGGTCCCATTTCCGAACAGTCGGGGTATCGAATGCATTTTGCTCGCTGTCGACTATGTCAGTCGTTGGGGGAGGCTATCCCAACTCGAGCCGTCGACAGTCACATCGCCTGTCATTTTCTGAAGGATCATATCATTTCAAGGTTCAATATTCCTAAGATTCTTATATGTGATGGTGGTAGCCATTTCATCAATAAAGAGGTGAAGAAGATAACTCAAGAGTTCTGCATTGAACATCGTGTATCTTCCCCCCACCACCTACATTCCAATGGCTTGGTAGAATGCTCAAATAGGGTGATTAAGACAATTCTTTAGAAGCTTGTGCGCTCGGATCGCAAGACTAGTCTTAGTTTCTTGACTCAGTTCTTTGCACTTACAGAACATCATATAAGTCACCTTTGGGAATGTCTCCCTACTTCCTGACATATGGCAATCCATACCATCTGCTCGTGGAACTCATGCATAAATCCTTGTGGGCAATTAATGTTTGTAACCTGGATTCCAAGAAGGCTAACAAAAACAGAAAGTTGGATCTGAACATACTACTTGAATTCCATGACTACGCATATGACAACAGCCCGATGTCCAAGGAAAAAGTCAAGAAGTTTCATGACAAGCACATCTGTTGAAAGACTTTTGATCTGGGTCAGAAGGTTTGGTTGTTCGATGCGAAGTTGAAGCTTTTCCCAGGGAAGTTGAAGAGAAAATAGATTGGGTTATTTATAGTGAAGCATATGCATGACAATGACAGTGTAATGATATCAGGATCGTCAGCTGACACACAACCCTTCATGATCAACAAACAACTACTGAAATCATAGCTGGAACATGACACCTTCCTATTCGTTGTAGATTCCATTCAAGTGTATATGAAGATGAGATGAAAGCCGCCACATCCACTGAATCAGGCGAAGCAGACTAAAATTTTTTAAATAATCTTTCTTTTCTTCTTTTCCTTTTCATTTCCCAAATTCTTTCAAAAAGGTGTTCACTCCTTTCATCACTTTTATACTTAGAATGTACTTTGTCCTAAGTATAGGATGTGATCTCCCGGAGTTGTTCATTCTTTGATCCCTTAACTGTCCCCTCAACTTTTGATATTCTGTCTATATTAGGGATATTTTACCATAAGTATAAGGGGGACATGTCAAGATGATGATTTCACATATTCCCTCCCTTGACCCTTCATGCCTTGTGTACATCCTACTATACTTAGGATTATTTTATTCTAAGTATAGGGGGGACATTCAACTTCTCATTTGTTCATTCTTTATTCTGTCTTTGTAGCATAAGCTCTTCTATACTCAGTACGAGTTATGTCTTCTCTTTTTATCTATGATATATGAGGACATAGCTCAACTAAGTATAGGGTGTCTTATATACGTTGTATATGATTTACTATAACTCATACTTTCGTATTATCAAATAACATGGCTTATTAATCAAATATTAATACACATATTCAATTCTTTGTATAATCTGATTAATATATCAGGTCAAAAATATTTTGCAAAATGTTTGAAAAATGGTTGGAAAATCTTTTTGAAAAGTCTTTTGAAAACTATTTAGAAAATGTTTTGTAAAATATTTTCAACCTTTGTAAAAAAATTATTTATAAAAATTTCTTTTCTTTGTTTGAAATAAAATATTTTGAAAATCTGTTTGCAAATGGTTTTGAAAATGGTTGCAAAATTACTTTGAAAAATATATACATACTATTCGAAAATCCTTTGCAAAATTATTTCCAACTTTTGTGAAATATTTGTAAAAATTATTTGCCAAACTAATTTGCAAAATAAAGTTTTCAAAATATTATGAAAATCTTTTCAAATTATTTTGAGAACTATGTACATGATTTATGCAAATAAAGATCCTTTACAAAACCTATACATGTATATATATATATATAAACATGTAAATTCTTTTTTTCAAAGAAAAACATGTAAATTCTTAAATCCTAAAGTCTTGTATATAACAAGATGCACTCCCATGTAAATATCTGCACATATTTATTCGTCAACACTTTTTGTTCTTGAAAAACACCTAAAATTTTGCAGAAAATAAAAGCCCGCAAAATTTTGCAACATATTTTCAAAAAATACATAAAAATTAGCAAAACCTTTTCAAACATCCATAAAAAGTTCAAAATAGAAAAATTACATCACATAAATATTTTCCTTGCATTGTACATAACATTTGCATTTTTTGGATTGATGTTTATAATTGAACTAGTCTAACCGAAGATTGGAGCTTGGTTGGATCTTAATCCACTTAATCACAGGAACCTTATAAGAACTGGAACTGAAATGGTTCAGGTCTGTTAGACTTAATTCTTTGAGACAACAAGACTTACTTCAATGTCATCTTCGACTACCTAAGTAGAATATTTTGGAAAACACGCGTAACTCTTATCGACAGTTACCTAGCTTGCACACTTGCACTTTACACTTTGCTTACCTCAGTTGAAGTGGTAGAAGGTTGGATTTACCGGCATGAGATACAAGCCAATGGAAACATCAGAAGTCACACATTTGTATCCATTGTACCCCAACTCGATCCAGTAGTAAAGAGGTCTAAGGAAAGAAGTCCGTGGGTCGCAATAATGCTTCAAAAAAGGGATAGTCTACTGGCTCAATGGGAAAAAGGCCTTATGTAAATGATGTTGTATATAGTATTAAAAAATAGAAAAATAAAAAACTCCAAAAGAATAAATGGGCAAAATCCAAAGAAAAATCAATTCCTGTCAGAGTATGTATATAGGAAATAAGTAAGATTGAGATTCAAAGCCATATGTATGTGAGCCTGCAATAGGATGACATGGATACACTAGTCAAGCATCCTACGATAGGTAGCTACACTGGCTACCGTCCATTCTTCTCTCCACCTCCTCTTCTTGAGCCAGTTGCACTTTAACTTACAAGGGCATGCCTTGCTTCTCGAGGAAAGAGTTGTTGGATGGGAGAATTAGGGTCACCATGTTAGAGAAAACTAATTTTTACTGCTTCAGCCAAGAGGAGCTACATATCACTGACACTATACGAGATATACTCATAGTCATAAGGGGCTGTGTATGAATTAATATGTTATGACTGGCTTTTTGAGGAGACTTGGGCGGAGTCTTGTGGGTCTTAGCGGTTGTTGTGTTTTAAACTCTTTTTCCAATAAGGTTCCGACCGTACCTAAAATTCCAAAGGTCTGACTGAGATCCAAACTTTGATTTTATGAAGATAAGTTTAAGAGATAAAATCAATCCAAGTTCTTTCTTTCTCTTTTCTTTATTTTCTTTTCTGCACCTATAGGCATAAGTGTTTGCTAGGGACTAGCAAAGACAAGTATAAGGGGGTGATAAATCTCCATTTCATCACCTTTATTCTTTCATTTTGGACTTTAAATCCTAGCTAATGTATGTAAATAATAAATTTTTTAAATTAACATCTATTATTTATTGTGTAAATATTGTATAAAATATTGCATTAAATCTAAAATAAAAGAAAAAAGAAAAGAAAAATAAATAAAATACCAAAGGTATTTTATGGCCCTAAACCTCCAGAGCGTCATGACGACTGGGTCGAAAAGGAATAAAGTAGGGGGAGATAAGGACCAATAAAGACAATATAATCCTAATTCATAAATGTTAATAATGCATTTTTGGGACCTATTTTATATTTATTATTTTTACCTCAAATAAATAAACTTTGTACAAGAAAGTTTTAGATACAATACATAAAATATACAAGATTTATTTCGCACAAAATAATACAGATTGTACATTCTATACTCAAAATAAAAAGCCAAAACCCAAACTTTCAAGACCTATGTCTTCCCCATATGAGCTCAAAATACATCAAAATCATCTTTAATTGTATATAACTTTTTATTAGCTATTTAATAAAGGTGGTTTCATTTAATTTGGAGTTGAGATGCAAAAGTTAGGTTTTGGACCCCTATTATATAATATGCCCAAATAAAATATCCATTTTATTTATTCTTTATATTTTCATTTGTTTATATTTTTATAACTTTGTAAATGATATTTATAACATATCTATATATCTAAAATAAATTAAACCATTAAAAAACAATAAATAAATAAGTCTATACTTGTATATAGATGAATATAATATACATATACCTATATAATTAAAATCTATATTTAACTAAGTATACAAATTATATCAGAAAATAAAATAAAAATATTTTTATGTATATTTAAATAAGTTATACATATACAATTATGTATATAAGCTAATAAAATGCAAAATAGAAAATAAAAATAAAATGTAAAAAATATCGATAAATATACCTATATTTACACTTGTAAAAATAAATCCATAATAAATTAACTCATAAAAATAAATAAAAATCATATTAAAATACTAAATAAATAATTATTTTTTATTTTATGACTTTTATTTAATTAATTTATTTATTATTTTATTTTTAATTATTTATCAATTTTTTGGTAATTTTGTCGTCTAGTGGCCCTACATGGACCAATGGGAGCCCAATCTTGTTTGGCCTAGGTCAACTCTCTGATCCTCATAGGCTTGGCGTCTGCCAAAGGTTTTGACCTCATTTCAACCAATTTTGGGGCCCAATCTTTACACCCATTTGGCCTGATTTCTCTTGACTTTTACTCCTCGATTATTGCTCTTTCACGCCATGATCTTTCATCGATCCGATGATCCATCTATTGAGCTGTCACCTCAATCCAAAGTCGCTCCTGTATAAGATATCTCCCCCGACCTCCATTCGACTTTGATCCTTCTTCCACCCCCAAATCCTTACCCTCTCGCACCTAGGCGAATCTTGGTGACAACAAGAATCCCTAGGATGGTTCAATGAATCATGTAGGTGTCGAATCGAAGCGATCCGAGCTCCACCACTTGCTCCACCACAAGCTTGCTCCATTCTGGTCCAGGTCAGGCACGACTCTTCCTTTGTTAGTTTTTTTATTCCTAGCATTAATAATAGTATAGTCGTGCATTTTATTTATTTTAATTCCATCGAATCCATCGTAAAACCCAAATCTTTAGTCCAGCGGAGCTTCAGATCTGCTCTCTGTTCCGATCGCTCTGATCAACCTCCGCCTATGCCGTCACCACCATCATCTTCCCCTTCATATTCTGAACATCCTAGGTACTTTCGTTCCCCTTGATCTCACTCAGATCACCTCTCTGCCACACCATCGGAGATCCTTTGCCTCACTCCACTACAATTCATTTCACTCTCAAGACCCCATGAACTTCGCCTCCTTTTATCGAATCTAACCACACATGTTAGAAAGTCTAGGAGCCTCACAAGAGGAGATTTCACTGCTGAACAAAGCCTCCATGTGCCCACGCATGCCACAGCTCCAGAGACAGGCTCTAGACTTCTTTGAGGGGTTTACCAGATGTAGACGCCATCCATGATCATTTTGAGACGATCATCAACAAGTTTAGAGGTTTGAGGCACGGGATACATCGATCTAAAGCAAGGAAGACTCGTTGTTCTAGCGAGTTCTTCCAAGCTTCCTTCCAACCGTCGGATCAAGATCCCATCTCCAAGAGGCTTATGTGTCGTCCGATCAAATGAAGCCCTGACCATTGATCACCTCATGAGGATCTAATCTCAGACGTCCAACCAACCATTATCGCACAAGGAGAGCTCGCCACATGTCAAGTGGCTCAACCTCGGTTGCTCAATGCAACGCTTCAGGGGCTAAATTGCATATCTGACTCCCAACTTTTATATTATTTTTGTTTAGTACTGTAATTATTTAAAGGAGTTATATAAATTTCGTAAAATTGCAAGTGAACTCCTATACTATTTTAATATTGCACTTAGGACCTTGCTAGCTCATGGCCGCCCACGTGAGCTAGGCATTTTGTAGAACTACCCCAATGGGGTTTTGTATATGTAGTTTTATATTTACAATTTGAATATTAGATGTAAAAATTTGGGTAATTTGAATTTTACACCCTGGCTTTTATTTTAATTGCAAATATACCCTGCTAGTTCAATTGATTTTTGTACATGTTTTGTGTTTTCTAAAAATATCATCCGAGCTCTAAAATTCATGAAAAAAATAGGTGAATGTGAATGATTTCTTGATCCTTCACGTTATAATTTTAGTTTTACACTTTAGGATTTTTTCCTATTTATTAAAAATCAAAATAACACATTTTATTTCTGTCTAATTTAAAAAATAAAAAAACATTTATAAAACTATATTTAAAAATTCGAAAAATAGTGTTTGTTTTTCACTGTATTTTATAGCTCCAAACCAAAGTTCCCTAAAAATAAAAAAAGAAAATCACTAGAAATTAAAAGGCTTCAAAATCCTTATAAAAATTATAAAAATCTTCTAAAAATTCCAAGATATTTATTTCTATCTCTGAATTTTCTTATCATTATATATTATATATTACAAAAATTTTTGGAAAATTTTGAGGCTTTTAAATATTTTTAATTTTCAAAATAATTTGGCCTATTTATTCTATTTATTATTGTACCTAACTAATTTAATTAAAAATACAAAAAATAGTAAAAATTATAAAAATATAAAAAAGTTAAAAATAATTTATTTTGTGAATTTTGAGCACTCATGGCTATATTTATAAATATAAAACCATATACATGTTTATATTATTATTAATAATAATTATTATAAAAATTTAAAAAATCTAAAAAGGAAATAAAGGTTAAAAATTAAAAATATATAAAAACAAAATTTCAAAAAATTAAATAATTAGAAACCTACAAAATTCATAAAAATACCTTAAAAAGTCCAAAAAACATTTATTGTCTTTTTTATTCAATGTTGTTGTCTATCCCCCCTTCTCCCTATGTTCGACCTCTACATACTTATCACTATATACATTTTATTGTAGGATATAATAAATTTGATTCACACTTTCTTTCATTGGTTTTTCTATACATTGTGTGGTTTAGTTGTTGGTTGAACGCGGTTGTTGAGAGGTCATCATAGTGACCGAGTCCTCATCCTGTGAGGTTTCATTGGTTTTTCTAATTGAGCAAAACTCTCCCATGATTCGTCATGAGAATTTTGTGGAGGATGACATCTCTAGACTTATTGAGAAAAATGAATCATTTGATAACAAGTTGAGAGATGTCATGGAAATATTGCACTCAATTTCTGCCAGCCTGGGTATGAAAGTGGAAAAGGAAGTAAATAGATTTGATGTTGAAAATCGAGCGAGCATTAGGGAACCCATACATTCTGTGCATTAGGAGTCAATTCTACCTCCCTCTTCTACTAACCACTTGCCTTCCAATCCAGAGTCCAATCATGCATCTACCAAAAACACCAAAAAATTGAAAATCTCAAAAAGATAAAAAAAAATCGAAAAATCAGAAAATCTCATAAAAATAGAAAATGAAAAAGACCTAAAAAATTAGATCATACCCTAAAGGAAGCACTCGATGAAGAATTGATTTTTAATCTTCCCTTAATAAAGGACATAGATCACTTCCTCGACCTTAAACGATTTGTGAGAAGTAAATTGATTCCCAAGAGTTCGGGAAATAAGAGGACAAGGACTGAAAGACACATAGTGTCTATGGCCACCTCCTTGGTGATGGGAGAAAGACCAAGAGCCACAGAGTAAAGCGGTTGCCTTGAGTTGAGTGTGAAATCAAAGACACCATCTTTACCCATACGAGAATCAATGATGACTCGCCGATAAATATCCTCCCAACCTTTGTATTTGACAAGCTCAAACTCAGGCCAATCAGAAAGTTGAGAGATCGTTCAGCTAGCTGATCGATCTATCAAACGGTCGAGAGGAATCATTTCAGTCATCATAACTTTCCATGGTGCTCTACTCCAGGTAGACTTCACGGTCATTGGAATTGAGCTCCGAGGAGAGTTTACCCAATCATTTATTATTCTCGGGAAGCCGTTCTTAGCCTTGGCTAAGGAAACTATAAATTGCGAGACTCGGAAATCGATTTTACAGCATTGGGAGCGCTTCGACCTCTCCCATTCTTTGATACACTTTACTCTAAGGTGACCTGCATATCCGCTGACAGTCGTGACCCTCAAGAGGTAGATGAGTCCCACCTCTCTGCTACACCTGAGAGACCGATTGTCCGGACGACCGTTAGTTCAGAGACTCCCCACACCTCCACTTCACCAACTGCTTGCACCACCACCATGACATCTTCTAAGGAGTATTCACGACCAGAAGCTATCATTGAGTCGGACACGACCTTTATTGATTGCCTTGACCATTTTGATGATCCGACATAAGAGCCCAATAATCCAAGCCAACTGAGATCACTAGCACCTTCTCGAGATGCGTGCTGACCCTTCAGGAATATTACAATCTATATGGTGACTCGTCTGATGAAGAATCCATGGTCAGCACCGCACCACATCCTGGACCTTCAAAGGAAACAACCAAGACTAAATTGACTCCACATAAAAATACGGTTGCTCCCTCTTCTAGTCAGTTGTCTAGTGAGAGGAAGTCGAGAAATGATTCCTTGAGGAGTTTTCCCGAACCCCTCAAGGCGCATCACTCTCCACTCCCTCTCAATCATTCAGGTTCTAGAAAACTGACTAAGAAAGTCTCCTTCAACATACTAAGGAAGAAATTTTCTGAGGAGTCCTCATCAGGTCCGGATGAGGTGATTTATATGAGTGAGCTCAATTCCGCTGTTCTCAAGCCTTATCTAAGCAAGCAGCCGTGTGTCAACCCGCGCTGGACGCTCCCTTCACCTATCTACTATTCATCTGAGGACGATTCTGACAACGACACACTTGTATATTCCTCACCTCCTTGTTCACGCAAGAATGCTCGTCACAAACCTTCTTGATCCTTGTATATTCTCAATCCTTCTTGTATATATTTTCTTTCCCTCTCTCCCCAATGATTCGAATCACACACCCCGGCTCCATATCATTTCATTTTATGGCTATACTTAGGATGAGCAGATCCTAAGTATAGGGGAGAGTGACCCGAGTCTCTTTATCATTCTATGTACATTATCCAGGTCTCATCAGTTTTTACACTCACTCCTGTCCTATACTTAGACTGACCAGAGCCTAAGTATAGGGGGGACCGATGCCCGCCATGTATATACTCATCCATTTTCCCTCTTGACCTCGTCCGCCTCGATTTTGTTCTTCTTCTACACTTAGGCTGCCAGAGCCTAAGTATAAGGGGGCGGGACAACTTCTATACAATTTTGTTATTATAGCTCTCCTACGCTTGGCACGAGCTATGTCTTTTTCCTCGCTTTTTGTGCTTTGAGGACATAGCACACGCTAAGTATAGAGGGGCATGTATATATTACATATATGCTTTACCCATAGCTCGTACTTTCACGTATTTTTGTATATATTATACAATAATTACGGGTGGATAAAAATTGAATTTTTTCATACTTATATAGTATATTGTATAATACTTGTAAAACTTTTGTAAAAACATTGTAAAATACATGTATACTTGTATAATATGTATATTGTATAACAAATGTATAATTTGTATAACACTTATAAAACTCTTGAAAATTTTTGTAAAATAGGAGGTATATCAAATTTTTGAAAAAAAACAAAAAAAACAACAAAACAAACACAAAAACAAAAACAAAAAATAGGCTTCTTATTTAATCTTGCATATCATCCTTGCATTCAAAAAAAAAGAAAGAGAGTCTTGCATTCATCTACCTAGCATGTCATCTGCACCTCATATGCATATCTGGCATATGCAATGAGAAAAGTTAGTGGGTTCTGAACCAAGTTATGAATAGATGTTGAGGATGAATTTGATTTGACCTTAATCTATCTAATTATGGAGGAACCTTCTAGGAACTGGAGTTAAGATTTTTTAGATGAAGTGACTTAATTCTTTGAGTCCGCAAGTCTATGTTTACATGTCATCTTGATTGGTCTAAGTAGAATATTTCGAACACACACATGATTCTTTTAGACAGTGACCTAACTTGGACAAGCACCATGCACATAGCTCTTCATTGATGACGTGGTGAGGAGGTAAAATCCTTTGGCTTGGAGTAGCATACGGGTGGAAACATTCGTCCTCCTCTAGGGATGGAAGTGCATCTCAACCTAGTCTGGTCATGTTGACATCTAAGGACGAGATGCTGTGGGTTGCAATAAAGCTTCAAAAGAGGGATAGGCTACTGGCTCAAGAGGAAAAACTCCTGATGTATATGCTGCACCTTGTATATAGTTCAAAAAAAAAAGAAAAAAAAAGAAAAAAAAGAACTCCAAAAAAATGGACAGGTCGGATTGAAAATAAAATGCCTGTCGGAGTATGTATATTTGCAAGGCATATGCTTCAAAGCCTCATACTGTGGAAGCCTGCAGCTGGATGACTTGGCTACACTGGTCAAGCATCCTAGGATAGGTAGCTACACTGGCTACCGTCCATTCTTCTCTCCGTCCCCTCTTCTTGAGCTGGTTGCACTTGAACTTAGAAGGGAATACTCCGCTCCTCGAGGAAAGAGTTATTGGACCAGAGAATTAGAGTTACCTTGTTAAAGGAGGCTGGATCTTTGCCATTTCTAATGTGGAGATCTATATTCACTTACACAGTACAAGTAAGATTCATAGTCATCAGAAATTTACGTATGAGGATTTGTTCGGACCTGACTGTTGAGGCGTCTTGAATAGAAGACTTGTGGAACTTAAAGGATGTTAGGTGTTAAATTCATATCCCAATAAGATCCTGCCACACAATTAATCCAAAGGTCGAGTCAAGCTCCATTTTCACCTTTTATTCATGACCTTGGTATGGAACCCAAAATCATTTCACTTTTGCATTTCATTTTAGTTGCTCGGGGACGAGCAAGGTTTAAGTATAGGGGGTTGATGAATATGTGATTCATCACTCTAAAAGATGAAAATAGAGCTTTGTTCCCGAGTAATTAGCTGCATATTTCCACTTATATTGCATAATTAGCATTCATGCATGTATAAATAATATCTGCATTTTAGCATTCATGTTTGCATTAAAAAAGAAGCACAATTCACTTGTAAAAATCACCTGTAAATACCCTATATGTATACATTTTATACTAACTCTAAATATAATAAATTCAACTTTATTGTGTATATCTTACTAACACTAATAAAGGAAAAATATCAAAAAATACTAACTTGTAAAATTGACCAATAAAACCTAAATCCAAGTTTGAAACTAGGAGCCTTAAAATGCACACATCTCTCTCATATAGTGTCCAATTTAGGTCTACTTACTTTTAAAGTAATATACATTCAAAGAACTTCAAAACAAGATCAATTTCATTAAAATCAGAGATCGTATGTGAAACTTGGTTTTTGGGTCCGTATTGTATATTGTACATATTAACCTTTTTGCCCTTGTATTTATCCTTTTATTTTCTTACTTACTTAAAATAAAAAAATAGATTAAGTTGTAAATATTTCTTTCATATTTTTTACCTTTATTTTGATTTTTCTCGAATTAAAAATGAAAAAAAATTGCAAAACATAGAAATGCGGTATTTTTTATCAATAGGGTACCACCCAAAAATACACTTTGTATATATGACTTCTTTTAATTTTCGGCCCTTCACAAAAGTTGTAGATCTTGTTGAGACGAGCAACTTTTATGTTAATCATTTTTTGATTTGACCTATTTTGTTATTTTATTTCGGTTTTTCTTCATATTTAATTTGTGAATTTTCTGGGAGCGACACCTAGCAGCTCTTGGAGCCGCCATGTGTCACCCTATTTTTTTTTATTATTTTCGGATTTTATTTTATTTATTTTATTATTATTATTATTAGCTATTTTAATTAATTAATTATTTACATTTATTTATTTATTTTATTTTACCTTTATTTTCGAGCTTTTATTTTTAGTAGCCTACTTATATTATTTTATTATTTATTATTTTTTCCCTTTTACTTCTTCTCTTTTACTTGTCCTCCACTATAAGTCACCACTCTTCCATCTACTCCACATTCTCCACCACTTTTCTAACTTCCCATCTCCTCCTTTTTATTCCCATCTCCTCCTCCATTTTTCATCATCCGCCTTTCGTTAGGAGAGGAGCGAGCCCCCCTTGGAGTTTCAGGTGACAACTGCAGCTCCTTCACGGTTGAGTGACAACGTCCTCAAGATTTTTCTCATGTGTGATCCGGCTACCTCTCACCGTTGCAGCCCCACTCGTGAGGTTTCCTAGCTTCGAGCTTCTCACGCCAAGCTCTTGAGGTCATGATCAGAGTTGCAGCACATCGTAGCCCCACCCTCCGGCGACATCACAGGCAAGTTATCATTCTCTTTTCCTTGTCATTTTTTTATCTAACAATTTTTTTCTTGATGTTCACCACCTCATAATCACTTTTTTCTACATCATTATCATTATCACACATTACACACATACACAAACACCACATCTTCATTTCTACATTTTTCTTTTTCCTGTTAACAAAAAAATTCAAAAAAATACAAAAAAGAAAAGAGGAACATGGGGAAGCAAGCAGCAACGCTGTCACCCCCCTTTCCCCCATGTGACACCGCCGTCGAGCAGGCGCCCGCCCCGCGGCCACCAACCACCAACTCCTGGCCGCTCCGCCGGTGCGCCTCCTCCCTGCGGCACCGCCTAGCCGCCCGCTGTCCAGCCGCAGTTTTGCCCCTTCATCCCAGCGGCGTCGCCCGCCCCGCAGCCATCATCTTTCACCAGACACTGCCCCCTGCCGTCCACATGCGCCGCCTTCGCTTCAGCGGCGATCGCGCGCCACACCAACCAGCTTGCCAACCCTCGTCCACCCTCGCCCCAGGAATCGCCCTTGCTCCTCCACACGACTTAATCGCCGTATCGTGCTGCCGTCGCGCGAGGCCTCCAGATCCAGCCACCCTCCCGCACGGCCGGCCAGCTGAAGCCGCCTTCAGCTCGCACGCCCCACACATCTAGCAGACGTGCCTCCTATGCACGACCGCCGCCGTGATCCTCCTCCCTCCGCATGACCATCCAGCCTCAGCGCCGCCCCTAAGCACCGCCCTCTACCTCCCCCAGCATCGTCGCGACTCTGCGCTCGTGCGGCGCCGCCTTGCCGCACACTCCAGGCCGACCGCCATCTCTCCACGCTGCCGCCGCCCTCCACGCTTTGCCCTAGCGGAATTCCTTCCACATTCTCTACTTAGAAGGTTTATTCATTTTATTTATTTTTTATATTTTTTATGAAAATTGCATATTCAATCCTCTATGTTTCGTTATTTGCAAAAACATTTCGGAGCATATTTCAGTTGATTTCATTTTAACTTCTGTATTATAAAGACAACCCTGCATTTACATATTAATTTAGACATCTTTCTTGCATCATTTATTTTAATGAAAAATAGCATGCTGATGAGCAACTAATTCTTTATCTGGAGAATTTACTAGAAATAAGAGATTGAAATTGAGTGATATTTTACCCATTTAAGCTCTGAAATTTGCTCATACTCAAATATAGCCCAAAAACTGTGCAAAAATTGTGGATGATGCCTTTAAGTGCTATTTAATTGCTATCCAAATTTCATCTAAATAAGACTTGTCTTTTGCCCAAAATAAATTATTGAGTGATTTCTGTAATTAATTGTTAATTAAATCTACGAATAATATTTTTACGAAATTTCAAGTCTCACGGATTTTTCATTAAAATATATGTTTGAGATAATTGATTTCTGAATAATTTAATTTCGTGGATTAATTAAGAATTAAATACTCTTAGTCACTCTATTTCCATTACATAAAAAATCATAAAGTGTCACAAAATTCCAAAAATATTAGTGTAGCTTCCTTTCATCATATTTCACTTTTAATAAATTTTTCATAATTTTTGCATTTTATTTTCATGAAAAATTGCATAAAACCCCCAAAAGTTTGCATTTTCATTGTTGTGTCTTAAGTCCAAAAATTCCAAAAAATACATTTTGCATTCATTGTTGGATTAGGTTTACAGGAAAAATATAACTTGGCCAATTTGGACTAATTTTACATTAAAATTAATTTTGGCTAAGTTGCATATATTCTTAATAACCTAGTTCATCCAAGGTGGTGCATTTGCATTTTTGTTGCATAAAAAAATTACAAAAAATCCTACTTGGAAAACTGTGATCTAATTCATCTAATCTGATCGGAAGTTGTTCCTTTGCCTCCTTGAGTCGACCCTGGAACTTGGCCAGGTTAAAAAAACATAAAACCGCACATTAATTAACTCATCAATTCTTCTATTCGTGCGGTTACTTTTTGATCGATTCGAATTTATCTGACAGCAAAAAAATCATTAATTCGATACTATTAAAAGGATAAAATTCGGAATGCCACCTGTACAAACAGAACCTCGTGCCCCTTCCCTCGCCATTGCAAATCGCCTCCCCGAGCCCCCTCGTGCCCCCTCCCTTGCCCCCACCTCGTGCTACTTCACCTCCTCGAGTTGGTGGCCAAAACCTTGGCCTCTGTCATTCCGACCTTCACCATCCTTTACTAGGTCGAAACCTCGGCCTCCGTCATTTCGTCCATCTCATCTACTGTGAGTATACAACAACAACAAAGCCTTTTCCCACAATTAAGTAGGGTCGGCTACATGGATTCTTCGCCTCCATTCAGATCTATCTTGGGTCAATCCCAGGCTTATATCCACAAAACAAAGATCCCTTCGTATGGTCTCTTTCCAACACTTCTTGGGTCGTCCCCACCCTCTCTTAGCTGGCTCAACATCCCAACACTCGCATCTTCTAACCGGTGCATCAGCTAATCTTCTTTGCAAATGACCAAACCATCTTAAGAGGTTTTCTCGCATCTTATCCTCGATCGACGCAACACCAACTTTCTTTCTGATTGTATCATTCCGAGTCCGATCTTTACGTGTGTGTCCACACATCCACCTTAGCATTTTCATTTCTGCTACATCCATTCCCTGCACATGTCTATGGTTCACAAGCTAACATTCATATCCATAGAGCATAGCAGGTCTCACGGCTGCTTTGTAAAACTTTCCTTTAATTTTTAAAGGAATTTTCTTATCACTGAGAACATCAAAGGCTCCTCTCCACTTTAGCCAACCTGTATTTATTCTATTAGTAACATCTCCATCAATTTCCCCATCATGTTGCAAAATAGATCCCAGATATCTAAAAGAATCTCTCTTCCGAATGTTATCATCACCAATATTCACCTCAATTCCTTCACCATTGCTTCTATTAAAGGTGCACTCATATATTCTGTCTAAGTCCTACTTATACGAGATCCTTTACTCTTCAACTCATGTCTCCAGACCTCAAGCTTCTCATTTACTCCATCTCTAGTCTCATCAATCAACACAATATCATCAGCAAATAACATACACCAAGGTAACTCATCCTGCATGTGACTTGGTGTATGTTATTTGCTGATGATATTGTGTTGATTGATGAGACTAGAGATGGAGTAAATGAGAAGCTTGAGGTCAAAGTAAAACCTTCTCCCTGAAGCTCCATTGCTTCAGTGGAAGATTCCACCATCTAGTTCTAGTGATCTTAGAAACCCTTCTTTTCTTTACCAGCCCTTTTATTTGTACATCTACTGTGAGTATACCCTAATATTATATGATTACAATGATATTTTTTAATTTTATTTTGTGTATGTCACACGGTAGTGTCTATTTATGTGTGGTGTATTATTCATGTTAATTGTTCTCCTTCTTTGAAGAGAGTCGAAGTTATGGAACTAATGTGCTTGTGCCATGTTGGTGGGAAGATAGCTAAGGATGGCAAAGAAGTCAGATATGAAGGAGGTCCGGTGAAACCTATGAGTTGATATGGATTTGACATTTAATGGATTGGTCGAGATGATTGCAAACTCGTTTTGTGTCGACCTAACCAATAGTACAGAACTACATGTATTTCACAGGATGTTGGAAAATAAACATTTTTAGTTGATGTCGAGTATGATGGTGACGTTGATAATATTTTGAAGTATGCTGAGATGATGGGAGGCTCATACCAACCAGTTTATTTACTGACCTCGTATGCACATGAGCTCGTACGTTGATATGCCAAGCTGTGGCTATAGTTACAATAACCTAGCACGTGTCTCATACATCCGATGTGACACGACCCACTTATGGCAGGGCCCATGAGAGTCTTCATGTATCTATAACTCATGTGCAGATGGCGACATCAGTATATTTTTTCCAATCTTTGGGACCCTACCTGAATGACTCCATCTCTAATATAGGGGGGACCATGATCCCGAGATTGATTGTATGATGGAGGATATCGTGCAAAACACTGATGATGAAATGGAAAATGATGATGGTGAACTGCCGAACGATGAGAATTAAACGGTGCGTGTTGAGTCTGATATTCCTATCTATAACACATGAGGCGGTGATGGTTACATCCGTAACAGTGATGATATGATGGGTATTCATGATGGTCTGGCTAGTTCAGATGAGTTAAGGAATGGGATGACTAAGTCAAAAGAAGACTTGATTTATCGGTTAAATTGTTTCACATTAAACACCACTACATTTTTTAGGTGAATGAATCTGATCATCATGTATGGGTTATTTATTGTAGCAAAAGGAGAAGGGGTTGCCTTTGACGGTTGCATGGACATCGCCACCCACTTGGTGGCCTCTTCGTGATTTCCAAATTGGATGCACTACATACTTGCTTGCATCGTGTAGCAAATCAAGATCACCTTGATTGCAACTTCATGGCACATAAATTTATGAATCAAACTATGATCTCACCAGCCGTGAAGGTTTCATACTTGCAGCAATCTATTTCTGATGAGTACAGGTACATGATGAGTCGTAGGAGGATATGAGATGCCAGGAGAAAGGGAATAGAGACAATATACAGTGATTGGGCCGCATCATACACCAAATTACTATATCTGTTTCATGCATCGGAGACATCAATCCCAAGCATCTGTTGGTGATTATTTTCAGACTCCTTTTCAGGTCCATTGCATCTCTAGTAACCCGTCCACATCAGTCGTCCCGGTGAAGGAGAGGGGTCCTATTGATGTCGATCCTTCGTGTTGCTCCGCGCTTCCGGTACTTCATATAAACGACGTTGCGGTTATCGATGGATTTAGGATAAAAGAGATTGACCAAGCTAGTCAGATCGTGCCTGCAACCCAACTGCAGCCTGAGACGATACTCCAAGAACCCGAGAAAGACCACCAAAGCTTAGATTCTTTCGTAGAAGGAAACACGTGTGATGACTTGTCTTATATAGTGATATGTATCACAATGTATATTAAATGAACAGTTTCTTGTTATATTATGACTCTATGTAGTTCTCTGTATCCAAATCAAATCATGAGAAATTTTTTATTTATGAGTCTTTCGGCTATCAATTTTCTTGTGTATAATATTATCAATCATCACGACAAAAACTCCACAAATTATAGGCTCTAAATTAATATAAATTTAAAAAGAATATAAATTTCTTAACTGAGAGGAAGAAGATTCGAGATTATGCGGGTTATCACATTATTAATCACGACCCGATGTAAATTGGAATTTTTTTTGATACAAACTGGAAGAGTTGCAGCTCCCTCGAATGTGGAGCTGCATGGTTTAGGAGCAGACAAAGCCATGACTTGAGATCACGGCTTTCTTCAGTAGGAGCCGTGATCTCAAGTGACGGCTCCCTTCTAAAAGAAACCGTGACTTGAAATCATGCCTTCTTTATTATAATTAACAAAATATATGTTCACGTGAAGGTCCCATGAAATAAGTTTCCACGAGAATCCTCAAGGCGAATTTACCTCGGATCATGAGAATGTAACAATCCCGAGCAGGACAGTCGGGAAATAATCTTGATAATTTTTATCATAATTCCAGTAGATGCAATAGCTGGTGGGTCCATTCCCCTCCTCTGTCCGTCCTCAAGCGGATACAAACGCCTACACATAACATATATTTCCATGTGCCCGAAAAACAGTGGTCCTGGTGGGGGCGGGGAGGAGAAAGGCCGGCAGCCAAAACCAGGGCGGGACGGTGGGCGCCCGCCAGACACAAAGAGGCCCACCGCCGGCACCGGCGCCGATGCGTTGCGCTCCTCCCCACATGCGCTGCCCTCTGCATGTCCCGACCTTCGGATAAGGCACGGATAGGAATTATGTGCATTATTTTGCTGCCATTACCCATTCTCATTTGTTGTTGGTATTTACTGTGTGAATGGGGACGATGGAAACTAGTACTTAGCTCTCTTCGTCTAGGGCGGGCCCCACCTCCCTGCGTCTCCTGTTTACTTGACTAGAACTCTCCTTAGACACAATCCTCTAAAAGTGTCTATAATGATGCATATTTTAGAATTTGTCTGTTACATAATAATGGATATATTATTTTTACTTCAAATTCACAATAATGACATTTTTTTTTGAAAACGATCAAGTTTCATTCATGGAGAAGGTGGAAGTAGAAAGAGTTCTTGGAAGTTAAAGAACCAGGGGGATTAACCTGCACATCAACATGGGCAAAGGCAACAAAAATACAATTCAAAATATAACCCTCTGGAGATCACAAGTAGGTTATCATACTACAATCAGACACCAAAAAAGAAACATAAAAAACAGGAGATTAACAACATGGGGTCACGTAAACAAAATGGGATCCACCTCTCATCAAAAAGTTTCAAGTTCTTCTCAGGGGCAGGATCGAGGTCAGTTTTTTTTGGGATGGCCTGCAGGGGAGGGCATCTTCAGAGTCGATGGCACACTTTTCAGTTTGGCATCAGATTCCGCAATAGCTGCAAATATCAGAGCATAACAAATAGATTCAAAGCAGTAATCAGAGAGACAAGTTAATTCCTAGATGCACCCGACAAATTTGAGAGGCTTCCTATGTGATTCTTTCACAAGCTATTGGGATATGGTGAAAAGCATTCATGCATCGTACCTTCGAGGTCGACCACCAATGAGATGCCTAGATACATAGCATCTACCAAGTTGAATTGTCAGCGCAAAATGACTTAAATATAATTTGATTGGGATTGATTCCACTATCAACAAAGATCTTTACAGTAATAAGACAATACTCGAAAAGATGTTCATAGCTTTTCGAAGCTGCTTTGCACAAGTAATATCTATTCAGAGTTAATCTAATTATTCTGTAAAGTAAGTCCAGACTATTTATTTTACAGTGCACCAAAAGCCAAAGGAAATAGATAACCTTGGGATCGAATAGTTTTGACCAAAATTTGGTATGAAATAAAGAATTAACTAGCCATTGACCAGAATATTGTAAATAGGTTGGTTCAATCTATTTGCTTTTTTTCTGATCAAATGAAGAGCCAAAGCATTGGTAATTATCTCACTGCTTTAAGGCATAATGTATGTTATTCAAGGCATTTCTTAGATCACGAATTTCTCTAAAGTAATGGAGTGGGGTTCTACTTTTGAGGTGCTTGAACCAATTATTTTTGGCTGTCCAAGTCTTTAATGTCCCTGATTATCTGAGGTATTTTTGCTGCAGGACAAGGGCCAGAGGAAGGGGAATGAATTTTTCAGAGGTAGGGCCTTGATAAAGTCTATCCAAAGTGACGAAATCTTACTAGAGTGTACTTCTTTAGTGATTGTTGGCAGAAGAGAAGATGAGCTCCTCTTAAATGGGATTTCCAAATCGGAGAATGTGAATTTAATGGTTTGGCACGCAAATAATGATTGGATCACCACGAAAGGAACATGCGCAATTGAGTTTTGAAAGCTAGGGTTTTCTCTGTTCAATAATGTTTATCGATAATTTAGTGAGTAGGGAATCATTAAATAAATAGATCAAGAATGCCCCAGCCATCATTGCCTTTAGGATGGGTCAATTTCTTTCAAGCCACCTTGGAAAGGGCCTTGTTGGAAGTGCTTCCATTCCAAAGGAACTGCTATTGGATCTTATCCACCTTCTTGATAATCACGCATGGCATTTTAAGGCATGACATAAGATGTATTGCAAGGGGAGTATGCGAAGAGTTTAAAAAACAAACCCTTGCTGGTTGAGGTAGGATTTTTGCCTTTCAGCCTTGCAACTTAGATGTGAATTTACATAGCAAGGGGTTCCGGTCTCTATTTGACAATCACTTATTCGAGAGAGGGTAACCGAGATAGGTCATTAGGAAAACCCCTTGAACCCATCCTAGGATAGACCTAACTCGTAACTCCTCATTTGGAGGAATATTTAAGGTATAAACATCTGATTTGCTTGAATTTATTTCAAGCCAAAAAGCTTCGAGAATAGGTTAAGGGTTACATCTACATTCTTGAGTTCATCGTCGTTGTATTTCAGAAATATCAATGTCAGCTGCAAACTGGATATTTGTAATCATAGTTGGCAAACTATACATGGAGAGTGCCCTGCATTTTTCCGCACCGACAAGCTTGGCCAACATCACATCAAGAACGGATATCGAATGTAAAACAAGTAGAGGGGAAATGGGATCTCGTTGTAGAACATCCCTTTTAGGTTGAAGAAGACCAATCAAAGACCTATTAAGCTTAAAAGATACCATTGTGATTTCAAACATGGTACGAATCCATACAATAAAGGTTTCAAGAATGCTCAAGGCAACCATGGCATTAAGAACGTTCCTTAGAGTATCAAATGCCTTGCGAAAATCATTGTTTAAATGTAGCTTTGGCCTTAGAAAGGGTCCACCCATCAAGAATTGAAGATGTAACAATGAAGGCATCAAGCGTCGATCTACCCTTAATGAATGCACATTGAGATGGGAGGTGTTTTTAACAAGACTGCACGCATAGGGATTCAAGAGTATTTTAGAAATGATTAGTATTGAGAGATTTATAATGCTAATCAGTCGAAAGTTTTCGATCTCATTTAGGTTTCCTTTTTTGAAAATCAATGCAATAATTATATTTTTTATCTGTTGCATCCATCTTTTTATCATCAGGGATGATTCATATACAAGTTATTATATGACTATAGTGAGATATGTTTATAGCGACACATGTCTTGAATTTTGTTTCTATATCATCTCTTATTAAACATATAATAATTGTTATTATCTGTTGTCAAATGATTTTTATAATTAACTTTAGAAAAAAATAATTTTTCTGTTGTTATATCATATGCTCAATGTGTTATCTTTAATATAAAAATTTGCATTACTCATACTACTATTTTTTAAAATGACTAGGTAAAATTTGACGACAAAGGCAACATATTGTGTTGATATACAAACCATCACTAGTGAATAGCAACTGATATTTCATTCTTCAATAATCCGTAGTGAAAAAATCATTTCATAATAGAGAGTATCTATTGTTGTATGTCTAACAATGAATGATAAAATCATAAATTCCAAAATTTGTATCTTGGAGATTCTTATTGTTTATGTATGTTACCTTTACTATCAAAATGTTCACTAATCATTACTATTAGCAATGATTAAATAAATTTTCATTGCAAAGAACACACACACACATACACACATATATATAGGTGGCACCTTTCCTTGATTAAGGAAAGGTTTCATCTTAGGCCGTGGGATGAAGAGTGTACGAAGGAGATTGAAACCACTATGTGGTTTTCGTGCCAACTAACATTCCTATAATGTGGGATGGTTAAATTAATGCTAAATAAAATTATTACATGTCACTAAACATTCTATATTTAGCAAATAAGCAGTTTTAAGAACACAACATTACATGAACATTTGTTTGAATAAAAGCACCGCATTTTGAAATAATCTGTTATGATAATACAAAATATTGTGCTATTTTTCATCTTCATGTCATATTTTACAACATATAATCTACCGCTTATTCAGAAAAAAGCCTAAATACGGTGACATTTTGCGTTTATTCAATTGAATTTTACACATATTAAGTAAAAAAAATTACATTCGGTTACGCAATAAAATACGAAATTGATAAAGACATTGGAAACTCTCCTATACGCATATACAAAATGAGAAATTTAGATATAAGGAAATGAGAATATGAATTACATTATATATCTATAATTTACACAATATAAGATGGAAATTACAAATATGAATTATATTTTACAACGATATCATGATAACTTGAGAACAATTATTACAAACTTTAAAACTAGTTTACCAACAATTAACATATTTTACATATACATTCTATATTTTACTAAATGCTACTATATTCTGTTAATGTATATTTCAATTAATATATGTACGTTACGTATACGAATGTATATTTATTTTCTCATATTCTTGATATCAGATATAAATACAATTTTATAGTAATATATTACAAAGGAACAAACTATTTTACAAGAATTGATGGTATTTTACTAAGATATTATGACATTTTGCATTAACTAATTGACAAATTTGCCACTATTTTACGTTATTGGTTTATATTTTACAAAACCATGTTATAATTTACAGCTTCGTCTTCTATTCTACAATTTGATATTTCTCATGGTCTGATATTCTCGATTCTACAAATAAAATGAGATGATATACATGATAACTGCTCTCATCTTGATAATAGTATTATATAACATTTTAAAAAATTTCTCTTTGTAATTTTTGATACTTTCATAAAAGAACATAAGCAGTGATAAATATACAATGTCTGTTTTACGGATTTGAAAATTTATATTAATGATTTTTTATATAACAGTAAAAAATCTATAGAGAATGAAATTGCAGATTTTATGAATAATTTCTTGCGAGAAACACATTTCTGATTCAAAGAATCAAAAAAACAACGCAAAAATGAATCTTTTAAATTTAAATTGTGCAGAAATATTGATGAAAACATATACTGGAAATTGTAAGACATTAAACTAAGAAGAAGAATAAACATAGTGTGTAGATGAAGATAAAATACTAACCTGTTTAGACGTAGAGATGATAAAGCAGAAATGAATTTCAAAAGCAAACAATAGCTAACAATGGTTGAAGAGCAAAGGAAAAAAAGGGAACTGAAGTTTTCGAGTAATAATTAATTACCAAATTAATGATTACTCATTAATTAAGTTAAATCAATTTGTAATTTAAAATTTCAAATTCTTTCTATTTTTAGTCAAAACCGGAAACAAGCTCCTGTTTAATTTCAAACAATACGACATTGCCAATAAATCAAAATTAGAGATCTATGAATTAATGAAATCGAATTTAAGGAAAGTAAAATATGAAGTATATTCATATAATAATGTTACAAAAAACCTAATTTGAAATAAAGCAAGAAGAGGGTTACCGCATACTGGCGACGACGGCAAAGTAGGCGATCTTCTAGCGACTCAGTTCAGAAGAGAGTCTCCACTCGAGAAATCGCTTTCTAAGGAGAAAAGAACGACATCAGGCGATGATGGAGGAGATGCAATCGAACATGGTAGAACCCACGAGGGAACGGGATGACGACTCAGATCAGTACAGTGGGGGGACAATGATGGAACTCCAGATCCATCGGCCGAAGCAACAAATCAAAGGTAAGTACATTTTCAAACTAATACGACTATTTAAACAATTTTAGACAAATTATATCTCTGGTAAATGGTATGAACAGAAGGAACACAACTACCAGTTAGCAAAACAAAGGAAATTGATGTTGAGAAGGATGCTCTGAAGCTTGATGATGATTTTGGGAGTATGAAGATTTATGTTTATTTAAATATAAAATGCGTTTTTTATTTGTATGAATAAAATCATTGATCATTGCAACCACAAAAATGTTTTTTTCTCTTCTTTTAGGCAAAGGGTATGTACAACACAGATGCTACATTGAACATTTTGTTCAGTTCATTGATAACCATAGACCCACGCCCAAGCAACAAGCACTACTGTCAAAGACAGTTTTTGGGAAGCTAATTAACATTAGCCATGTTGAAATACAAAGAAAAAACCTTCAATGATTGGTTGAACAATACTAAGGAGGGAGAAATTTCAGATTTGGAAATAAGGTAGTGAGTTTCAGTGATGAAGAAGTTGGAGCAATTTTGGGCCTGCCAAGCTCTGTTTCTCAATAACAGTGAGAGGAAGATACCTTCAATGGAAATCTTTTATATCTCACAAAATGTTTGAAGAAGGAATGATTTTCAATAGAAAGAAGTTGAACAACATTCTCGAGGACTATTACAATAGAGATGATGACAACTCGGTCTCTATTTATGTTACATGCTTGATACTTTTGATGTTTACCACATTCCTTTTCCCAGACAGTTCTTATTCTTTTCCGAAAGATTTGTTACACTATGTAGAATCACTTGAAGATACACGATACTTTAACCGGTCTGGTGCTGTAGCAAGGATGATACTATTCAACATGGATGATGTGGTAAGTAGAGTTCAGAAGAGAAGAGCAGGTTCATCAAGGGTAACACTTGGTTACCTTACAGGATGTGTTGCCTGCTTATATGTGAGTACTTCGAAAATATTTTTTATTATATGATAAAAAAATAATAATAAAACAAATGTATCAGGTATGGATGATGGAGTACTGCTGCAAAGACCTTGTGGTCAGTAGAGATCTTAGGCCACGAATAAGAAAGTGGGCTGGACCAATCAAAGGAGTTTCCAGAGCATTGGTGTCAATAAGTTGTGATCAAGTAAGCCTTGTTAAGATGATTAATAATATACTGAATGTCTCGTAATCTCATTTTTTTTCATTACTAAATGATCTTGTTTATATAGATATTTCCTGCTTTACAACTTCAAAAAAATGAAATCGTAAATATAGGAGCATACGAGTATGGTTTTCCGTTTGAGAAGTTTACAATGGGTGGTTTTGCTGTGAGAAGACCAGAAATTTTGATCATAAACCCAATCCCAGTACCACATGATGTTTTAAAAAAGAAAGGAAAGCAACAGCTAGAAGAATTGTGTGTCCAAAAAACAGATGCTTGAGTTTCAGATGTAGACGTTGTAAAAAAAAAGAAACAAAAAACATGTATGTGTGATGCATTTTCCATTGAGATAGAGGATCTGAAGGAGAAAATTAAAGCAATAAGTGAAACATATAGGAAAAAAGAAGAAGAACATATCAGAATAAATTCAGATTTGAAGAAAGAGAATGATAAGTTGACATCTGAGATTACGGAGCTGAAGGAAAAACTAAAAGTGATTCCTGAAGATGATATGATTGATCTTGGTCACAATGCATTGCAATCAGAAGAAACATTGGAGAATAAATCTGGAAATATAGATGAAGGTGACATTGATGATAATGACCAACACATGGATGCAGCAACACACAATGAATCTGATGTCAACGTAGGAGATTTGGAACCTAGTGACTCAGATATCGCTGAAAAACTTCAGAATTTAATTTCTGAAATCTGTGATGAAGATCCACTGTATCAATCTCAAGATACCACAAAAAAAGATTCACCTGTCAACAGTGACATGCCTTCTTTTGATCTGAACATTGGTGACAATTCAAAATCAGAAAATGTGCACACACAGCCTACTACATAGAGAAGAAAAAGGGGAAAAGTCACTGTTCAACAAAGCTCAATAATAAAAAGATTGAAACAAAGAAGAGAAGTGAAAATTTTTTTACAAGAAGCAGAGAAGCATGGGAAAGAAGAAATTGAAAAACAGGATGATGACACAGCCAGTGAGGTAAGCCATATAATATGAAACAACTTCTTTTGTATCAGTGAATACAAATGTCGTATAATGTATATTTTCAATACTGCTCACACAACTCTGTATATTCTATATGATTATGATATTAATTGTTTCTAACATTGTTTATAATTGATTGAATAAGAATCAGTATCTATGCGATCTCGTAACTGATTTCATTGGTTACGAAAAAGTATCAGAACAAACAAAGAAAACCATTCAAGAATTTCTTCGTGATCCTGCAGACAAGTAAGTAATTTAACACAAATTTCAGCATTTATATTTAAAAATCTTTAACTTTAGATATATAATATTAATTAAATAAAATTCCTCAGATTGAATGCCACATACTTTACTCCGGGAAATCAGAGTTGTAAAGGAAGAGATATTCATAACTTTTTGTACGAAAGAATTGTCGAGGATACGGTACGTATATTTATAATATTTACCTTTGTATATTTGTTTATGCCTAAATTGTTTTTGATATTGTAGATAATCGACATGTTTATGGACATGCTGCACCATAAATACAACACAACTAATGATCATGTCCCATTTGTATTCACACCGATATTTCAAATGGTGAGATTATGATTACTGATATAATTAATATCAAATATCTTTAATCAGCATAATTTAGTATTCTTACTTGTATTTTTCCAGCAATATTTTGTGAATCTGGTGGTTAATGCTACGGGAAGTGAATTTGATAAGCTCGAGGAGCTATACAAAAAGGATGTCTCATGCCAGAGTTGGAGAAAATCTTTACTGTTATCAACACAAGAAACCATTGGCACCTTCTTGTTACTGATTTTAAATTAAGAAAGTTCCTTTCATACAATTCTATGAAAGGTACAAAATTCCATAAAAAGGATGTATTGAAATGGGTATGACATAATTAAAATTTATATTTTATTAAATTTTTAATTCAGTGTTAATGATATTCTTTTTTAATTACATATCAGCATGGCTGGATTTCGGAGTACTTCATGGACAACATTCCAGATGATTGCCTTGCAGGTTGGGAGATCATGTACGTGCAAGATTACCCGCAGCAACCTTCACAGAGTCTGGATTGTGGGATTTACGTGATGAAGATGATGGAGTACCTATGTGAAGGAAGAGCGTTGGACTTCAGCTACGATGATATTGACAGATTCAGATCTGAAATAGCTTCGTTGTTGTTAACGTGTGGTCACATAGAGAACTCGGCGACAAAGTGATAAAGATAGAAGACATAGTAAACATAGATCTTAGAGTTTTTGCATTTTAAGTCACAACTATGTACTGTTGAAATGTCTTATATTGTGTATGTTTCCACAATTTCTGTTTAAAACTTCTTTAGAACCAAACATTTCGTTTAAATATGACGAGTAATCTATGTTTGCATTGACTATATGTTACATGTTGTAGTCAATAATACTCGATAACTAAAGGACATTCTGGTTATGTTAGAGTTTTCCAATTGACATCCAGATAATTACAATTTGTTTGTTATTACTCATGCTGATATAGACTTGTATATGCAGATAGGATCAATATATTGTCAAAACTAATGTAGCTAATCGTAGAATAATGAAAATGTTTGTAAACTATAGTAACAATACGTAAAATATTATTACTATATGTAAAATAGTGTATCTATTTATAAAAATTATAAGATATATTATAATGCTCGATAATTAAACGACATTCTGGTTGTGTTATAGTTTTCCAATGATCGAAAATCTTCTTCTACTTTAAAGATACACATCCCGATGAATACTAACTGTTTGTTATTACTCATGCTGATTTAGACTTGTATTTGCAGATAGCTTCACAATTCTGATTCAAATAATGTTGCTAGTTGTAAAATAATGAAACTTTTTGTAAATTGTGGTAACAACTTGTAAATTATGTTAACAATTCTTAATATATTACATAGAGATGTAAACTATCAAATACAATTGTAAACTACTGCATATATTTGAAACTTATATATCTGGAATATAAAATAGCAAGCTACTGAATTTCATTAGCAGATATGTACAGAGAGAATTCATACAACCGGGAATTTTACTGCAATTGTTCGGTTTGTTGGTAAGAAAAATAAATAATATAATAATGACATGGGTTACGGAAATGTGTAAACTTTATAATCAAAGCTCTGAAATACTCTATGTTATGATACTACAAAGGGATACATCTAAACTGAAACAATATAAATAACACATTGTTTGAATTCTACAAAAACTGAACACATAACAATAAGCAAAAAAAATACATAAAAATGAAAAACTAAGTCTGATAAGCATCCAAACGTCAAAGCTCATTTGCAGCCAAGAATCTTTCAGAAAATTGCAAACCTGCAAAAACAAAAATAATGAAAGGAATATAATAAGCAACATTAAAATGATTTATATGAGATGTATAAAATGTTACAACAAAATATAAAAAATTATACTCTTACTTTATAAGAATTTGATCAAATCATTTTAGTTTCGTTCATCTTCATCTGCACAATAAAACTCAAGGATTAGTGAACATAAAATAACATATCAATAAACAATGAATGTTAAATATTTACCATGATTTGCAGATTTGTTATTAGGACAATTTCTAGAATTGTGTCCAACATTGTATTTGAGACAAGATTTGCATTGTCGACCTCTGTTTCTTCTCATTTCAGATTCCAATCTAATACGATTGCCAACGCCCTTAGGTCTACCACCGCGACCACTTCCTTTCGTTCTAGCAACATTAGGTTCTTTAACAGCTGGTTCAGTAATCATATCTGGAACATTTGTATTGTTCACTGTTGTAGAGCTCGAAGAAGGTTTGTTACTTATCATACGATCAATATTGCTACATAAATCACTTAATTTTTCTTTAACAAATAAAAATATATCCTCATCCTGTTCAACCGAAGCTGAAATAATATGCGAACACAATTGATTAAGCTGAGACGACCTTTCTTGGTGTGCAACTTTCACATAAATAGGATAATTTCCTGATTTTTTAATGGTTCTTGTCCACCTTTTTTATATATATTCCTCATTCAAAAGCTCCACATTCTGTATCTTCAATACTGCAAGTATGTGCCTACATGGATATCCAAAGAATTGCATATTCTTGCATTCACAAACAAGAAAGTCGCTTTCCGTTGACGAAGAAACGCATAATTCTTCGTCAGATTTCCCAATATATGACTCAAAATATTGACAGTAATCCAAAGAGTTCAGATGAGTTCGAACATTAAGCTCCTTCACTTCGTTTCAAAACGAAATTTGTAAAATATGAACTTGGTGTATATACGAACCATCTGTACCTCCATCTTCCATTTGAAGTTTGATTTTGGAGTATAAACTTCACCAATGTTATCCATGTCATTATCTCTTTCCCTGCGTTGTTGAATTGCACTTTGAAATCTACAGACAAATTCAAGCAAGGAGTTCTGTTTAGTGATGTGGTGTTGCAAAAATGCATTCATACTTTCACTCCTCTGTGTACTGCGCTGACCAGCCCAAAAATAATCCTTAAGATATAAACTAATCCATTTAAATCTGATACTATACTTCTCATTCAACCAGACGTTAGATGATAAATCGTACTGATCAATTATCTTGCACCAGCTTTGCTCAAATTCCCTTATAGTTATACTTTTCCATACAACAATGGAAAACACAGATAGAACTTCATTTATATCTTTAATCTTTCCGAGCTTACTTTTAAGCTTGTCCATTATATGCCAAGTGCAGAATTTATGAACAGTATGTGGAAAGCATATCCTAACAGCTGCACAGATTGCCGGATCTTCATCTGTGATTATAGAAACTGGATGTTTGCTCATTACTTCTAGAAATCTCTCAAATAACCACGAGAATGACTCGGTTGTCTCCCTGCTCATAAACGAATTTGCAAAGAAGATTGTGTAACCGTGATGGTTAACACCACAGAAAGAACCAAATACCAGATTGTATTCATTGGTCCTATATGTTGTGTCGAACGATATTGTATCTCCGAATAATTTGTAATCCTCATTGGAGGCGCTATCAATCCATATACACTGAGTAAGCCTGTTATCATCATCGGTTGTGTAAGCATAGTAAAATTCAGGGGTATTGGCCTTACAACTTTCAAAATGTTCAATTAGAAGGTGCACATCCATCCCAATATGTTGTTTTTTCTCCTTTCTGTTCAAGTTGTAAATATCTCGAACAATACTACCAACTTGACCACTGGAAATGTTTATGAAAGCTGACTGCTTGGATATAGGTATGTTTACATCATTCATTGACTTCACAAGCATTTTTGTGGCTTTTGAAAAATGTCTATTTGATCTGAGGTATCTGCGTTTAGATGGAGAAACAAGATTGTGATTGTGCTCAGGTTCAAAATTCGATACAAACCAATCATTGAGATCAGGCCTATATGAGACTGACATGAAAGCTTTGCACCCAGTCCTTGATATGCCAACACGGCGCTCCTCCTTATAATAAATACATTCATCGCTCTCATCACTTCTTGCATTGTCCACTGACATTGTTTTATCTGTATTTTTAGAGAACCCCTCTTTCCAGCAAACAAAAGATTTAAAAATAATTATCCGCTCCTTGGAAATCTTATCTTTACCAACTCTAGAGCTTGCTTTTCTAACATTGAATCCAATCTCAGTTGCATATGCCTCATAAAATTTATATGCATCTTGAATAGATAGAATTATTTGGCCTATATGAGGTGTGATACCATTGACAGGGTCACTGATAGAGCAGTTATCTGAAATTCATTCGAAATATGGTTGAAAAAAGTAGTTGTAATTAATTTAAAATATTACTGTAAATGTAAAATAATGACAGAAACTGTAAAATGATGCACATATATGTAATTTATCGGATAATGGACTGGTATTGGCACCATTTGTGAGATATTACATCTTATCCCATAATGTAAAATGATGTTCGAAATTGTAAATTGTAGTTCTATAATGTAAAATAATGAACTATAACACCAAATATACATAATTTACGTAATTTGAAAATTTTTATTTGCAACAGCATATACATGAACAAGAACTATAGTGCTTTGAAACATCTGTGTAATTAAGCATACCTGGTTGATGCAAATTATCATCAGTTCGTGCCTCCACTCCGATAACTTCACCCTCTCCGTCAGATAGCTGGACAAAATAAATATAATAATGTCACATATTAAAATATAAAAGCCCAAAATATTAATGCATATTTCAACCAAAATTAAAATATTTCTCGTGATTTGCATACATAACATTATTAAATGGAAATGAAAACCATACATTACCTGTGCATTATCTCTGTAAAATTCGGGATCTGCTATTTCCTCGATCTCCATTGAATTTCACGGAGATATGTCGAGAAATTCTGAATAGTAGATCAATGAAAGGTTAAGGAAAAAAACATATTTTGGGAAGAAAGAGAATTCAATTCGAACATAACCAATGCACGAGAAAATTGGAATTCAATTGATTTCCACCATATCTGTCGTCATTAAGAGAATATGATAAATTTCTATAAATAGAAATTCATTAATAGAGTCGTAGTGGTTTTGACTCTCTAAAGGTGGTTTTTACTGGGGCCGTCGATTGCAATCTAACGGGTATAAAGAGATGTCGCACTATGTTTGGAATGAGGCTCCACATCAATTCAAGTTTTTCCTATATATATATAACCATTGGTAAATGATTCATCGCATGCAAAATTACAATGAAAACATCATTTGTTGCTAATTTTAAGTATAAAATGTGATTTTTCAATATATACTATTCATTGTTGTTGAGTGGTTATATGCATATGGGTAAACAAATCTTTGGATGAGAGACCGTTTACCCATCCTTTTCTATATATTATACTCATCCCCCTTTTTTAGATTAACTTAGTGAAGAGAGCATCCCTAATCTCTGGCGAGGGAGATTAGGGTTTGTGTGTGCCTCCATGGTTTTTCCCTCTCCATAGGGTTTTTTCATGTACATCTTGGTGTCGATCTTCTTGTTCTTTAATCTTTGTCTTCAACATGGTATTAGAGCAAGGTTGAGGCTTGTTTTTTGTCGATCTTTCATCGTCGTGGTCCTCTGCGTGCGATGCCTCGTACAAGCCTCGTGATCGTCATGGTCAAAACCCTAGCGCGCACAACGCCCCCTACGGCTCCCTGCGCACATGCCCCCTGCAGCCCCTTGCGCACGACACCTCCTGCTCGCGACGCCACTTGCGCCTCCGGCCTCCTGCACCTCCGCCCCCTCCAGCCTCCAGCGTGCAACGCCACCTGCGCCTCCGACCTCTGTGCGCACACCCTCTCCGGCCTCGTATGTGCGCGCCCCCTTGTGTGGCCCCTATGTGTGCTCTCTTTGCGTGGTCCCTGTGTGACCCCTGTGCATGCCCTCTGCGACTCCTGTGTGTGCTCCCTCTACAACTCCCGAAACCTCCTGTGTGAGGCTCTGCGTGCGTTTGGAGCCTCCTGTGTGCATGCGTGAGGCCCTCCTATAGCTCCTATATGAAGCCTCTTGTGGGCGAAGTTTTTTCTTTATCTCCTGCGTGTGGAGCTCATTCTCTGTCTCCTTTCGGTTGAGGCCCTACACGTGAAGTTATTTCTCTGTCTCTACGAAAGAGCCCCTACGCATGAGCCCACCTTGTGACACTCCCTGAGGATTCCTATGTCGGTTTTCAACAAATGAACATCTTGGATTTTTTATTTCCCACGGATTCTCTATTTCATGCAAAGTGGTCTTGTGATTCGTTAGAGGATTCCTTTTAAGTTGGAAATCAAGGTTGAGAGGTGAACAAAAGTGTCCTTCTGTTGTTGCGAGTGTACCTTCCAGTATATCTGCTTGTACCAACATGAGTTTCTAGTCGAAGGTTGCACGCGTGGCCTCCCAGAGCCCACATGCCCAGGTTTGCGCTACTGCTTCTCGTTATTTATTTCGTGTGTTTTTTCTGTGGTTGGTTATTCTTGAAGTTCAAATGAATACAATTACGGAGTTACAATCCTTTTTGGAGAAATCATTTACAAAGGGACATGGTTCGTTGCAGTCTACAACAATTAATTTGACGGATACTATAATGAGAACTAGTAACGCTTGTTTTACTAAGTCCGAGTGGATTATCAACAGTGGTGCATCCGATCACATGACAGGTGACTCGAAAATATTTCATGATTATAAGCTTTTATCCGTAGAGAAAAAGTTACTTTAGTAGATGGGTTTCCTGCTACCGTTGCTGGAAAAGGAACGATTTCTGTTGTACATCGATTCCTCCTTACTGATGCACTTCATATTCTTGATTTCCCAATTAATCTTCTATCGGTTAGTAAGCTCACTAAAGAGTTACAATGCAGGTTGATTTTTATTCAAAAGTCATGTATTCTATAAGACTTAAGACGGGTAAGAAGATTGGAGTTGGATTAGTTGAGGATGGTCTATATCGTCTTCTAGCTCGTGTGTGGCAAGCCCTTAACTCTGTGATGAAAGCTAGACTTGAGAAGGACAACCTAACTTTAGCCCGAAATTGGCATGAATGCCTGGGTCATGTAAAATTTTCCTCTGCAAAGGTGGATGCCTAATATTTTTTCTGGACTGTTTGAGAATGCATTGCAATGTGAGATCAACCAGTTTGCAAAGCAAACACGTATCTTGCATCTATCAGTAAATCTACTTGTGCATTTGAGCTTGTACATTCTAATGTTTTGGGACTGTCAAGTGTAAAGAGTATTGATGGCTTTCAGTACTATATTACTTTCATTGATGATTTTTCAAGGAATACTTATGTGTACTTGTTAAGAAATAGAAGTGAAGTTCATGTTGTTGTTAAAAGCTTTACAAATATGATTGGCGCTCAGTATGCCACAAGAGTTAATACGCTCAAGACCGAATGCAAAAGAATACTTGGAAAAATCTCTATGTGCTTTTCTTGATGAGAAGGGTGTCATTCATGAAACCTCATGCAGTTACACATCACAACAGAATGGAGTTACTGAAAGGAAAAATTGTCACTTAATGAATGTCACCTGAGCACGATTGCTCTGGTGAATGTACTAAATTCTTTTTTGGAGAGAGGCTGTCTTGACTGCTGCTTATCTGATCAATAGGACACCTTCGATCGTGATTGGGAAGAGAACTCCTTTTTCTGTCATCAATCTGGATAATTCTCCTTTCAGTTTAGATCCTCATGTTTTTGGATGTGCCTGCTTTCTTAATAATTCCAGACCAGGTTTGCAAAAGTTGGATCTAAAGGCAACCAAGTGTATCTTTCTTAGCTATTCAGTAATGCAGAAGGGGTATAAATGCTATGACCCTGTGGCACGCTGTCTTCATGTAAGTAAGGATGTTACTTTCTTTAAGAATGTATCGTATTTTCCTAAGAATCTTCCTCAAGGGGAGTCTGTCACTATGGATGTTGAGGAAAGTGAGAAGGGGATTTACTTTCTTAGTGATGTCCAGGAGACCATTCATGTGGATGAGAGCAGTCGATAGGTTAGAGAAGATGACAACGAAAAAGAAATTGTAACAAACCATGATGTCAATACTCCCTCAAGCAGTGGACAAGAGACTATTCATGTGGATGAAATCAATGGGCAAGATAGAGAAAATGACAATAAAGTAGAAATTGAACCAAATCATGATCTCAATCTTTTCTCAGATGATCCAAGTCCTAAAAATATCTCTTGTTCTCAACCAGTGGTAGCTAATGATAACAGTAGTTTATATGATGATCATCTCATAGCTACAAGTAAGGTTGTTAGAACTGTTCGAGCCTCTAGTCGATATTCAGTAGAAACGTTTGTTGCCTACATCAAGATGAGTTCAAGATACCTATACTTCATTACCTCATTGGGTTCTCACCGTGTTCCTAAAAATATTGATGAAACTAAAAATGATCCAAAATGGGATAATGCTGTTAAGGAAGAAATGAATGCATTAATGAAATGATACTTGGGATGTTGTTGATGTTCCTAAAGATTCTCACTTGGTTGGATCTAAATGGGTCTATACGATAAAATTTGCCGCGGATGGGAAAATTGATAGATTCAAGGCTCGTCTTGTGGCCAGGAGATATAGTCAGAAATATCGGATAGACTATCTTGAGACGTTTGCCCCCGTGGCAAAAATGAATACTATCAGAGTTGTTATTTGTCTAGCTTCATATTTTTCATGGAACATGTATCAATTGGATGTGAAAAATATGTTTTTGAATTGTGATCTTAAAGAAGAAGTCTATATGAAAATGCCACCTGGTTTCGAAAAAGGGGATAAGTGTTGCAGATTAAAAAGAGCATTGTATGGACTAAAACAATCCCCAAGAGCATGGTTTGAGTGTCTTCGTGTGGTAATGATCAGAATGGATACACCCAGGTAAATGGAGATCACACTCTGTTCATAAGAAAGACTGGTGAGAGAAGATATATCATGTTAGTTTATGTGGACGACATGATCCTTACAGGTGATGATGAAGAAGAATTGTCCAGACTAAAGAAACCTTTACTGGTGAATTTGAATTAAAAGACACGGGGAAGTTGAAATACTTCCTAGGAATTGAGATGGCTCGGTCACCAAAAGGTATGTGTCTAAGACAACGAAAATATGCTTTGTATTTGCTGAAGGATTGCAGCATGTTAGGATGCAAACCAACAACTATCCCTATTGAAGAAAATCATAAACTAAGTAAAGATGATGGTGAAATTCTTGATGATAAAGGAAAAGGAAGGTATCAGAGATTGGTCGGAAAACTCCAGATATCACCTATGCTGTAAAAGTGGTAAGTCAATTCATGCATGCTCCAACCAACTCTCATGCGAATGCGGTAAATAGAATTTTTGCTACATAAAAGGTTCACCTGGAAAAGGTATTGTGTTCAAGAAAAATCCTGATGTGACAATTGAAGGGTATACTGAAGCTAATTGGGCCGGTTCTATAGATGATAGAAGATCTACTTCAAGTTATGCATTGTATTTGTGTGGAAATCTTATTATTCGGATAAGTAAGAAGCAGAATGTTGTTTCAAGATCAAGTGTTAAATCTAAATATCGTGCCCCTTGCAAATGGAGTTACAGAAATTCTTTGGCTAAAAATCTTGCTACAGGACTTAGGCGTCAAAGTTAATATGCCAATGAATATATTCTATGACAACGAAGCGGTAATAAACTTGGCTAACAATCCTGTAATGCATGATAGAACCAAGCTTGTGGAGGTTGATAGACATTTCATACGTGAGAAGATTTATGTTGGACTATTATACCTCACATACCTGAAATCTGGTGACCAGGTTTCTGATCTCTTCGCAAAGGGGTTGCCTACGAAGCAATTTGAGATGAATGTAGGCAAGTTGGGCATGGTGGACATGTATGCCCAACTTGAGGGGGAATGTTGAGTGGTTATGCGTATATAGGTAAACAGATCTTTGCATGAGAGACCGTTTACCCATCCTTTTCTATATATTGTACTCATCCCCCTTTTTTGAGATTAACTTAGTGAAGAGAGCATCCCTAATCTCTGGTGAGGGAGATTAGGGTTTTGTGTGTCTCTGTGATTTTTCCCTCTCCGTAGGGTTTTCCACGTACATCTTGGTGTCGATCTTCTTGTTCTTTAATCTTTGTCTTCAACAACTGTTATATATTTAATAGCAAACGATATAGTGACGCATTTTGAATATGTATTATTATATTCTCATAGTACTCATGGGAGTAGTCTCTGAAAAATATGGATGTTTATTTTAGTCCATTTTCTTCTCCAAAATATTAAAAATCTTGAATAGTTGACTGTCAATGAGGTGATCTTAATTTACAAGAAAATATGACAAAGCTTAAATGCGAAGGCTTGGTAGTGGTAGGTTATGAGGTACATTCAGGGGAAAAGGACGAGAAAGAATTTGACAGGATTTAATTAAGGAGGAAGAGTAGCACATTAGTGAAAGTGAATTTCTCGGTCACCTCCGTAGGATCGGATCGTATACATTGCACCATGTGATATTTTGGAGCATTAAAGACAAGGAAGAAGTGATGCAATTTTCTAAGCAGTACAAGGAGAGAGGGATCATGATTTCGAGGAGCATTCCCAGGTTTATCGATGTTGTGTTTCGAAGAATTGAATTTACCATCCAAAAGAGATTGATGGCGCAACTTGTAGCCCGTCTCTCATTAATCTCTATGTAATATTAAAACTTTGCTATTGTCGATTTATTTAAAATTTAATGATGCTTTTAGATGTATTGCCACTTCCCATATGATTACAAGCCACTGGGTTTAGATGAGTACCCAACAGACCCATGGCCAACAATGAAGTAAAAGGGAGTACTTCAGAAGGTTTCTAGATCGAGAAGCCTATATGCTTAGATAGTTGAGTTCTAAGTAAAGGCGAAGAAAGAGAAGACCTAGGGTTAGGGTTATTTGTCAGGATGAAGTATTTATTTTTGTATGACATGGATGCCCTCAAATCTCCTTTTTTTCGAACTTGAAATGAAAAAAATTCAAGGTGAAATAAAATGGGAGGAAATTTGGGAAAAATTCAAAATTCATCCCTTCAAATAAGAAACAACATTTTAAATTATTTTCCCCATAACTTCTCCTCAAAGTTTTTTGTAATTTTTTTGTCTCCCCATAAAATCTAACCTTATAAGTGGTTGGCTTGTTCTGTTAAAGACCTTGTAAAATGAACTAAACTTTATGGTGCTTGCACTTGCTCGTAAAAATGGAAATCAACTAAGCCATAAAGTTTTAGAAGGAAATCAAATAAGCCATAAAGTTTAGACCTATTAGCCTACAAAACATTCTTTTAAAAATCCCCTCCAAAGTTATCTTTGTAAAATTTGCACTATTGCTAATGATTCCTTGCCTACATATTCCAGTGCCTTTGTGAGACACATATCATTGTCGATTGCTTTGCTTCAGGATCTAAAAATGTATCTGATTGGCACCATAAACCTTTTAATGGATTGATGATCAAACTGGATTTTGATAAGGCATTTACACTGGAATTTTCTCATCAAGGCCTTGAATTTGTTTAATCCCCCTTATCTTTTTATTTCTTGATTGAACATATCTTTAATAGACTCGTCTAATCATTTAGAAGCCCTAGACAAAGGAAATCATTACCCCTTCCATTTTTTAATATTTTATATTGGTCTTGTCAAATTCCCTAAATTATGGAATTGTAAACAACCTTTCCATTCGTTCAATTTTCGAAGTAAACTGATTAAAGCTTCTAACATCCAATTTGCTGGTTACTCTTAATTTAAACCCTATTAGAAATAAAAATAAATACAAGTAAGATGACTTCCTCGCTATAATTGAGAATATCTACTCAATTCCTCTTACTACTTCATTTAAAAAATCAACTAATGCACAATGAAACTCCTTGAGGGTCTCAATTGAAAAAATAACCTTTTGTTGCTGCCTGCAAAGTATATTTTTTAACTCTTATATAAATTTTATTAATCTTTATCAAGATTCTACTATGCTTTTTCCTACATGGATTACTAAAGCATTGACTCGATTACTCTTCCCACTTGTGGGATGATGGAAATGGATCTAAATAGTTGCATTTTTTAAATTGGAATTATTTAATTAGACCCAGGCCTAATGGAGGTTATGCATTACTGATCTTAAATTATTTGACACTGCACTTCTTTCAAAAATATCTGAAGCTCTTTATTTTCCAAAATGGATATAGTCATTTATAGGTTCTACTCATGTATTTAAAAAATAAAATCAAGAATAACTTTGGTCTAGGTTTGATACTTTTCGTTTAGACGTTATTAAATTCTAATTCTGTTCTAAGCAAGCTGGTTTTAGAAATATATTTGTAAAGTCCAACGAGTAAATGTAGACTCCATATTCAATTTTGTTAATTCATTAATTCTTTTATATTCTCAACTAACGATTTTAAAGTAAAGTGTGTATGTTTATTTGTAAAGTTCAACCGATTCATTTTAAAAACGAACTACGTAACTGCAGAATGTTCACAATTTTTTGTGATTGTAAATTCTAGTGATTTTATGTAAAAAAATTTATACTTTGTACCTTTTATGGTTTCTTTGTAAGATAAAAAGTAGATTAATAGTATATCATTTATATTTTGTGTTTCAACCAACAATGTTCAACCGTCGTACATGTAATAGACACCATAATTCTATTTCCTTTCTTTTACCTATCACAATGACTCACTCTAACAAAATTAGAAAGATATAATTATTAGGAGTTATTATGCATTAAAAGAAAATGGTTTCATAAAAGAATAAACCATGGCATAATGTACAAGGGAAGGGGTTATTATATTCTTGTTGAGTTTTTATGACATTTTTTCTATCTTAATTGCCTATAGTTTTTTTTAAATATTTGCCTATTCTTGTTAAATATCTCAATCTCATACAAACTTACATTTATTTCATTACATCCAAAATGAAAAGCAAAACTATTGCCGCCGATGTGGAAAAAATTGAGTACCTTAACAGTACTAGTTATGAACTGTGGAGTAGAAAGATCTACTTTCGCCTGTTACACGATAACATACACTCTATTATAGATAAACCTGGCCCTACCTTATATGAGAATCCAACCATGCAGGAAATTAGGTCTCACGAACAGTGGGAGAAAACTGATAATAAGGTTAGGAGCTTTATGCTGACCCACATGAAGTTGAATTTGATTCAGATCTTCGAGACTTATGAAGCAACGTACGAGGTATGGACTACGGTTAAGAAAAAATATCACTCCAAGTCAGAAGTGAGCATCTAGCTTCTTTTACATAAGTATAACTCGTGTAGAATAAAGGAATCTAAAAGCATCCTCGAACACATGAACATGATGATCGTGATGGCCAAAGATCTTCCGGCTATTGAATATGTGGTTTCAGAGAGGATATAGATAACAACCATTATCGGAAGTCTCCTATCGTCATTCAACATGGTTGCCACATCCTTTAGGATGAACGGTAACATAAAAAATGTGACAGATCTACCTATACATCTGGCGATTGAGCATGACCTCTCGAAGAAAAGATTGAAAGTTGAGATCTTTGAGGTCGAGGAAGAAGAAGAATAAGCAAATGTGGTGCACACAAAGAAAAGAAAAGGACTCTCCAAAGTGAATTTCAGGGAAAAAGTGGGAAATAACCATATGACTCATGCTACGATTGTGGTAAATATGTCCATTTCAAGATCAATTGCCCTAACAAGAAGAAGTCAAGAAATTCTAAAGTATCTGAAAAATAAAGGCAAGAAGAAAATTGAATTTGCAACTGTCGTAGAGTGCAATTCTGCAGTCATGGACTGTAAGGGGCGGTGGATTGACTCTGGTGCAACCCGCCATATTACCAAGACAAAGGATGAGCTTGTGGACTTCAAGGAGTTGAAGATATTGCGGTAATATAAGAGGGCTTTATGCAGTAACTTAGATTTTGATTGTGAAAAATCCGAAAGTCGATATGCTCCTTGGCGTGGCAGTCATGGAAGATATTGTGTCCGCCTTTGTTGGTCTATCAATTGGGCTAGATCACACAAAGGTGACGTTCTATTGCAAAAAGGGGAAAGTAAGTAAATTTCTATGTCTGGATGATCTCACCTGTTGACTTCTAACAAAACCCAAAGAACATCAGAAGGCGAGCCTCAAAAGAGAGGAGTTTCTTTATGCAACCACGGAGGATGTTGCTTGTGGTCGAGAAGGAGAAGGTAGTAGTGGTCTTGATGGCGACAAGGGAAGGTGGAGATAGAAAGTGGAGAGAAGTGTTATGCAGCAAGAGATGGTAAATTTAACAAAGAAATTCTGACTGAAGTTAACACATGATTATACCATGCAATGGTTAAAAATAATTCAAGATTTTACAAGTAATTTAGAATTATAAAGATTCGAGATGTAATTATGAAATTACAAAAGGTTTATGAGTGTAAAAATCTCAAATAGAAGGGGAGATGTGGACCTCTACCGAAATAGATTCTCAAATAAAAAATGGTGGTGCTCGTTGTTCGTCCGTGGCTTCCTCATTATATTATGCACACTATTTCATTTTTATGAATACTGCATCTGGTAATCTGTCTGAGGTTAAGTACATATGTCCAATGAGGGATTTATACACTTGTAATACAAGAGTGAATTTTATTCCAAGTTATGTAAATAACTGTGCTCAATTCAGTCCTAATTTTAGTATTTGATTTCTCTTAAATTAATGTGAGCATAAAAATAAATGCCTAACATTCAGTCTGATTTCCTGTTTAGACTTAAGTTAAAACACCAAGGAAGGAATCGGAAAACAAAATGCAAGCATCAAATAAATGAGGCATGATTAGAAGGAGTTATACTCACAAAGATTATTGGCATTCTCCACGTGGGATGCAAGAGTGAATTTGTAAATTTTACTCTATATGCGTGCGAGTCGAAAACTACACCTAAACATAATACTGTTAGCGATGAAAGAATAAGATTTCAGTTTTGAGATAGGTTGTACGTGTTTATGTGCATCTCATTAATGAATCTTAAGATGATGCCAATCTTAAGATGCGAGTGTGTCCTAAATTATAAAGGGCACATACTTATTTGAACATGTATCTACTTGTGTGCCACCTCCTAATCTCGCCACTCAAGTTGAGCCCCTCTCGTTGATAGTGAAACATGTCTCAACATACCACAATTAAAAAAAATGTCCAACTCTCTTTACAATCGTGAGCTCTCAAACAAGAGCTTCTCTAAATGGGCAACTACCTAAACCTATTACTTTAAAAAAATACACAAAAAATACAACAAAGATAATGCAATTATTATTCTAATTAGCTAACTAATCTTTCTCCTTAAGGTAGCCGAGTTAACTCTCTTCAGCTCCAGCTCCAAGCTCGAGCCTTTGCTTCGCTTCCCTTCGATCTGTTTGGAGTCTTGTCAAAACAACATGTGGTTAGATATTTCTCAAGAGATATTTAGCTAATCAAATTAACAATCACATGACACAAGATAAAAAGAATAAAAAACAACACAAATCAAGCTTAACCTAAATAACACAAATTTCACTTAATTATGTATTTTAAGACCAATTAAATAAACTAATCAAGTCATGTCCCCACAACGGAGTAAACTAATAAGTTGCTGAATGGGTAATCTAATTAGGTCATGCTGTAGTATGGTGGTCAACAAGGTATCAGAACCAAGCGAAAGATCTTTGCGAGGAGTGGCTCCACTAAAATCTCCTGGATAAATCTAAGGTCGAAGCTAGGGACACAATTGATGAACAACCATTTATATACATTTATTCTTCCGTTTTGGCCTTAAATGCATATTAAAATACATGTAAATATTGATAATTTACCTGAATTAACAACTAAATTTAATATGTAATCAGTGAGTAAATACATGTATTTAAATTTAAAATTAAAGAATAAAGAGAAAAAAAGAAAAATAAAGGAAGTATCAAAGATACTGGCTGACCTCAACCCCGAGACCAAGTCAAATATCGACTAGGTCGACTAAGAATAAGGTAGGGATTGATAAGGCCAAATACTATATAAAATATTCTAGAAACCCTAATTCTTTTGAGTGTACTACATTGTATACATATCTCAAAATTATATTATTTTATTCATAAATAGACACACCTTAAACAACAAAATATTCAACACAAACTTGTGCATAATAATGTAGAGAAAAATAAGACACAATAAATCATCATAGTGCATGCGGTATACACAGATGAAAAAGCTACAAACCTAACTTCATTGATCAATATCTACTCCATATAAAACCTAATTGAACCAAACTCACCTACATCGTATCTAAAATTTAAGTATCTATCAAATGAAAGTGGTTTCATTGAAAATGGAGCTAAGATACAAAATCCAGCTTTTAGGGTACTATTGTACTAGGGCATATGTACGTATAATCAAATATTTTATTCTTTACATTTTTATGCTCTTTACATTTTTGAATTAATACATATATTATGTGAAATATATTAAAAATATAAATATAATTTAAAAGTAAAAAAGTACCTAAAATAAATAATAAAGTTAAAAATATATGTATACTATACCTATAATATATATACATGTAATTCTTTAGAGACAAACAAAACAACAGAAATACAATAGAAATATGTAAATACATATTAAATAATATTTTAAATATATGAAATATGTAAGTGTGATATTATGTATATAAAATACAAAATAAAAATATAATGCAAACAAATAAGTATATATACATATATTTATGTACATGTAAATATTAATATTTAATAAATAAGGTTGTATAATTTTAAAAATCACCATAAAATAGCTTATAAAAATAGAAACATTTTCCATGTTTTAAGTTTTATTTAATAAAATCATTTTTATTTTTTTAATTTATATGCACTTCTATTTCTATTTCATCCTAACTTGGTCCTACGTGGACCAATCAGGGCACGGGGAGAGTTGACCCCTGTTAACAGCTCTCCCGCATGACTTACTTTTTGCTCCTGTCAAAAACGTTGACCCCCCATTTTTTCCAAATTCACACACCTCTTCCACTCGTCCTTCTTCCTCAAAACCCTTCTCAAATCTGATCCACACATCTCCCTTTACCTCGCCATGCCCATAGCTTCCACCAACCCCCTTCAGCCCACATGCTACCCCCTTACCAAGATCACCTCTTCACCATGTCTATAAAATCCACTCCAGACGTTTCTTCCTATTTTTGATCTCTCTCGAGCCATTGTAACCCCCTAATATTGTTCATGGTGTGATCCCTTTAGTGACAAGATGGAGAAGCCCTTGATTGTAGTCGTGGAGAAGGTGCTCAGAGGCTGATTCACTATCACCAATCTTGACTCAAATGCGGTTATGCTTCCCATGTAACCCTTGGTTGAGGCTAGTTTAAATTAGGAATTTCAGTTTGCATTTTATTCCTTAGCTTAGATACAGGTTTAGTTCTATTTGATTTCATTTCATTTAGCGTAAAATTTTCAATTTTGAAGTTTGCCAAAGCTTAGAGCTCCAGCCACACTATCATCGTGAACCATTGGTGTCCCGTCCTGCATGGTCATACTATCACACATCCCCATCGTTTTCTCCATCGAATCCTATGCCAGATCCCCGTGATCATGCAAAGATCTGGTCCACCAACCTCCATCAATTTCCCTTCACTAGAGATCCTCCCATCTGCCCCGTTTTTGTACGAATCAACTTTATTTTTGGCCAAGAGCATAGATCTCAAGCGCCCCAATAATTTTGTACAAGTTTGAGATCAAGAAAACTCACTTGGAGGCTGAATTTACTGAATAACAACAAGCCCAGGTCCTTGAATAAGAGAAGATCTCCATGCCTCTTCCGACGAGGCATGGACCTAGTTGAGCCCCCTACAGTTGCGAAGGAATCACATGCAGGTGTTGGGCTGATCATAGCACCAGAGGCAACCGGAGGAAGGATCAATCAATGATCAAAGTCCAGGAAAGAACTTTTTCTTCCATATTCTTGTTGATAGAATCTTAGTCGTCGGATGAAAGACTCGGCCCAGACCTAATATGGGCTATTGAGATCAAATCAAAATTGTGTGTGTGTCACATTGTTGGATTTGAAGTGACGCTATGTGGTGCGTCTAGATCAGAAGACACACATGCCTCATGACATTTTGTATACTTCACGCGTACCCTTTACCATTTTGTATTAATTTTAGTCCTATAAATTAAATATTAAGTGTAAAATATTTAGGCCAATATGCAATTTAGACCCTAACTTGATGTATAATTGTATTTAGGTCTATGCTATTGCACCTCACGTGTAGTCGCACGCGAGGCACTAGTGATTTTGAATTTTATATCCATAAATCTAGGGACGTGTTCTGAACTGAAGTTTTAGTTTAGTTTATTTGCATTTTGGTCCATCTACTATAGTATAATTTTAATTCTTGTATTTTGCTTATATTAAATATTTTCTTTATGCCAAAAATGTAGGAAAATTATTATATATGTCAAGTACCATGCTTAATTTCACATAAATTTTGATTGGCATTTAACTTAGTTTTCCTATTTTTAAAATACAAAAAATATTTTCTCATTTTTAGATAAAAAAACTTAAATATAACTCCAAAAAATTCCAAAGCATTTTACATTATCTATATTTAATATATTCTGCCACATATCAAAAAACATTAAAAAATACAAAATATAAAATACAAAAATCACAAAACCCTAAAACTCTCATACAATTAATAAAAACTATTTAGAAATTTAACAACTTATCTTTCTATTTCTGATTGTACTTGTAAATTTTTATTAAACCCAAAACAATCTCAAATACTTATTATATCCAATGTTTTATTCATTTTATTACTTTAAAAATCCATACAATTAGACAATTACATAACATTATCAAAAATATAGGAAAATATAAAAAATAAAAAAATTTTATTTCCTATATTTGAACTATATTTTGACTTAAATAATAACCTAAAAGCTATATTATCCATATATTATATATAATCCTTATATATAAGATATAATATTTATTATTATTATTATATATTATTATTACCTTATTTTATAAATAAAAAAGATAAAACTTTGAAAAACTAAAAATAAAATATAAAAACACAATTTACATTAAAAATATAAAATAATTACAAAATCATAAAAATTAAATATAATTAAAAACCCACACAAAACAAGAAAAACAAGATAAAATTAACAACATAATTATTATTAATTAGCGATAGTTAACTATAATTCACTACACACACTTGTGTCCCATTATTCGATACTCTAACTACTTATGATTATACAATTTTTATTAGAGTTATAATAATTTTTAAATCACATACATTTTATCGATTAATATAATTGTGGGTTGACTATTGTTTGGCATTTGCTTGGTCACGCAATAATTCCTCATCTAGCTTGTTATACAGGAGACCAGCTATATAAAGTCAACAAATGACGTCATTTCTGAGGAGCGCAACAATAGTTTAGCGTAATTCGTAAATAGTTGCATATCTTGTTTTTTTTTTCATTTTCTGATTTCTTTATCTTATATTTTGTTTATCTGCTCTAATCACCTCTTCTATTTGCTTTTGGTGTGAGGGCTTTAGGAGCGAGGGCAGATTTCTTACGAAAATTGATGCACCAGAGCAAGGTTGAGGCTGGTTCATTCAAACCGAGATGGCAAGAGAGTTCAACAAAAGCCAACGAGGAGCCTCAGAAGAGAATTGTAGTTTAGCATAGTTTAGATTTTGTTTTTGTTTTGTGAGAAAGTGATTTTTACATAATTTGTAATAATTGAACACTCTCAAGACTTCACATTCACATGTATTTTACTAAGTGATTGTTCACTTGGGGACGCGTTCGATTTTGTTGTAGTTTTTATCGCCTTCTATATTTCATTCTCACTATTTTTCCCTTTAGTTTATTTTATTTCTTGTGATTTGTGTTTTGCCTTACTGTAGATCTTAGGATTGCTTGATCAATTAATCTAGGTACACAACCCTAACGCAATTCATGTTTCTATAATATATCTTGCTTGGACTTGGTAATAACAATTCTTATCTTCGAACAATTTCATCGATTGCATGTACACATAGATTAGGTTTAAATTATACGTGGATCATATTGCAAGTGTTGGATCAAGGTACTCATTTCTTACTCTGCATGCATTCGTAACTTTCTCGCACATCGGCTTTTCTATCTTCCTTCTCCAGTTTTCTTGGACTTAAGAATAAAAGGAAATTGAAAAATTTGTTAGGATTTATATTAAAAAACATCCAAAAAGTGAAAATCAAAAAAATTAAAAAATAAAAAAGGAACTATTTTCAAAAAATTGTGACCAAATGAAAATCGATTAATGGACTTCATTGTTTTGGGTGCACAAAGCGCACATTGTATTCTAGTTTTTTTCCATACTGAGTGGGGATTGATCCTTAAGGATTAGAGCCAAAAATCCGGCATGTTTACTGCCTTGTGTATCGCATGGGCTTGTGAAGTAATAGCGCTTCTATCGGCGTATGGGAGTGATGAATACTCATTCATCACTCTTTATTCTTATATTTTAGCTACAAAAACCTTTGCAAATACATGTAGATATGTGTAAATGCAAATAATTACCAAAAGCATGCATTGTGTAAAAACCTATAATTAGCATGTTTTTGTGCAAAAATAAAAGAATAAAGATTAAAAAGAAAAAGAGGGAAATATTTAGAATAAATATTGAGCAACCTAACCCAAGGGAGGGCTCAGCATGGGCCTGACCGCATAAAAGCCAAAGTAGAGGGAGATAGGGGCTCATGGGTGTAAATATTTATGTAAATAAATAAAAGTATTTTCCTCACAAAAATAGACTTAAATTGGTTTGTAAATACTTGTACATATTTATAAGTATAAAAACAAGATAAAAATATAAAAATCAAAAAGAAAACAAAAACCTCACTCACCATGTACATAGAACCTCCTTTATATTTATTTAGCCTTATAAATAAATAAAATTAATTCCTAAAATTTTTGTAAATATTCTATATTATATAGTATAAATAAATAAAATAAAAACAATTAAAACAAAAACCAAATAAAAATAACAAAATTAAAAACACAAAAATATATTGTAAATATACCATGTATATAGATATACATATGTATTTATTTCACCTATATAGATAAATAATAAAAACAAAAAAAAGTGTCTTTTTATTCCTCATGTTATAATATAAATAAATAAAATACAAAATGGGAATAAAATTATATAAAAATAATAATTAAAAATCAAAAACTAAAAACCTATATATTGTATATATACCTATATATGAACATACTATGTACATACCCCATTTTTACTTCTAAAAATTAATTAAAAATCACTAAAAAATAGAAAAAAATAAAATAAAAATATTTCATGTTTTAACTTTTTACAAATCCGGCCGTTTGCCACCTGTTATTTCACCTCCAAATATTATCCACGTGGCCGCTTCCTACTGGTCCTGGGATTGTTGACCGCCCGGTCAACTACTCCCCCCAGGACCACTTCCTACGGGTCCTTAGCGGGTACCCGACTTATCGGATTTTTCCCAGCAAAACCCGATCATACTTTGCCTAAACCCTGGGTCCGAATCATTAATGCTACATCCGAGACCCTCGCCGGGGTATCCGCATCGGGATCCGCGCGCTTCCATGCCCTACCCGCGCCTGTCTTCCCGGACCCTCACCCATACTTAAGCCGAGCTCCGCCACCTCCATTTCCCATCTTTGGCCATTCGATTCCACCCCCAGTGAGCTCCAGCGTGCTCGTGAGAGTGACAGCTCGCGTCCTGTGCTGTTGAAGCGAGGAGAGGGAGCGTGACCACTGATCCGGCGAAGCTTCGCCACCTTGCTCCGCCACCGGCAGGAGCTCGAGCCTCGGACGTCGGCGCTCCGTGAGGCGAAGACCCAGAGCTGCACATGCTCGCCCACAGCCCATTCAGTCACCCAGGTAGTCCTTTAGCCTTCTTTGTTCCTTTAATTTCTAGTTACCCCCAAATCGCTGCTCCGCCGTCCCCCGCCGATTCCGATCGATTCCGACCACCATCCGACCATCGGGCTTCACCATAGCCATCGCCTCCTTCCCGCGCACCTTCTCCATATCCCCATCCAACCCAGCTTGCACAGGAGCTGGGATTCGAGCTCCACCGTCCCCCCTTCGCCGGAGCTCGCCCATATCGCCCCACAGACCACCGTCACCCCGCCTAACCAGGTCGAGGCAGTTTGCCCTCGACCCGGGAGCCTTCTGGACTGTTTTGCAGGTTTAATGAGGGCCATCTGAGGTCCTTCGATATCGAGCCAGGAGGCGTACCTCCGCCGACCTCACCGGAGCTCCGCAGAGCTCGGCTGGGCCATCGGAGGATACCAGCAGCTGCGGGACGCCATCGCGGAGCTTCTCCGACCTTCACGAGCAGCAGGGGAGGTCCACAGCGCACGCACGAGGCCGGCGAACTTTGCCGGCCAACTGTTCTTCCGATACCTTCCCCGACCGTCCGATCATCCTCACCCTCCAGGTCGCATCTCGACCGTTCACTTGAGGAGGACCCGTCATCGTCAGATCCATCCACGAGGCGATCTGGACCGTCCGAGGCGAGAGGGATAGCCACCGATACCCTCAACCGCTAGATCAGACACGTGGCTACACCTTCGCCGTTGGATGCACCCGAGGAGTTGAGCTGTGCAACGCCAGTCCCCAGTCACCGTTAGATGCTCCACGTGGCGCGCATCCATCAACCGCATTAATAAAGGGTAAACTACCCTTAGGCCCCTCTGTTTATTTCATTTCGCATTTAGTCCTGTAATTACCTAGTGTAGTTGTTTAGTTTTTGGTACTTTTGCATTAAGGACCTCGCATTTTATTTTCCTTGCACTTATGCCCCTGTGCGTTGTATGGCACGTGCATCGACACGTGATTTTCTGGTTTATTTGCAATATAGGCCCTGTAGTTCTGGATGTTATCAATTGAATGAAAGTTTTTGTTTATTTGCATTTATACCCCTGTGCGTGAAACATTTGAGCATGTGCGTTTATTTTTGGGTATTTTGCAGATAAGCCCCTGGGCTTTTGGTACCAGTTACCAAATAGCCCTCGGGACTTATTTTCATTACATTTGGGTCCCTGAGTGCCCCAGACACGCACGGCGCACGTGTTTTGCTGGGTTAATTGCACCAGACCCCCCAGACTTCTGGGTATTTGCACATAGGTCCTTGTGCACAGTGCCCCCTTTTTATTTTTAAATAAAATAGCAAATTACCTCCGAATCCAACGAAAATTGGACACATGGCTCCTGCCATAGTGTAAAATTTTCGAGGATTTTTGAAGACATTTCTGAGTTGATTAGATATTTTTTAAAAAATCAAAAACCTCCATTTTCGTTACTGTCTAACTTTAAAAACCCCAAAAAAATATCAAATAGTGTCTAAAAATTACAAAAAAATTGCCTACTGCTTGTTTTGTTGTGTTTGATTTTCTAGCCAATTTTGGCTATTTTTCATTACTGAAAACCACTAAAAATTGAAAAACACTTAAAAACTTATAAAAATTCTAATAATTAAACCAAAAAACCCAAAAACAATAATATAGGTGTCTAAATTTTCCTTGTTTTATTCTCTTTACAGGAAAATTACCTCCCAGCTAATTTGGGACTTTAGAGATTTTATCTAGGCCCTTTTAGCTCGGCTAGACAGTACCTCTCATTTCAGTCCTTGTTTGATTTTTAGCAAATTAAATAAACCTTAGAAAAATCCCAAAAATTCATCAAAAACACTAGAAATTATAAAACACACAAAAATATTTTAGTTAGAATTTTTGGTTGATTTTTAGTGTGTTTAATAATTTGTTGAAGTGTGTAGTTTCTTCGCTTCTATTATTTTCTTATCACATTGAAAATCCAAAAAAATATAAAATAATTAAAAACCACCAAAAATATTTTCTTCTTTTATGTTATTTCCTTTTTGACTACTTCGTAGGCCGCAAGGCCAACCCGTGCTCCTTGTGTTCGACCCTGGTCGCTATACCAGGTTAAACTAATAGCAAGACCGCTATCGTATTTTTAATTGATTTTATCTCTCTTGGTGGTCTATTTTTCTTAATCGAGCCTAGCTGAGTGATTGAGGTCGCAACGACCATTTAGATACTTTACCTTAGTTGCTCAGTCGGCCTATTAGAATGGCGCCGTTGCCGGGGAGCACGACTTAGTAGTTTTTATTTTTGCTTTATTTTTGCTGGATATAAGTCCGATTGCTGGATATAAGTCTGAGATTGACCCAAGATAGATATGAATGGAGGCGAAGAATCCATGTAGCCGACCCTACTTAATTGTGGGAAAAGGCTTTGTTGTTGTTGTTGTTTGTTTTGTTTTCGCGGCTTTTCGCGGCTCTTTCAGAGCTCGCGGCTTTTCACGGCTTTTGTTTATATTTTATTTTTGTTTTATTTTGTTTTATTTTCTTTTCTCTTGTTTTTGATTCTGTTTTATTGTGAGTGTTTATTTTATTTGGCATTTTTGTATATATACCCTCATTTCATTTTCATTTATTTTTCTTATCATTATTATTTGATTATTTTGGTCTGACCACTTGTCTCTATTTCTTGCGAGGGCCTGAGGACCGAGGCAGCCGATTTCGAGAAGCCGACGCAACCGAGGAACTTGGAGGCGGTTCCCTTCTGTACGGAGCCGCAGGAGAGCGTGAGAGGAGAGCTGAGTGGGAGAGGTGTAGATTAGGTTTTATTTTATTTTATTTGATTATTATTGTAATAATACGGGTACTCAGAGACTTGGACTTTACTTGGTTGGCTTAGCGGGTCTGTTTCGCCGAGCACCGGTGTGCTCGGGGGACCCTTAGGTGCTTTCTCGCGGCTTTTTCGCGATTTTGTTTTCTTTTCTTTTTAGCTGCCTTTTCCGGTGTTTACGCGGTTTTTATCGAGCCCCTAGACTTAGGATTTTCTGCTTACTTGTGCCGTAATTAGTAGGGTCCCCACACTTAATTATCTGCCTGTTCCTATAGTGCGCTTAATTGGACCTACTAATAATCAATTAATAAAAATAACTGACTCATCTCCTTGGTAGCCTACGTGCCGCAGCCTGCCCCGTAAAGCGCTTTCTCCTACCCCCGATTTGTCGGGCAGAGGAGGGGTGGGCCAAGACCGGACCCTTTGGCTTGGAGGTCGGTGACCAGTTAGACGGTTCTGCGAGTAGACTTGCTCATCTAGAACTCGGTTTTTATCGCTGCATCATTTAGGTAGTTTTATTTTCTGTCTTTAAATTCTGCGCGGATCACTTGCATGTAGAGTGCTGGAGGCAAGGTACGCATTTCTATCTCAGCATGCATCGTTGATTTCATCGCGCATCGGCTTTTTCGTCTTCTCCCCCCTGTTTTGGATTAAATAACCAGGAGAACCGAAAAATTCGTTAGGCCTTTGTTTTTATTGAAAAAAATTAAAAAGAAAAACCATAAAATTGGGTCTGGCTAAGACTATTGACCCTAAAAGACACTTCACCTAAAATTTTGTCTTGGGGAGAGCAACCCCCTCATTGTTTGGTTTGCTTGCGTGAGAGAGTGACCCGCACCCTAGGTAGAGCCCTCCGGTGCTATTTCCAGCTGACTACCGACTCTTCCGTGCGGGCCATTCGGTTGGAGTAGTATCGGGTATCCCAACAGGTCACGTAAGCGCTCTGATAGACTGTTTGTTCACCTAATAAAAACTGACAAGATAATTTGACCGAGCCTTTACGGTCTTCAGCTCGCGTTGCGTTGGTGAACAGAGGGGTTTGCATTTTGATCATAGTTTCTCCAGATCCCATCCGCACTACTCGACCAGATCACGATGATGGGTAGATGCTCTCTTAGGCAGCCTCTGGCTGCACCGCTTTCGGGCACGTCTACTCAGTCATTTAGGTTGGCCCGCGAGAGCCGAGACCAGTTCTCCGAGCCCGAGTACGATTCCGCCCTGTTCCCCTCGACCCCCTTTCTTTCGGTTCTGAGAGATATGAGCTAGAGGAGAGACTCACAGATTTGACAGCACCTGAGTTTGGCTCATTTGATTTTGCAGACGCCATGGCCGACAGTTCTGAGGATCGCTCCCGTCAGCCTGAGCACTTCGTATTGGATCAGGGAGCGATCAACTCCACCCTGATCGCCTCGTTAGAGACCGTCCAGCAACAGTTGAGGGACCAGGGAGCATTCATGCTTGACATGAGGAGAGAGATGGAGCAGATGCGAGCAGAGAGAGCAGAGCGCGAGCAGAGGAGAGAGGGATCGAGGATCCCAGAGGATGCTGATGCAGCAGCCGCAGCAGCAGCCGCAGCAGCTGCAGCCGCGGCAGGAGGAGCACCACGACCGATGCGGGAGTTGCACAACCCCAGATCGACGCTGACGCACCACTGGGTAGTACTTCCAGCCATTGTGGGGGACTTCAAGTTCCCCCCGAACACCTTGCAGCTACTCCCTCGCTACTGAGGAGCCCCATCACCTCCAGGAGTTTCTGATGATTTGCCGTACTGTCCACGACCGTCAGGTGGACCAGGACACGATCCGGATGATCGCCTTCCCCTTTTCCCTAGCAGACAGAGCAGCCTGACGTCACACCTGAGCACTAGGGTATAGGTGCTAAATTGGTCGTTGCGACCCAAGCGATCAAGTGTGCTCAATCAAGAAAAATCAGACCACTAATATTAGACAAAATCGATCAAAAACGCGAAAGCAGTCTCGCTATTAGATTAACCTGGTATAGCGACCAGGGTCGAACTCAAGGAGCACGGATTGGCCTTTCGGCCTACGAAGTAGTAAAAAGGAATAAAATAAAAGAACAAAATATTTTTAGTGGTTTTTAATTTATTTTATATTTTTTTTGGATTTTTAATGTATTAAGAAAATAAGAAAAGTAAACAAACACATACTTCAACAAATTATTAAATGCACTAAAAGTCAATCAAAAATTCTACACATGAGCCCCTATCTCCCTCTACTTTGGTTTTTATGCGGTCAGGCCCATGCTGAGCCCTCCCTTGGGTTAGGTTGCTCAATATTTATTCTAAATATTTCCCTCTTTTTCTTTTTAATCTTTATTCTTTTATTTTTGCACAAAAACATGCTAATTATAGGTTTTTACACAATGCATGCTTTTGGTAATTATTCCTATTTACACATATCTACATGTATTTGCAAAGGTTTTTGTAGCTAAAATATAAGAATAAAGAGTGATGAATGAGTATTCATCACAGCCACCTGGCTGAAGCATTTGGGGAAGTTTGTTTACACCTGGGAGCAGCTCCGCACCGAGTACTTGAACAAGTACTATCCACTCGAGCGGACCAATGCAGCGAGGGCCCTGATCAGCAACTTCTCCATGCTCCCCAATGAGCAATTCCATGAGGCATGGGAGAGGTTTCGTGAGCTTACAGACCGATGCCCGCACCATGATATCTCGAAGCCGAACCTTGTGCAGAGCTTCTTCAGCGGGCTGACACCAGAGCTCCAGGGCCTGGTGAATGCTTCTTGTGGCGGGTCCTATTTCGCCAAGGATCACGACCAGGTCTGGGCCATCTACGAGGAGATGGCCGAGAACTATATGGTGATGTCCCAGACCCGGTTATACACTCAGGGGAGACCCCAGCACCAGCCAGGACCCATGCAGTACCAGAGGATAGCACGGGTCGACGTCGGTCCATCCAGTTCATCCGCAGTTGTAGCAGCACAGGCAGAGTCGTCCGCTGCGGATATGGGCATCATTTGTGAGAAGTTGGACCGCATGGAGCTGATCGAGAAGAAGCAGTGCCAGGGCATCACGCAGATGGAGCAGATGGCACAGACTCTGAGCGACATGAAGACCCAACTCATGTGTCTCCAGGAGGCACAAACGGCTTCACAGCCCCGTCTTCAGTCGCGAGGCGATACCGGCGGCAGCAGCAGCTCGTCCCAGTGCTCCAGCTCCTTTCAGCAGCCTAGACAGGTTCACCTTGTATAGGCGGAACCGTACCAGCAGCAGCAGCCCTCTTACCAGTCCCCACCATCTCCAGACTTGCAGATGGTGGTATACCAACCGGATCAGCCTCTGGCAGTACTCCCGCCAGCCTAGTTCGATGCAGAGCCGTTGATGGATGTCAACGGGATTTGGTATGACCGCCCTCAGCCTGGGATCCGACGAGACCATCCCGGATTCAGGTGGGGGAGTGGAGGTACCCAGCCCCAGCAGCAGTCATCCGGTCAGGGAGGACAGTATAGCCAGCAGAGGGATCACCAGCAGCAGCAGCCCCCAGCCTACCAGCCACACCAGCAGTCGTCCTTCGTTCCTCGTCCCTATCAGCAGCAGGGACAGTCTTGGAGACGTAAGCAGCAGGCTCACCAGCCACACCAGCAGCAACATCCTTCCTCCTACCCCTCTCAGCAGCAGCAGCACCAGTTCCAGCAGCCTCATTACCAGAGAGGCTACCCGTCGGGCTCCCATGAGAGCCCCGCCTTGGACGACGTAGCCCGCCTCCTCACGGACCAGCAGGCTACCTTTAGACGGGAGATGGACGAGTTCCGCCAGGAGATGCGGGACCTGATGAGAGGGAAGGCCGCCATCCCTGCACAGATAGAGCCGAATCCGAACAACCTGAAGCGGAAATCTGAGCAGGTAGCTTACACTGAGCACACCACTCCTAGTGATCCATTTGTTGATACATCTTCGGATCTTTTTGATGCTGATTTTGTTACGCTTAGGAGCGGTAGGACACCAGCAGGCGGCGGCGCCTCGTCTGAGCTACACCCCGAGGATACACCCGGGGCGCCACATGAGGAGGAGGAGAGCGGTACTGAGGCCGCTCATGATGATGATGGTGGTACTGATGCCACCAAGGATGCTGATTCCACCGGCGGTACTGAGGCCGCCGCTTCACCAGTTCGAGGAGGTGGTACTGACGCCACCAGAGTAGCCGAGCCAGCACGCGGTACTGAGGCCGCGAGACGTCTAGCAGAGCCAGCCCGTGGTGGTACTGAGGCCACCGGTGTTCGTTTTGAGAGAGATGTTGTTTTTCCTTCTGTTGATGTATCTCAGAACACTGTTTTGAATAAAGGAAAAGGTTTAGTTTCTTCTGGTCCCACTGTGGTGATTGATGTATGTGCGGATCCGGCCGTCGAGCCGTCTAGACCTCTTCCTAGTCCTTCATCTGAGAAGGACCCTGTGATCCCCTTCCCTAGAGCCGTCCAGATGGGGAAGGGGAAGAAAAGAGAAAAAGACCCAAAAAAGAGGGAGCAGGAGGAGTTCAGCCAGAGCATGATCGACAGATTTCACATACAGTTGACCCTTCAGGAGGCTTTGCAGCACATCCCCCTTCTTCAGCGATCTTTGAGAGATAGGACCACAGTTAGGAGGAGGAGGAGGAACCATCATTCAGAGATACATGTGCTGACGAAAGCCACGTGCTTCGTGATCCAGAACCGTCTGCCGGCCAAGAGGCCAGATTCAGGAGCCCCATATGTCAGATGTCAGATTAGTGAGCAGAGGTTCGACCGGACTCTATTGGATAGCGGATCGTCTATCAACCTCCTTCCGGCAGCCCTTCTCGACCTCTTCGAGTTGGGCACTCTTCGACAGAGCAGGACAGTCCTTCAGTTTGCTGATCGATCTGTCAAGAGGCCGAAGGGGTTGTTGCGAGACGTTATCGTCACTATTCAGGGCCTGCAATTCCCCGTGGACTTCGTAGTGTTGGACATGGAGATCCCTGATTCAGTGGCCGATACCCCCATCATCCTCGGTCGTCCGTTCTTGGCCACAGCCAAGGCGGTGACTGATCATGATAGCGGGAAGGTATACTTTCACGTCGAGGGCGAGAGTGTACAAATAGAGACGGTCGAGGACTACAGAGCCAGAGAGAGAGCATGCTCAAAGGCCAGCACAGATACAGAGCAGCTGACAGATGCCGGGTTAGACATCCACCAGGACTGTGATTTTGTGATCACAGATGATGAGGCAGCATGGGCAGACCCTTCAGCACAGGCCATCCTCTCATTTCCAGACACCACTGATGCAGAGATGACAGCAGAGGAGAGCTTGGAGAGCACATCCCTGGTCCAGGATACTACAGAGGCAGCAGAGCCGGTTCTCGACCGCGACACGGTTTCTAGTGATGGTGGCGCTGAGGCCACCTTGTGTGATGGTGGTACTAATGCCACCTTATTTGATGCAGATCCCTCGGATTCAGAGTCTGATTGGGCAGATTGTGATGACCTGAGTCCACCTGAGCCTACAGATGAGGAGGAGGTAGAGGCAGAGCAGATCAGAGACAGCACAGTTGAGCAGCCTCCTCCAGACCCAGTTTGCGAGAGCTCGCTTCCTTTCTCCCAGGCAGATTTGGCAGATTTAGCAGCATTCCCACACCTTCTTCCGAAGCCAGATTTGCCAGCACCTAGCTGTCCAGAGCTGAAGCCTCTCCCTACTTCGCTGAAGTATCGGTTCCTTGCGGGCGAACCTGAGATATACCCAGTCATCATCTCTGCCGATCTGACTGGAGAGCAAGAATCCCGTTTGATGGGAGTTCTTGAAAAGAACCGCAAAGCAATCAGATGGAGCGTAGCAGATCTCCATGGGATTAGTCCATCAGTGTGCTCCCACCATATCTATCTCGAGGAGGGGGCGAAGCCGTCACGTGAGTTCCAGCGGCGGCTGAACTCCAACCTGAGAGAGGTCGTGATGAAGGAAATATCAAAATGGTGGAGTGCAGATTTCATTTATCCCATTTCCGACTCCAAGTGGGTCAGCCCCTTGCATGTGGTGCCCAAGAAGACGGGCATCACGACTGTGATCAGTGAGTTGGGAGAGGAGACTGCTACACGAGTACCCACCTCTTGGAGGGTCTGTGTTGACTATAGGAGACTCAACCAGGCCACCAAGAAGGACCATTTCCCCCTGCCTTTTATTGACCAGATCATTGAGAGACTGGCAGGGAAGAGCTATTATTGCTTCCTGGATGGGTACTCGGGCTACAACCAGGTGGCCATCGCTCCTGAGGATCAGGAGCAGACCACCTTTACCTGTCCCTTTGGTACATATGCCTTTCGACGCATGCCATTTGGGCTATGCAATGCCCCTGCGACGTTTCAGAGGTGCACGCTGTCGATCTTTTCGGACATGGTAGGGGAGTGTTTGGAGGTCTTCATGGACGATTTCTCGGTCTACGGCGATGGATTCGACTTCTGTCTTGACTGCCTAGACCGAGTACTCCAGCGATGTATTGAGTACCATTTGATTCTATCTTGGGAGAAGAGTCACTTCATGGTGACTCAAGGGACAATGCTTGGCCATATCATCTCCAACAGTGGCATGGAGGTTGATCCGACCAAGGTTGATGTCATTAGAAAACTCGCACCGCCGTCCAATTTGAGGCAGCTACGGTCATTCCCGGGGCATGTTGGTTTTTATCGGAGATTTATTCATGATTTCAGCAGGATTGCCCGGCCGTTGACTGACCTCTTGACGAAAGACACCGAGTTCCTTGTCGATGACAAGTGTCTTTCGTCCTTTGCGACTCTCCAGCAGTGTGTGATTGAGGCTCCTGTCCTCCAGCCGCCTGATTGGTCTCTCCCATTCGAGATCATGACAGATGCCTCCGATTTTTCCGTAGGGGCCGTGCTGGGACAGAGGAGGGATGGAGTCCCGTTTGCTATCCACTACGCTAGCCGCACATTGGATTCCGCCCAGCGGAATTACACGGTCACAGAGAAGGAGATGCTAGCCGTAGTGTTCGCCCTAGATAAGTTTCGATCTTATATCATTGGATCTAGAGTGACCCTGTACACAGATCACACCGCCATCAGGTACCTCATGGCAAAGAAGGATGCCAAGGCCAGACTGACTAGATGGATCCTTCTACTCCAGGAGTTCGACATTGAGATCAAGGATAAGCCTGGAGTCAAGAATGTGGTGGCGGATCACCTCTCCCGTATAGAGTAGCCTGAGGAGTCTGAGTAGATAGATCCCATTTGTGAGACCTTCCCAGATGAGGCGATCCTTGCTATCGCCTCACTCCCGTGGTATGCCGATATTGTGAACTTTCTCGTTGTTGGGAAAGTCCCACAAGATTGGCCCAGGCAGAGGCTTGAGACCTTCCTTGCGAAGGCCAAGTCCTACCAGTGGGAGGATCCCATCCTTTACCACGAAGGAGGGGATAGCGTCTGGCGTCGGTGTATTCCTCAGGAGGAACACCATAGCATCCTCACTTACTGCCACAAGCTTGAGGCAGGAGGACATCATTCTGGGAGGAGAACGGCACAGAAAGTGCTCCAATCCGGCTTGTGGTGGCCTACCCTCTTCAAGGACTCTGATGAGTTCGTGAAGAGGTGTACTGACTGTCAGAGAATGGGCACTTGTGGACAGCGTGATATGATGCCGATGCAGCCCATTCACTTCTGTGAGGTTTTTGACGCATGGGGCATCGATTTCATGGGTCCATTACCTAAGAGTCAGGGATTCGAGTACATTCTGTTGGCCGTGGATTATGTTAGTCGTTGGGTTGAGGCTATCCCCGCCCGAGCCGCTGATGCGAGGCAGTATGCAGATTTTTGAGGAAGCACATCATCACGCGGTTCGGGGTTCCACGAGTTCTGATTTCTGATGGGGGGTCTCATTTCATCAACGACCAGGTGAAGGCCCTTGCTAGCGAGTTCGGTATAGACCATCGTGTTGCTACACCTTACCATCCACAGACGAATGGTCTAGCTGAGGTGTCGAATAGGGAGATCAAGACTATATTACAGAAAGTCGTCCGCCCTGACCGAAAGGATTGGTCACAGCTTGTGGACTCGGTCTTGTGGGCATATAGGACGTCTTTCAAGACACCATTGGGCACATCTCCCTTTCGCCTAATTTATGGCAAGCCATGCCATTTGCCTGTTGAGTTGAGGCACAGGTCACTATGGGCAGTTACTGATATTCTTATGGATCCAGATGGTGTAGGAGACCAGAGGAGGGCAGAGTTAGCAGCCCTGGAGGAGTTGAGAGATACCGCTTTCTCAAACAGCCTACAGTATAAGGAGAGAGTGAAGGAGTGGCATGATTCTCATATCAGCCACAAGCATTTTGAGGTTGGACAGAGAGTATGGCTGCTTGATGCGAGGCTACGTTTATTTCCAGAGAAGCTACAGAGCAAGTGGAAGGGACCCTATTTGGTCAGGAAGGTACACGACAACGGTAGCATTGATATATCCGAGTTGTCTTCTGAGAGTACCTTTCGAGTGAACGGCCAGCGGCTCAAGCCATTTCTAGATCATGAGCCGCGGGTCGCTGATCTTGCCCCTATTCATTTTGCGTGAGATGTGGTCTTTGACTCACATCTAATGCATCTCACGCCTGAGTTTCACTGTTCTTCCGCCTTGTATAGATCCAGATGTTTATATCACTACATTCTTTAGTCCCACATCCCTTTCTCCATCTTATGATTATGCTATACTTAGGGTGCACTTTACCCTAAGTATAGGGGGATGTGAGACTTTTGGGTATTTCTTTTGTTTCCTTCTACCCCTGTTTTTGCTGCCTATACTTAGGGATATTTTACCCTAAGTATAGGGGGAGTAGACCCTGTACATTCTCCACTCGGTTTTCCCTTAGTATACAGCCTGCTATACTTAGGATTACTTGATCCTAAGTATAGGGGGAAGACCCGAGACCCTCTTGACTTTCTATTTCATTCATTCGTCTTTGTATATAGCCTTCCTTTTCACTTCCCTATACCTAGCACGAGTTATGTCTTCTTCATCGCTCTTGACTCTGAGGAAATCGTTCGAGCTAAGTATAGGGGGGTGTGTATATATTTCATATATACTTTAGCCATAACTCGTACTTTGTGTGAGTGTGCTAATAAATAAAATGGCTAAAAATCACAAAAATTAAAAATTTTTCATGTACATAAACTTCTTTTATTTGCACATAAATAGCTTGTGTACAAATTATTTTTGTAAAAATGATTTCAAAAATCTTTTGTGTTAAGTTTGTGTAAATATTTTCTTATCAAAATTATGTATATAGTACAAAATTTTTCCAAAATGTTTTGAAAATCAAAAGTTTGCAAAAATCTTGTGTAAATTTGTGTAAATATCTTTTTGGAAAACTTGCACTTCATGCATCATCCATTCATGATTTCAAAACATTTTTCAAAAATTTTGCGTGTTTGTAAAAATTTGTGTAAATAGCATCTTTTGTACACATGTCTATAGTTTTTCTGGATGATAGTTGACATTTAAACTTGCCTGGAATCAAATTGAGAAATGGAGCTTGATTAAGATCTTAATCCACCTAACTTTTAAGAGGAACCTTATAGGGCATAGGTTTAAGGCTTTTCAGGTCCATGGTGACTTAATTCTTTGAGTCCACTAGGCTATGATCACATGTCATCTCAATGAGCCTAAGTAGAGCACTTAACAACAACACATGACTCATATAGATTATGGCTTTACTTGGACACCAGCACTATGCACCGAGCTCTCTACGGATGAGGTGGTGAGGAGGCAGTCTTCCTTGACTTGGGGTAGCATATGAGGGTAGTACTTCTAGGCGGAACCTCTCTTCTTCTTTTAGTGAAGGAAGTGCGTCTCAACTTGGTCTGGTTGCCATGAGGTCTGACGACGGGAGTTGTGGGTTGCAATAAAGCTTCAAAAGAGGGATAGTCTACTGGCTCAAGAGGAAAAACTCCTTGTATATATGCTGCACATGTATATGTTGTATAGATGCACTTGAAAAAAAATGCAAAAAGAAAATAACTCCAAAAAGTGGTGGGTCTGATAGAAAATGATAATCCCACCGGAGTATGTATATAGAGTGCAATAAGCAAAGCTTGGTTTCATGATCCACCTGATGTAGCTTGCAGCAGGGAGACTTGGCTACACTGGTCAAGCTCCCAAGGGTACTTGGCTACACTGGCCTTGACCCATTCTCTTCCTCCTCCTCTTCTTGAGCCGGTTGAACTTGAACTTAGAAGGGAATACCCCGCTCCTCGAGGAAAGAGTGGCCAGATTGAGGTCATAGAGTTACCTTGTTGGGGAGGGTTGTCAAGTTGCCATTTCTGAGGTGGAGAGCTTAGACCTCACATTCACAGGACAAGAAAAGATTCATGGTCTTCAGGGTTTGTGATTGATGACTTGTTCTGATCTGGAGCATTGAGGAGTCTTGGTTATAGATTAGTGGAACTTAGAGGCTGTTGAGTTTTAGGCTTAAGTCCAAATAAGGTTCCGACACATAAATAATCTAAAGATCTGATCGAGCTCCATACCTTAATTTAATAAAGACAAGTTTAATAATCAGCCTTGATCCATGTACATTCTCTTTTTCTTTTTCTTTATTTATTTTTCACTTCTTTTTCAAATAAGTGTTTGCTAAGGGACTAGCAAAGTTAAGTATAGGGGGGTGATGAATACTCATTCATCACTCTTTATTCTTATATTTTAGCTACAAAAACCTTTGCAAATACATGTAGATATGTGTAAATGCAAATAATTACCAAAAGCATGCATTGTGTAAAAACTTATAATTAGCATGTTTTTGTGCAAAAATAAAAGAATAAAGATTAAAAAGAAAAAGAGGGAAATATTTAGAATAAATATTGAGCAACCTAACCCAAGGGAGGGCTCAGCATGGGCCTGACCGCATAAAAGCCAAAGTAGAGGGAGATAGGGGCTCATGGGTGTAAATATTTATGTAAATAAATAAAAGTATTTTCCTCACAAAAATAGACTTAAATTGGTTTGTAAATACTTGTACATATTTATAAGTATAAAAACAAGATAAAAATATAAAAATCAAAAAGAAAACAAAAACCTCACTCACCATGTACATAGAACCTCCTTTATATTTATTTAGCCTTATAAATAAATAAAATTAATTCCTAAAATTTTTGTAAATATTCTATATTATATAGTATAAATAAATAAAATAAAAACAATTAAAATAAAAACCAAATAAAAATAACAAAATTAAAAACACAAAAATATATTGTAAATATACCATGTATATAGATATACATATGTATTTATTTCACCTATATAGATAAATAATAAAAACAAAATAAAAATCTCTTTTTATTCTTCATTTTATAATATAAATAAATAAAATACAAAATGGGAATAAAATTGTATAAAAATAACAATTAAAAATCAAAAACTAAAAACCTATATATTGTATATATACCTATATATGAACTTACTATGTACATACCCTATTCTTACTTCTAAAAATTAATTAAAAATCACTAAAAAATAGAAAAAAATAAAATAAAAATATTTCATGTTTTAACTTTTTACAAATTCGGCCGTTTGCCACCTGTTATTTCACTTCCAAATATTATCCACGTGGCCGCTTCCTACTGGTCCTGGGATTGTTGACCGCCCGGTCAACTACCCCCCCCCCAGGACCACTTCCCACGGGTCCTTAGCGGGTACCCGACTTCTCGGATTTTTCCCAGCAAAACCTGATCATACTTTGCCTAAACCCCGGGTCCGAATCATTAATGCTACATCCGAGACCCTCGCCGGGGTATCCGCATCGGGATCCGCACGCTTCCACGCCCTACCCGCGTCTGTCTTCCCGGACCCTCACCCATACTTAAGCCAAGCTCCGCCACCTTCATTTCCCATCTTTGGCCATTCGATTCCACCCCCAGTGAGCTCCAGTGTGCTCGTGAGAGTGACAGCTCGCGTCCTGTGCTGTTGAAGCGAGGAGAGGGAGCGTGACCACTGATCCGGCGAAGCTTCGCCGCCTTGCTCCGCCACCGGCAGGAGCTCGAGCCTCGGACGTCGACGCTCTGTGAGGCAAAGACCCAGAGCTGCGCAAGCTCGCCCACAGCCCATTCAGCCACCCAGGTAGTCCTTTAGCCTTCTCTGTTCCTTTAATTTCTAGTTACCCCCAAATCGCTGCTCCGCCGTCCCCCGCCGATTCCGATCGATTCTGACCACCATCCGACCATCGGGCTTCACCATAGCCATCACCTCCTTCCCGCGCACCTTCTCCATATCCCCATCCAACCCAGCTCGCACAGGAGCTGGGATTCGAGCTCCACCGTCCCCCCTTCGCTGGAGCTCGCCCATATCGCCCCACAGACCACCGTCACCCTGCCTAACCGGGTCGAGGCAGTTTGCCCTCGACCTGCGAGCCTTCTGGACTGTTTTGCAGGTTTAATGAGGTCCATCTGAAGTCCTTCGATATCGAGCCAGGAGGCATACCTCCGCCGACCTCGCCGGAGCTCCGCAGAGCTCGGCTGGGCCATCGGAGGATACCAGCAGCTGCGGGACGCCATCGCGGAGCTTCTTCGACCTTCACGAGCAGCAGGGGAGGTCCACAGCGCACGCACGAGGCCGGCGAACTTCGCCGGCCAACTGTTCTTCCGATACCTTCCCCGACCGTCCGATCATCCTCACCCTCCAGGTTGCATCTCGACCGTTCACTTGAGGAGGACCCGTCATCGTCAGATCCATCCACGAGGCGATCTGGACCGTCCGAGGCGAGAGGGATAGCCACCGATATCCTCAACCGCTAGATTTGACACGTGGCTACACCTTCGCCGTTGGATGCACCCGAGGAGTTGAGCTGTGCAGCGCCAGTCCGTAGTCACCGTTAGATGCTCCACATGGCGCGCATCCATCGGCCGCATTAATAAAGGGTAAACTACCCTTAGGCCCCTCTGTTTATTTCATTTCGCATTTAGTCCTGTAATTACCTAGTGTAGTTGTTTAGTTTTTGGTACTTTTGCATTAAGGACCTCGCATTTTATTTTCCTTGCACTTATGCCCCTGTGCGTTGTATGGCACGTGCATCGACACGTGATTTTCTGGTTTATTTGCAATATAGGCCCTGTAGTTCTGGATGTTATCAATTGAATGAAAGTTTTTGTTTATTTGCATTTATACCCCTGTGCGTGAAACATTTGAGCATGTGCGTTTATTTTTGGGTATTTTGCAGATAAGCCCCTGGGCTTTTGGTACCTGTTACCAAATAGCCCTCGGGACTTATTTTCATTACATTTGGGTCCCTGAGTGCCCCAAACACGCGCGACGCACTGGTTTAATTGCACCAGACCACCCAGACTTCCGGGTATTTGCACATAGGTCCTTGTGCACAATGCCCCCTTTTTATTTTTGAATAAAATAGCAAATTACCTCCGAATCCAACGAAAATTGGACACATGGCTCCTGCCATAGTGTAAAATTTTCGAGAATTTTTGGAGACATTTCTGAGTTGATTTGATTTTTTTTAAAAAATTAAAAACCTCCATTTTCGTTACTGTCTAACTTTAAAAACCCCAAAAAATATTAAATAGTGTTTAAAAATTACAAAAAAATTGTTTACTGCTTGTTTTGTTGTGTTTGATTTTCTAGCCAATTTTGGCTATTTTTCATTACTGAAAACCACTAAAAATTGAAAAACACTTAAAAACCTATAAAAATTCTAATAATTAAACCAAAGACCAAAAAATAATAATATAGGTGTCTAAATTTTCCTTGTTTTATTCTCTTTACATGAAAATTACCTTCCAGCTAATTTGGGGCCTTTAGAGATTTTATCTAGGCCCTTTTAGCTCGGCTGGACAGTACCTCTCATTTCAGTCCTTGTTTGATTTTTAGCAAATTAAATAAACCTTAGAAAAATCCCAAAAATTCATCAAAAACACTAAAAATTATAAAACACATAAAAATATTTTTGTTAGAATTTTTGGTTGATTTTTAGTGTGTTTAATAATTTGTTGAAGTGTGTAGTTTCTTTGCTTCTATTATTTTCTTATCACATTGAAAATCCAAAAAAATATAAAATAATTAAAAACTGCCAAAAATATTTTCTTCTTTTATTTTATTTCCTTTTTGACTACTTCGTAGGTCGCAAGGCCAACCCGTGCTCCTTGTGTTCGACCCTGGTCGCTATACCAGGTTAAACTAATAGCAAGACCGCTATCGTATTTTTGATTGATTTTATCTCTCTTGGTGGTCTATTTTTCTTGATCGAGCCTAGCTGAGTGATTGAGGTCGCAACGACCATTTAGATACTTTACCTTAGTCGCTCAGTCGGCCTATCAGGGAGAGTAGGGTCATATTTACTTATAGAATTGGTCTGAATTACTTGAGCATATGGGTACTGCAACGACGTGACCTTGTCTCATTGTGCCACATCCGAGTACCCTTTGGGGGAAGTATCCGATTCACTACATCGGCTTACTCTCTATTTCTTTGGCTAAGTAGCATGCCCAAATCTGATAACAAGGACCTAAAAAAGTACGAGCTATATGTTGCAAACAAAGTAGGAAGTATAAGATGCGTCTGGTAGTGCTCACTCTCCTATATGGTTAGTGTTAGATAAGTGTGAAGAGAATGCCTAAAACAACATAAAAGTGATCAAGATAATAACCTGAACTCTTACGGCTTCACGCATTGTATTGTTGAATGAATCCTTGTATTACATTTAATTGATTTTAGTTAGGTCAAAGATGTAAAAAAATCATGTACTTACGCCTTTTATTTACACTTAATTTTATCACTTCTCTTCATTTTCGCTCACTTTGAGCCTTCACTCATTTTTCTCTTTACTTTATTCCTTGTTAATCTGCGTTTTCCTTATTCCTCATCTTACTTCTTTTTATTTGTCAAGATGTTGACTCAGGAATGGTTTTGTTTGGACTCCGCAAACACCAACATTGATTCTTGGATTCTGACATCTCCAATAATTCGGGGTGATTCCAAAGAGATCGATTCGGACTCCGCGAATCGCTCTCGAAACTTTCAGCTTCTGCTTTCACCTAAAAATTAATATGAATCTCTTCCCGACTTCTCTTCCTTAAATGGAGATCAACCAATCTCCCTTCACATCTCCAACTCTAATAAAGTTTGGTATCGACCATGATCTTGAGCATTTCTCAAACTTTGGTGCACATTTCTAGTCTGATTGGGGAGTACTTCCTCTTGCAGCTAAAAGATCTGTTCCGGCTTTTTTGTCAGATCTGCACACCGAAATGGCATATCAGAAAGGGAAGGCATACCAAGTCGAACAGAATGAGGTCAATGCACAGATGCATACCTCCATATAGGCGATTCAACAATAGTTGATTGTGACGATCGCGGCACAGGCTGCCTTCCAAGAGATGTTGATGGAAATGAGTAGAGATAGAGAACAAAGAAGAGGAGGAAAAGAACACCAGATGGATGGAGCCCATGAAGGGAAGGAAGGGGCCCCTAAGCCTATACTAAAGGAAACATACAATCCTAGTGCTGGCAAGATGATTAAGTGGATCTAGATCCAGTACACAGTCACTTCAAGCTGAAGCCACAACTCTTGTCCCTTCTTCCCACATTTTCACAAGAACACCCTATAAGAACCATATATTCAACTATAGCAATTTGGCCACATATGCAAAATCACTCATTACTTCAACATTCCATTGGGGGTTGTCAATATGATCGTTTTCTCATTCAGCCTTCAAGATAAGGCTTTCTACTACGTCAACCACTTAGGGAAAGTGATAACGACCTAGGAGGAGCTAAAGTTAGATTTTCTCTATCAATATTACCCCCTATGTCATCTCAGCTAGATGTGCATCCACATTGCTAACTTCTCCCACGAATCCTATGAATCTATTCATGAATGACAAGAGAAGTTAAAAGATTTATTGGATAAATGCCCCTATCATGACATAGAGAAGACCATATTAGTCCAACACTTCCTCTGGGGCTTGACTCGAGAGAGGTAGAGGATGATTGATGCCACTTGTGGAGGCTGTCATTTCAATAAGGACAAAGATGAAGTTTGACAATTTTTGAAGAAATGATCGAAGGAGAGGCCAACATGTCTTCATCTCATGCATACCAAAAGCCAGAGATACTCCACAAGACCGTCAACATGGTGGCATCCCAAGAAGAGGACATGTGTGAGAGTTCCAACCTCAACATTATTGGGAACCACCTTTCCAAAATGGACATAATTGAAAAGCGATCACAGGTCCTCGAGAAACTTTATGTGATCAAACAAAGAACGAAGAATCTGAACAAGCTTAATCAGATTACAAAGCAGTTGGAGCTCTTGGTGATCTCAATCAACTCGTGTCAGTCTACGAGTTTATAGGCTGAGACATTTGTTACACAATCACTACAACCACAGCAGCATAGTCTAGGGTAGCCATCATCTATCTAGCACGTGTATTACATGCAAACACTCGACTAGGCACCATCACAACAACTGTAGTAGACACAGATGGTTGTCTACCATCTGGAGCCCCAACCATCATATGTTGAGTTATTTTTCCCACCTCCACCTCGAATTCAGGAGGTGAACAATGTTTGTAACAATGAAGCGCAGATGTCTCGTCCTGACAGACATCGGTAGGGTCAATCATCATCTATTCGATTGTACCACCAACACCAAGATGGAATACCATTCCAGAATCAACTTCAACAACACCAGTCTCCAACTCAAGCACATATATGGAGCAGAGTTATCATCTGTTGGCATATTGCCAGCAACAGTACCATCACTATCAGCCAACTGCTCAACACTAGAATAAGCATCCCCCTCCATATTATCAACAGTTCCTTCCGTATCACTTTTCGCAGAGTTATCAGTCGCAACCTTCACAACACTATTCTGAGAATTAGCATGCTCAGCACTTTGAATCGAGTGAGGCTTCCCTAATGAACCCAACACTTGATCGGTGACTCAGCTGATGAAGAGCCTGACAGAGATGAGCCAAAAGTTGGATGACCTAACTATCGCAAAGGCAATCATTCTTGCGTAGGTCAAAGCCAACCCAAATAACTCTTGTCGTAAGGAACATGTAGCCTATCACGGTCCACCATCCACCAAGTCAAGTATGGGTATTTTTTTATATTATATAATGTTATGACTCTCAGGAGCGGTAGATACCTACAACCGTCTACACCCGTGGAGGAGAATAAAGGCCAATCGTCGTCATCCCGAGCATTTTATTCCGCATCAAGTATGAATGATGAAGAAGTAACCACACCAAAAACAAAAAAATTCAGAAAATCAAAAAACACAAAGACAAAATAACAACCAAGGCTACACAGTGCAAGCCAAGGAGAAGCCAACACCTCCAGTTGCTCCTCTACTGGTCGACAAAGCTGAATTTCTCGTTTTTTTAGCTTTCCACCTATTTTGGATGACTGCACCCCTTCTAGCCATCAATTTGTAAAAGCTGATTCTCATATAAATAAGAACTTTAGTGATGTAAATATTACATTTCCATACGAAATGAAAAATTCCAAAAAATATGAAAATATATAAAATCATTATCAAATCTTGCCATTGTGAAAATTCTACAGAATCTAGAAATGTCACTACTGAAAGCCATGGAATACACATTGAGTGTCAAAAATGGATTGAAGGAGGCATGCACCTCAAAGCTTCAACCCAAATAAGTCAACACAATAGATCCAAAAAGTACATCCTCACCATTGCTACTATGAATACGATCAACGATCTCGCAATAAAAAAGACATACAAGGGAGCATCTTTAATCATATGTGGAATTTTTTATCAGCTTTTTAAGCAAACTTTGCTTGATTGTGTTCCCCCCATTAACCTCACGCCCACATCACTTCTTAATGAATTCGGGCTCGTCCACTTAAACCAACTAGAATGATCCTTCAATTTGTTGATCGATCCATTAAGTGACCGTAAGGTTTATTGGAAGACGTCATCGTAACCATGCAGGATATGAAATTCTAAGTGGACTTCATTGTCCTAGACATAGATTCCTCTACACCATTATTCCAAACACCAATCATACTTGGTCGATCATTCCTTATAACATCGGAAGTGGTAATTGATTATGGATATAGAAAGATTACATTTCACTCATGTAGTAGTGAGGTCACCATTGATATGATCGCTGAACTCAAATCCACAAAGAGCACATATGAGAAACGTGAGCCATAGCCGCATGAAGAAGACAATGACATTGTTGATAATATCAGAGATTCAGATTTGTCTTTGAATGACATCTTGATATAGTAAATCCTCTTTCCAGAGGAGGACCTAGAAAGCACAGTCAACCTTTTTTTCTATGCCGATAGGGAGATTTCTAATGAGCCGATCAATTTGTTTGCTGAAAACTCCTCCCAAACTGAATAAGAGGAAATAATTATAGATATGTTTGGTATTTTATTGTCTAAGCCAAGAGTGACAGAGGTGGACATCACCTTATTATTAATAAATCATGTATCAACAACCAGAAAATTTTTACAAATCATTGAGAAGATGACTCAGACTCCACCGAAATTGATGCCTCTTCTAGCAAATCTAAAGTATGCCTTTCTTGCAGGTGAGCTAGATCAGTATCCGGTCGTCATCAGCTCACAATTTACCACAGATCAAGAATCTCACTTGTTAGAGATTCTAAAGAAAAACTATAAGGTTCATGTCTGGAACATTTCATATCTTCGAGGGATAAATCTGGCCATGTGTTCACATCACATCTATTTAGAGGATGACAACAAGGCATCCTGCGAATTTCAGCGTAGGCTGAATCCTAATCTCCAAGATATTGTCATGAAAGAAACAGTGAAGTGGTGTGAGGTTGGCTTTATTTATCACATCTCCATCTCAAAATGGGTTAGCCCATTGCATGTAGTTTCAAAGAAATCTGAAATCACATTGGATACTAATGACCAAGGAGAGGAGATCTATACTGAGTACCTACATCATGGCACGTTTGTGTAGATTATTGGTGTGTGAACTCAGCTACCAAGAAGGATCACTTTCCTCTGCTTTTATTGATCAAGTGTTGAAAGGTTGGGAAGAAAAGAGTTCTTTTACTTCTTGGATGGGTACTATGGGTACAAACAAGTGGAAATTGCCCTAGAAGATAAAGAGAAAATGACTTTCAATAGTCCGTGTGGCACCTATTTCTTTAAGAGGATGCACTTTGGATTGTGTAACACACCTGCTACCTTCGAAAGGTTTATGTTGGTTGTGTTCACTGATATGGTGGGTATTTTCTTGAGGTTTTTATGGATGATTTCATAGTCTATGGTTATATTTTTGAAGCATGTATCTTTCATCTAAACCAAATACTGAAGAGATGTTGCAAAGTGAATCTTGTGCTTTCGTGGGAGAAAAGTCACTTTATGGCGACCGAAGGAATTGTGATGGGACATGTCGTCTCCACATGAGGTATGGACGTCGACTAGGCTAAGGTGGATGTTATTGCAAAACTTTAACCACCAAGAACAATGAAGAATGTGAGATATTTTCTTGTTATTACAAAAGATTCATTCAGGACTTCAACAAGATTGCTCGACCTCTCACAGAGTTATTAGGTATGGAGAACGATTTCATTGTTGATGATAAAGTCCTCCAAGCCTTCACTCAGTTGAAAGATTTAGTTACTTAGGCGCCTATCCTACAGCCTCCCGAATGGTTTCTCCCATTCAAGATCATGACGAGCGCATCAGATTTCACCATTGGAGCTGTGTTGGGATAACGAAGGGATCTATTACTTTATGCCATAAATTTTGCCAATAGAATTTTAGATGAAGCCCAAAAAAATTATACAATAACAAAAAGAGTTGTTGATAGTGATTTTCACCTTCGAGAAGTTTGTTCACATCTTCCTAGTTCAGAAGGGAATGTTTATAGACCACTCTATTATCAGGTACCTGCAACTAAAGAAGGATGCCAAATCACATCTGTTATGTTAGATCCTTCTGCTCCTGAATTTGATTTTGAAATAAGAGAACCTAGAGTCAAGAATGTGGTAACAGATCATCTATCCATAATTGAATGTACATAGACTCCGCTGAGTAGTGTGCCAATAACAAAAATCTTTCTAATGAATCAATTCTCAGTGTTGCATCACTCCCTTGGTATGTCGATATTGTGAACTATCTCGTCTCTAGAAAAGTTACACAAGATTTGACGTAGATAATGGACAATTTTTTGTCATGCGTAACTTTTGAGGAAAGGTGCAAATTGCATTGGCCGTCGGTGTATTCCTCAGGAGCAGTACACCTGCGTCCTCGATCACCATCATAAGCTCGAAGAAAGAGAACACCATTCTGGAAACTGAACGACAGTAGAAGTATTGCAATGTGGCCTCTAGGGGCCTACCCTATTCAAGGATGCCATAACTTATGTGAAAGGTTTCATCAACTGTCAAAAAACTGGGAGGAACCATCACTTCCAAAGATTCAATGCCACTCAATTTCATCCAAACCTCATATGTATTTGATGCTTAGGGCATTAACTTTATGGGCTCATTCCCTAATAGTCAAGAATATGAATATATCCTGCTTGCTATTGATTACGTGAGTTATTGGGTGGAGGCTATTCCCGTCTGATCATCTGATAGTTGTACTGTTTGTCACTTTCTTAAGGACAATATTATTTCATGGTTCGGATTCCTAAGATACTCATTCAGATGAGGGTAGCCATTTCACTAACAAAGAAGTAAAGAAACTTGTGAAGAAGTACATCATTGATCATCGTATCACATCTCATTACCACCCACAATCGAATGGCTTGATTTAGTTATATAATAGGGAGATCAAGACTATTATGTAGAAACTTGTACAACTGGATAGGAAGAACTGGTCTCAACTTGTTGCTTCTGTTATGTGGGCTTATCGAACCACCTACAAGATTCCTTTGGATATGTCTCCCTATCGCCTTATATATGGAAAGCTTTGCCATATGCTAGTTGAACTAATTCACAAATCTCTTTTGGCCAGTGAACATTTACAACTTGAACTCACATGAAAATGGTCATAACCGAAAGATCGATCTTAACAGACTCTTGGAATTAAGAGACTATGCATACAATAACATCCTAATGTATAAGGAGCAAGTTGAAAGATGGCACAATAAACATATCAGAAGAAAGAATTTTGAACCTGGTTAGAAGATGTGGTTATTTGATGCAAAGGTGAAGATATATCTTGGCAAATTTAAAAGTAAATGGACCGTGGCATTTGTAGTGGACTATGCATGACAATGATGACGTTATGATATCTGAGTTGTCATCTGACACACATCCATTCATAGTCAATAGACAGTAGCTGAAGTCATATTTAGAGCATGATACATTCCTTTTTGTTATCGATTAGATCAATATGGTATTTGAAGAAGATCTCCCAGTAACATCAAAATATTCAAAAATGTGCTAACCAAAAATATTTTTCTTGATTGATTATTTTCAGTCTCTTTCATTCTTTTATCCTTTCTAGTATTCATTTATCCCTTTCGTCAGTGTTATACTTAGGATGACTAGATTCTAAGTATAGGGATTGAAAAGAGGGATTTCACGAGGATCTTATCAATCCATAAGGCGTATCAACAATTGTCGAAGTCATCGCTCATGAAATCCTAGTAGTTCAACAATTAACCCACATTATGGATCAAGCAGTGAAAAATAAAATGCGGAGTAAAAATTTATTATAACTCTACAAATGTGTGTATAGGTGTATGTATGTGTCGAGTGTCGAACATAGTTAGCAAACGTGATAGATCGGGAAATTGAAAACCAAAAACATTATCCTTCTCTTGTTTTTTTATTATCTTTTGTGTGGTGTTTTTAATTTTATATTTTTATGGGTTTTAATTTTTCAATTTTTAAATTATTTTTATTTTACACTTTTTATTTTCTTTTATATTATCTAATTTTTAATTTCCTTTTTCTTTTTAATATACCATATAAGATTATGCATAACTATACAATATCGAGTAACGTAATTATAAAATATCATAAAAAGTAACTAAAAATTACAGAATAAAATATTTTATTTTGTGATTTTTTTGGAAATTATTTATATTTTTATATATTTTTAAAGTAGAAATATCCCAGAATAAGGATTAAATAAATAGTCTGTTTGAAGTTTAAAAATAGAAAAAAGTGTCAAAATTTCTCAAAATAAAATTTAATATATAAAAATATTATAAAGAAAATTTAAAGAAAAAATAAATATTTTTGATATTTTGGTGATTTTTTCTTTTTTACTAGATTTTTGATATTTTTAATTTTTAGTCTGTTTCTATTTTTACAAAAAAATAAAATTGACAAAATACATCTTTTATGGAAATTTTCAAAAAAATTTTTTTTTGGTAATTTTCTAATTCAAACTAGACAAAACATGATATTTTTATTTTTAATAATTAGGAGATATGCCTAAGATTCCAATCTAAAAATATATCGTGAAAGTAGATGCTAACATGCACTTAACCCTAATTTTCCTTAGTTTTAATGAATGGGTGATTTTTTAATAATTAGAAAACAATCACAAATATATAAGTATTGGAAAGGGTATTTTTAAAATTAAAAATAAAGGTAAGGGCTACAATGAAAATTATCCAAAATTATATAGCTAATATTTAAAGTTTCAAGACTAAACATGAATTATAAAATCCACGAGGGCCTAGGTGCAAAATTTCCACCTCACGTGGGAATCACACTTAAGGTGACGTGGCTAGGACCCAATAGCAATATCAATAAACTCCAGGGGGTGTAAAATTTACAAAAATATTAAATGTTCTAAGTAGGTTATAGGATTGAACGATAAATAAATAAAAGGAAGGGGAGATAATTGCAAAATACCCCCACAGGCGCCTAATCGAACGACGGTGGGTGATTCACTTATACACGTGGCACATGTAGGTGGTACGATGATGCTTCGTCGATCTTCAGACAAGATCAGAAATGGAGCTCCATCGGACGTGCGAGGCATGCAAAAATCAGACAATGACAATCATAATTGAAGGTGAGGCACGATCCAACGGCTACTGCTCTCCCTAAAGAACAAAGAAGAACATGTCTTCAAGCGAACTTCGATCGGCTGATTCTCGCAACTACGGTGGTTTCCACTGATGCTCAGGTGGTCAATACATTCTCCAAGGTGGTCCGCAGCTTGTAAGTGATTCAATAAGGATCAGGACTCGTCGGAATGGTCCTGGTGAATCGATGAAGCTGTAAGCTCCAGGTACCTATACTTGAATAAATTAGCCCATAGACGATCTCTTTAGCTCCAGGTACATGCACAAAAAGATTTCTGGGTTGAGAGCAAACTGTCTCAACCGTTAGCAGGTGGAATGGATGCGGTATGGGTGCATGCGTACGTCTCCGACGAGCGACGGAGTTGGAGACGGCGATCTCTAGATCCACGAAGGATCAGGGTGAATGGAAAGGTATGGGGCATAGGTGAAGCGATGTGGAGTGATATGGTGGTGGAAGGCGAGTTGGGAACAACCGTGGGTAATGGTGGAGGGTTCGCCGGAGTGAAACTCTGGCAAACTATGAATATAGATTTTTACACTAAATCAAGTGATCAAAAGACATAATAAATCGTGGAAATTAAATAAATTATTTAAATCTACCTAAAAAGCAGTAGAAGGGATCTCGAGCAGCTATGGGCTGTGAGATAGGTACCTCACGACAAAGACCACCGGAGATGGTGGAACCGACCTCTACTCCGCCTCCTCTATCCTCCTAAGTGCAGGGTAAACTCCATGTCACAAAGCTCAAGCCTTCGGGTGCAAAAAGGGGGGAGAAAATGGGGTAGAAGCGATTCAAAATTTTGAGGAAGGCGAGTGGAGGTTTTTGTATAGGTGACGACTGGAGGTCAAAGATCGAGGTAAACAACTCGATGTATCAATGCAATCCTCAAGGAATTTATCTGGTGTGATAGAGCTTAGATTGAGGAGAAAAGTAGAGAAGGAATCTCTCCAAAAGGATGCAAGGTGCGAGCTACAAAAATCGAAGAAGAAGGGGTTGAAATGAGGGTTAACATGACTAGGATAGATGTCCGAGGAGTTGATCGGAGTCAACTGGAGAAACACTCTGGTTGGTCCACGTGGACCAATCAGGAAAATGCAGACCTGAAATTATTTGTAAAATCATTAATAAATAGTAAATGAATTAATTAAATTTATGTTATACAATAGGAAATGTTTATTATTTTCTGTAGTATTTTATTATATTTTTATATTTTTTTTATAAGTTATTTTATTACAAGTTAATTTTAGGGCTATAAATATAGGTATATTTACCTATGCTAGGTGTATTTTATTTTTATTTTATATTTTCTTATTTTATTTTCTTAATTCATATATCCATAACTTATTTTTATATAGATAAATATATTTTTTATCGTATTTTTATGATGTATTTTGTACACTTAAATCAATGGGGGTATTGCTTATATATGTATAAGTATTGTATATTGATCTATGCATTTTTATATATGTATTTTATTTTTATTTTCTTCTACTCTAAATATGTACTATAGTATAAATAATATTTTAAAAATTATAAAAATTATAAAGAATAAATAAAATGAATATTTTATTTAGCTATATCATACAATAAGGGTCCAAACCCTAACTTTTTCATCTTAACTCTAAATTGAATGAAGCCACCTTCATTAAATAGCTTTTTAAAATTTGTATACAATTAAAGGTGATTTGGTGCATTTTGAGTTCATATGGAGAAGATATGGGTCTCATAAGTTTAGATTTTGGCTTTTTATTTTGAGTATAAAAAGTACATTGTATATTAGTTTTATGTGAAATCAATTTTGTATTTTTCTATGTACTTTTATCAACAACTTTCATGTACAAAGATTCTTTATTTGAGGTATAAATAATAAAGAATATAATAGGTCCTAAAAATAAAATATTGGAGATTAAAAATTAGGGTTTTATTGTGTTTTCAACCTTATCTCCCCCTACTTTATTCCTTGTCGACCCAATTATCAAGATGCCTAGGTCTTGGGGTTTAGGGTCATAAAATACCTTTGGCATTTTATTTCATTTTCATTTTCTTTATTCTTTTATTTTGGCTTTAAATAATGTATTTTACACAATATTTATACAATAAATAATGAATGTTAATATATGCAAAATATGATATTTAAATGCATTTAGCTATGGTTTAAAGGCCAAAATGAAAGAATAAAGGTGATGAAATGGATATTCATTAGGGGGATGCGTCCATTGAGTTTTTCTTTATTGTTCTCTCGATTGTCTCTCAACGTTTTGATAATATGGTCTATATTAAGAGATATTTTACCCTAACTATAGGGGGATACAACCCGAGTCCTTGACTTTGTGAATTCTAATCCTTGATCATCCCACTTAATGTACAATCTTTTATATTTATGATTATATGATCCTAAGTATAGGAGAATGATCGGCTTCTTATTCTTTTTATTGAGTCGTTGTAGTATAGATATTTTTGATACTTAGCATGAGTTACCTTTGTTGCCCATTGGTCACTATGAGGACACAATTCGAGTTAAGTATAGGGGGTCGTATATATGGTATATAAATGTTAGCCATAACTTGTACTTTCTTGTATTTTATATAATATGGCTAATATATATGGTAAGAATATTCAAATAGAAAGATTGAAAGCTCTTGTAAATATGTCTAAACAATTTTGAAAAATATTTGTAAAAATAGGGTTGAAAATGTTTTGCAAATGATTTTGAAAAATGGTTGTAAAATGTTTTGACAAATATATAGGAAAACCTTTGAAAAATCTTTGTAAAATGCTTTCAAACCATTGAAAAATATTTCTTTGTAAATATTTGTATAAAGACCATAAAAATTATTTATAAAAATATTTGAAAACTTCTTTGAAAAATTATTTGCAAATAATTTTTAAAAATCTTTGTAAAATATTTGCCAAATTATTTTCGAATATATATAACATTATATACATAATTATATTGCAAAAAATTCTTTAAATAAAAGCTCTTTTATAAAACATGCACATACTTTTATAAAATCCTTTCTAAATATGTATAAATCCTCACCTTGTAGATACATACAATTCACTAAGCTTTTCAAAAACAGATAAAAGTTAAAAAAAATTTCAAAACTCAATAAAAATTTAATTATTTGAAAACTCCATAAAGTTTTCAAAAACTTTTGAAAAACAACATAAAATGTAAAAAACCAGACAATTTTCTTCACAAAATCATTTTGCGTTGCATTCATATTTTTTAGAATGATTTTGACAATTTAACTAGCCTGGAATAAAATCTAAAGATTGGAGCTTGGCTTAAACCTTAATCCACTTAATTTCATAGGAATCTTATAGGAACTGGAATTAAGACTTTCAGGCCAATGAGACTTAATTCTTTGAAGGCACAAGAATATGTTCACATGTATTCTTGATGAGTTTTAAACCTTAGCCTAAGTATAACCATTCGAATCGCACGCATGAATCTTGTGGACAATGGCTTAACTTGGATAAGCACTCTACACTTAGCTCAACTCAGATGAGGTGGTGAGGGAAGAATTCTTTAGCTTGATAAGCATGAGTGTGGAAACATACATTGCCCAATAGGAGGCCAGGGCACCCAAACTCAATCTAATGGAATAGACTTCTAAAGATAGGATGTTGTGGGTTGCAATTAAGCTTCAAAAGAGGGATAATTACCCGCTCAAGAAAAAATCCTTATGTAAATGATGTTGTATATATATGTTAAAGAAATGTATGAGTAAACTCCAAAAAAGGACGAGCAAAAAGTCAATGAAAAATCATTCCTGTTAGATTTATGTATCAATAAGTAAGGACTATACTTCAAAATCAAAGTTTTTATGGTTGCTTATAGATGGAGACTTGTCTACAAAGGCCAAGCTCCAAAGGATATGTGAGTACACTGGTCGTAATCCATTCTTCTTCTCTACCCCTCTCTTCTTGAGCTGGTTGTACTTGAACTTAGAAGGAAATACCTTGCTCCTTGAGGAAAGAGTTGCTAGATTGTAGAACTAGGGTTACCTTGCTGAGGAAGACTATTTCTTGTCACTTTTGATGAGAAGATCTACAATTCCCATACATTGTACAAGTATGACTCATAGTCGTAAGGGTTTGCGTATGAAAAAACTTATTCTGACCTAGCTATTGAGGCGATATGAATGGAGGATTGTGGAACTTGAGGTCTATTAAGTTTTAGATCCTATTCTCAATAAGGTTTCGATAAACTAACAATCCAAAGGTCTTATGGAGATCAAACTTTGATTTTAAGAAGATAAGTTTAATAATCATTGTCATTCTAAGTTATTTATTTTCATTTTCTTTATTTTCTGTTTTGCATCACTTATTCTTCCAATAAGTGTTTGCTAGGGACCATCAAATGTAACAATAGGGGTGATGAATAGACATATATCTACCTCTATTATTCCATTTTCACTTTAAATCCCTGGTAAAATACCTATAAATATTGCTAATTTGCATGAATTAACCATTTTCTTTAATATGTAATTAGTGTGTAAATACATATATTTAAATTTAAAATTATATACTAAAGAAAAGGAAAATAAAGGAGGTATCAAAAATATTAACTGGACCGAAAACCCGAGACCAAGTCAAATATTGACTAGGTTGACCAGGAATAAGGTAGGGGAAGATAGGGCCAAATTTTGTATAAAATATTCCACAAACCCTAATTCTTTTGAGTGTACTGTAATACATAAATACCTTAAAATTACACTATTTTTTTCGTAAATATACACACCTCAAACAAATAAAATGTTCAACACAAAATTTGTACATAATATTTATAGAAAAATTAGAAAAATAATTGCTACAATAAGTCATGCACAATGCACATGGTGCACAAAGATGGAAAACCACAAACAGAACTTCAATGATCAATATTTACTCCATATGAACTCAAATTAAACCAAACTCACCTCCATTGTATTTAAAATTTAATTATTTACCAAATGAAGTTGGTTTCATTGAAAATGGAGAAAAGATACAAAAGCTGGTTTTTGGGGATACTATTGCATTGGGTCATCTATACATATTATTAAATATTTATTATTTACATTTTTATGCTCTCTATATTTTTAAATTAATGTAAATATCACATTAAACATATTAAAAATATAAATAAAACTAAAAAGCAAATTAAAGTATCCAAAATAATAATAAAGCTAAAAACATAGTTATACTATACCTATAATATATACATGTAATTATTTAGAGACACAAACAAAATAAAAAAAACAATAAAAATATGTAAATACAAATTAAATGATGTAAATATATAAAATATGTAAATATGATATTATGTATATAAACTAAAACAAAAATATAATACACAAAATACAAGTATATATACATATATATATACATAAGTATATGTAAATATTAACATATAATAAATAAGGTTGTAAAAATAAAAATACCACCATAAAATACCTTAAAATTTGAAACATTTTTCATGTTTTATATTTTATTAATAAAACCATTTACTATTTTCTATTTAACTTATACATATTTTTATTTTTTTGTCCTAACTTAGTCCTACGTGGACCAATTAGGACACAAGAAGGGTTGGCCCACTGGTCAATAGCTCCCATGCACATCCTACTTTCTCTGCTCTTATCAGAAACGTTGACCACTAATCTTTGCCCAATTCTCACGTCTTTTCCATGCTTCTTTCTTCCTCGAGCCCCTCACCAAATTTGATCGGACTATCTTCCTCTACCTTGCCATGCCCATAGCTTCCACCCCCCCCTGCAGGTCGCATGTAACCTCCTCCCCAAGACCACCTCTTCGCCATGTCTATAAAATCCGCTCCAATCCTTCCTTCCAATTTTTGATCTCTCTCGAGCCATCGTACGCCTTAATATTATTCCCAGTGCTCTCCCCTTCGTGTCAGCAAGGAGGAGCCCCTGATTGTAGGAGTGGAGAAGGAGCTCAGAGGCTCATCCATTATCGATGAGCTTGTCTCTAGTGAGGTTCTACTTCCCAGGTAACCCTTGGTTGATGCATAGTTTAAATTAGGAATTTTAGTTCACATTTTATTGCTTAGCTTAGATCTATGTTTAGTTATGTTTGATTTCGATCCATTTAGCGCAAAAATTTCAATTTCAAAGTTCATGGAGGTTAGAGCTCCGACCACTGTTTCACCATGTACCACCAATGTTTCGATCGGCCTGATCATACCACCACCTTCACCATCATTTTATTCTTTGAGTCCTACACCAAGATCCCCATGATCTTGCAAAGATTAGATCTACCAATCTCCATCAGTCTCCCTTCGCTAGAGATCCTCCCATCCACCCCATTTTTATGCGAATAAGCTTCATTGCTGGTCAAGAGCATATCTCTCGAGCTCCCCAATCATTTTGTGCAGGTTCGAGCTCAAGAAGACTCACCTGAAGGTCGAATCGACTAAAGAACAACATCTTCAGATCCTTGAACAAGAGAAGACCTCTAGGCCTCCTTTGACAAGGATTGGACCTAGCTGAGCCCTCTATAGTTTTCGAGAAGTCCTAACCACGTGTTGGGCTGATAAGGAGCACCAGAGGTAGCCATATGAAGGAGAAATAAACGATAAACTTCAAGGAAGAACTTATTCTTCCCTGTTCTTGTTGATAGCCTCTCAAACGTCAAATGAAAGACCCAGCCTAGATCTAATCTGTGTTGTTGAGATCAAAGCGAAGCGGTGTGTGTGTGTGTCATGTTGTTGGATTTTAAGTGACGCTACTTGGCGCGCCTCCAGTTGCTTAATTAGAAGCCATGCACACCTCATGCACTTCTTGGGTATATCTTGTGTAACCTCTACCATTTTGTATTTACTTGTTAGTCCAATAAATTAAACATTAAGTGTAATATGTTTGTTAAATTACGAGTTGGACCCTAACTTTCTGCATAATTGTATTTAGGTCCACACTAGCGTACCTTACGTGTAATTCACGAGAGGAGCTGATGCTTTTGCATTTTATATCCTTAACTCTAAGGACCTATTCTGAACTAAAGTTTCAGTTTATTTTATTTGCAATATGGTACCTCTATTGTTGTATAATTTTATTTCTTGTATTTTGCTTATATTAAATATTATCTTTATGCCAAAAATTGTAGGAAAATTAGTATAAATGCCTAGAACCATGCTTAATCATGCATCAATTTTATTTAGCATTTAACTTAGTTTTCTTACTTTTAAAATAAAAAAACAAGCATTTTCTCAGTTTAGACATTAAAATTCCAAAATTTTTAAAATATAATTCCAAAAATTCTAAACAAATATTATTTATATTTAACTATATTCTACCATATATACAAAAATCATTAAAAATGCAAAATATAAAACATAAAAATTAGATAACCCTAAAAATCTTAGGTGCTACCTAGGTCAAGGGTGTAATATATATAAAATGAATGCATGTTCCGTTTATGGGTTTTTCATGCAAATATGTTAAATGCCACAAATAATAATGAATCACAAAACTAATAAAACACACAAAAAAACACACTTACAAAAAATCTCCTGTTTTAAGTAAGTTTAAGTTGAATTTATCATCCAAAAATATAGTCAATTAATGTACCAAGTAATTTAATTCCATTAAAGCATCATTCGATTCAATTCATGTATTAATTAACCACTCAATCCTGCTTAACCTCCTTAATCTAGTGCAAATCAGATATTAACAATTATAAATGTTTTATGTATAGTTCTAGATCTTGTGTAATGACTATGAAGTAAATCAGGAGCCTAATGAAGCATTAGAATCATTGAACATACATTTCAAGCCATTAATTTTGTTTAAAGGTAAATACTCTTCTTTGAATTTTATTTCATTTACAATAAAGCATTAAGTGAGGTAAATATATCACATGAAAGAGTATCAAAATACCTTTAAAACAATACTAATTTCATTGTATTTTGATAATAAATGCATAAGATATTAAACATATAAGTCAGGGGCATAATTGTAATAAAAAATTAACAAAAACATAACATAGTAGTCAGAAATGGGACTAGATAGAAATATATACATGCCGTTGGGGTGCAACATGCAAAATATACCTGTGTGGGGGTTAAAATTGGAATTAAGGTGCAACGAGGCTTATCTTCACGTGGGGACTTGGTCCGAGGCACTAAGCTGCTTCAGGCTATGTGGCATCCTTCTATTATTCAATGTAGGCTCGAGAGTCCTGAAGCTGGAGGTCTGAAAATGGTGGCTTGGTGAAGGATACTCAACCATTAGATCAGATCAAAATGATCTTATCCAACTGTGCTTTGTAGGTCACTGTGCTTCATCCTCCTCCATGCAGGGCAGCTTTGTGACAGAGCTCCAACGAATTAAGGAGAGGTCCTCTGTGCTCCCATGCTCCTCCTAATGGTCAAGAGAGATCCCTAGAAGTATCCCGAAAGATACGAGAGTGAAGTTTAGCTATGACACTCTCTAGAATGATGAATCATGCATGCTCGATGGAGGGGGCAGAGTTAAACAACGAGCTTTTGAAATTCCAGTTGTTCATGATATGTTGAGTACTTTCATGGTTAAACTAAGTAATAGCTGAAGTAGGGGCCTATTTAGGCCGAAATGGGAAGAGGTGGAGGGTTGCGAAGGTGACATGAGTGGGTCCCTAAAATGGGTTCCTAGCCTTTGCAAGGCCGAGAAGGAGTTGTGGGGGAGATGGTGATGGGGAAGCGGAGAGGAGAAGAGAGATTGTGCATGTGAATCTTCAGCTAGGGGCAAAGATGTGGGTGTTTTGAGATAGGGAAGATTGTATGTGCATATAGTGAATAAAAATGAGAAACAAAGAAGAAAAGAGAAGTATGCTTACCTGTAGAACAGGGTAAGGAATTGGAAAGTAACTGGAAGATGGATACGGGCTTGGAATTGAAGCTTGGAGCTCCTGGTCATCGCTCTGAGACTTGGTGAGGGGTTGAACTTGAACAACTTCGAGATGGGTTTGTAACTTGGTCGGAGGACCAAGGATCACGCCGACGAGGTTATCTCCGTCATTGCTCAAGAATCTCACACAATCCCTGTCACAATAGGTGGAGGTTAGTTCAAGGTTCTCACACACATGGGCAGATAGGCTATAATTTCACTGGAAAGGAGGTATATGAAGAGGGAGGAGGAGTGGTTCCAGGTTGGTTTCGTCGACGTTCAACCTCTCCTCCATGACTCGAGGTCTGAGGAACGTTGAGGACAAGTGGTTGGCATAAGTGTGGGAGGTTAGGTCTACGACTAGGAGTTGGTTGGAGATGAGAGTGAACGGGGACGTGAGGAAAAAGGGATGAAGCGTGGTTGGCGAGTTGAGCTATCATTTGGGGGGAGTGGTTGGAGGTTGAAGGCAACATCTCTGTTATTGGATGAGAGGAATCGTAGGGTAGAGAGTGGCTGGTGCGGTCAGCTCTAATTAGATCAGAGGGTCTCATTAGATGGCTATGGGGTGAGCAGGAAGGAGCAGTTGAGATCCAATCAATTAGGATGGATCTGATGGTGGAGGTAAATGCAGGTGGAGAAGAAAGGGTCAGACCATATGGGCTCTCTAGAGAGAGCCATGTGGCCCAATAGGAATAAAAAAATAAAATATAGTAAAATAAAAATAAAATATATACAAGCTTCAGATTAAAAAGTGTTTGATGTGAAACTTATAGATATTTCAAAGATCTACAAGTTTCTTGTAGAACCAAATCAAAATACATCATCTGTACATAGATATATTTTTGTAAGTTTTTTAAGTAATAAAAAATGCTTATTTTTAATTTCTATTGTGATTTTTGTATTTTTGATTTATATTTAATGTCAAATTAAACATGAACAATATTAAACTATTTTTATGTTATTTTTAATAATAAGAAAATACATAAAATAAAGGCACATTAATATTTTTATTTATGTAAATTAATTAAGGATAATTATATACAAGGTGTTAGATGTTAATGTTGGTTGATTATTAATGAATCTTATTGATTTTTTTAAGTGAGAGGGATAATAAATGAATAATAAAATGATAAATCATGGATTTATCAAGGTCATCAGCCCACTATGTAGTTTTCACACAACGTAGGTCAAGCAATGCCATATGCAACAGATGTAGAGAATGTCCATGCAACTCCTACTGCACACCGTCCTACCAGCACTCCAAAAGATGCCTTGTTACATGTCATTTTTTCGGATTTTCTACTCGATATGTATCCCTTACATCTATTTTTGAATTTTCATATATTTTAATTCTAGTGTGTCAAAGTTATTTATGAGAGTTATTCGCTCAAGGTATACTCTAAAGGATCAACATAATGTCGCGAAGGAATCGCGCAAGGTCTAGAAGAGATTCCAAGATTGTGTGGACTATAGACGGACTTGATTGAGTCCATATGACCATCTAATGATTTTGGATGGTGTCTACATGAGTATCTTTATTTATATTATATTAACAATTCTTTGGCCCATATATGTCCAATAGAAATACTTACGAAGTGCAGAACACACATGCATCCTACCCAAGCACACTCGAAGATGGTTGTCACACTTGGTCACTAATAGGGTCACTGACATCATTATAGAAATAAAGATTACGATAACTAAGTAGAATGGGGAGGTGAGCTAGGATAGGGCAAAGGAGTTCCACCCTTCATTTTGCACTCTTGAAAGGTATGGTTTTCTCTCATTGATATTGTTGATATAATATTTGAAATCATTATGCTTCCATGCATATCGAGCCGTTATAGAGTGAACTTTCTTAAGTGGTAATGGACTCATACTTCTTGTCGAGAAGGGCATCGTAGCACTTATTTTAATGCCACTAGTTAGTAGTTACATTTAAATTTTCTACTCAACTATGAGACGATCGTTAACAATAAAAAGGACCTCATGGCTACAATCCGATCTTCAAGTGTTGACCATTCATTACCGTGCATTTCCATATTCACCCACCATTCCCTAAGTGTCGGTTCACACTGCAAAGCCACATGCTGCCATAATGATGAAATTAACAACAGAATAAAATTCATTTTGATTCCAAGTTGTGACCATATACGTACCATTTTAGTCCTCACATTCCAGAAGCTCTTGGCCTCGATATTCAATATAATCTCTTGCTTCCCTCTATTGGTCCTTCCTGTAAAAGAATGACTCCAAAGTCATCACAAATAAAGAGATCACAATACAAGATCTAGAAGTGGGGGCACTCCAGCCTAAATTCTCATCGGTATCTAGTTGCAACACTCTTGATGCAACAAGTTTTCATGATCCACCTCCATCACAACATATGAAGATATAGGGAGCTACTGTAGATCCAACCTAGATTAATCAAATGTCTACTAGTACTGAAAATATTTTCAACATGATGAGCAGTGTGCAGACCAGCCTCGACATCATAGACAATGGACTTCTCGCTCTTATACTATATAGAAATTTTTATTTAGTTTTTTTAGACAGAGTTGCTTATATTATTGAAATTATACGAACACCCAATGGGCTAGAAAGAATGCTATTGTCGATGATGACGATGATGAGCTTGACGATTATGAGGAGCGATGATAAAGATGAAGAGGAGGAAGATGAACATGATGTGGTATGATGGAAGATTCTTTATAGAGTCGTTATCCACAAGGTGGATGAAGTAGCAAAGCAAAGAGTGAGGGACATACAAAGGGAGAGATGAAATGAGAAGGGTAAGTGGATCCTTCAGAGCTATAAGAAGTATCTAACAATAGTGTAATTATTCTATATTTTTCGAAAACTTCATTTTATTACAATCTTGTAGTCATAGTACATGTCATTATTTGTAATAATATGCGAACTTACATTGGTTAAAAATTGTTGTTATAATCTTTTGTAAAATTGAGATGCTATGCTTGAATAGTGAGCGAGACATGGTTCGAGTAATGGAGAAATAGTGATATTTGGTACTTGGATGGTGTGGAGATGGTCTTGGTTTCGAGGAGAGGGGGGAGATATATAGAGAGAGAATGTGATAAGATATGAGAAAGTATGTAGTACTACATAGGCGTAGGAAGTGAAGATATTCAAGGGGATAGAGCTTGAGTTTTGGGTTTCAACTAGGGATGATGGAGAGTGTAGTGGGATGGTTAGGGCTTAGGGTTTTCAAGTAGATAGAGAAGGTTTGGATGTTATGGAAATTATAGGAAGGAGATGGGCGATGAAGACAAAAATCGAGAGGTCTAAAATGAGCCTCACAAGGAGAGGACTTAGTCCCTGTGACGACTCCTCAACAGTTGCGTTCAATCAACAATCAACCCACACAATAAATAAATCAAGCTAAGCAAGTGTGAATCGAAATTTATTATACCCTTCTAAAGATGTATATTGACAAGCAAGTAGGGATCGAACACAAGAAACAAGGGTGTAGAGAAAGATAAGATATAACAATCAATCTCAAGATTTTGTCCTTTCAAGTACTTAACCAAATTATGATTTTTATGGGTTTTTAATTATATATATTTTCTGTTTTGTATTTATTTTTTATGTTTTTAAGTTCTGATTTTTAGTTTCTTTTTATATTTTTCATATTTTTAATCTTTTTCTTTTTAAATAAGTAATATATAAATAAAATAGGGTATATATACAATGTAGAGTAAAGTAATTATATATAAAACTAAAAATAATCAAAATAGAGAAAATAAAATCTTTTTGGGTTAATTTTTTTCTATTATTTTTTTTTGTTAATTTTGCTATTTCTTTATGGATTTTTAAAGTAAAAACATCCCAAATCAGGGATTTAATAAATAAGTTGGATTGAAATGAAGATGAAAACTATCATATTAATTTTACAATTCTTCATATCAATTTTAATAGATATATACTAATATAAACTAACATTTAGAGACAACAACTATGAGTTTTTGGGAATTTTTTAGTTTTTTATAAAGGATTTAGGCTTTTGAATTTTTATGAGTTTGCTTTTTCTATTTTTGGTAGTTTTAAATTTCTGGAGTTATAAACTAAATAAATAAACATAATAGTTTTTTGGAATTTTTCGAAAATTTTTTATATTTTTTGATATTTTTTACCGCAATCAGGGTAAAGATTTATGCTATTTTGATTTTTAATAAATGTTAAAAGTATCTACAATCAAAATATAAAATTATAGCATGAATCTTTAACATGTCAGATACCTATCCCTATTTTTTGAGAATTTTCTGAGCACAAAATGTATTTTTAATAAATAGAGCAAACATACAAAAATCATTAAACTAGCAATGGCATATATGTAATTAAAATAAAGATCAGGTGCCTTTGAAATTTTCACAAAATATAACACTGGAATGAATATTTAACGGGCTAAATTGAAATACAAAAAGTTCCAAGGTCTTAACTGCAAAATGCCCACCTCAATTGGGACCGTATGTGAGGTGAGATGGCATGAACTAATTAAAAAATATTAAATAATGACCAGGGTTTGCATACAATTTTCACCAAGGTTTTAAGCTACGAATACAACTCACATGACTAAAATGAAAAATAAAAAAATGTGGGAAGTTGTTGTAAATTACCTCCGCCTTTGCGCGTGCGGACGACCGGATGAAGTTCACTAAGACATGTGTCGTCCTTCTGCACTGTGATGAATGTTCAGAAGAGACGGCCCGGATTAGATCCCACGGGGATCGGACGGCTTCTAGAGGGCCTAATCCAAGGATGCTGGTGTAATATGGAAGCGATGGTTAATACAACGACTGCTGCTCTTTGCAGAACAATAAAGAACATCCACCCTCCCTCGTTTCAATCAGCAAAATCTCACGACATAGGTTGCCTCTCCAGCAGATGAAGGCTTCAAGATGGTCGTGAAATGTTTCCGCAGCTGGTTGACCTCCTCAAAACGTCCAGGACCCTCGAGAAGTACTCCATCGAGGCCTCAGACCTTGAGCCTTGTTTGAACTTCAAAAATCCATGGAATGGTGTTTTTTCTCTTCATCTCCCACATGGAAATGGTCAGTGACAAGATGGTGGAGCTCAGGGGAGCTCCATGGGGCCAAATGGAGTGAAAATGGGCCGCGATGGAGATCTCCGGCGGGAGGCGGTGAAGGGGACATGATAGATTGTTCTATACAAGAACAAGGTGGATGAATGTGCATGGGGCGTGCAACAGGCAGAGTGGGAGATGATGACGACGGAAGATGGGGCTGAGCGGATCTGTAGTAGTCAAAATGGGGGTGGCGAAGCAGAGCTCCATCGTTTGATGGAATTGGAAAATACACGAAATCAACAAAAAACAAACAAAAATAACAAAAGATATACACTAACTATGCTAAGGAATAAAAAAGGCTAAGCAAATAGAAGCTCACCGGCCGTGTACACCCGAAGAGGAGCTATGGTGGAGCACGGCGGCAGAGCAGCGAAACACTTTGATTCTACACCAAATAAAGTTTCGATGGTGCCCTAGAGAAAATCGCTATCACCAAGGTTCGATTATTGTTAAGGTTCGTGTTGAAAGTGGCAGAAGAAAGATTAAAGGTCAAAGGTTGTATGGATGCGAGGCTAAGTAGGGGCGAGTGGCCCGATGGGAAGATCGAGGGGGATCAGGTGACACAATGATGCAATCCTCGAGGCAATAACCATGCGTGATAATGCATACATCGAGGACAAAAATCTAAAACGGAATCAACTCAAAATTGTGTTTGTATCAGGCTGGAAAAATCGACAAAGAGCGGGGCCAAACAAGGTTTGATAAAGGCTACTGGATGTTAGAGGAGTTGGCTGGAGTCAACTGTTGACGCTCCCTGGTTGGTCCACATGGACCAACTAGGAAAACAACCTAAAATTATTTAGAAATTAACTAATAAATAATAAGTGTTTTTATTAAATTAAAGTTATAAAATAAGAATTGTTTCTTATTTTCTGTAGTATTTTATTCCTATTTCAATTTATTTTTTAGAGGTTATATATTGTAAGTTAATTTTTAGGGTTTTATTTATAGATATATTTACCTATGTTTTGTGTATTTTATTTTTATTTTGTATTTTCATTTTATTATTTCATTTTATTATTTTATATAATTATGACTTATTTTTATATACATAACTATATTTTTTTATATTTTCCTGATGTAATACATACACTTAAATAAATAGGTATATTTATTAGATAGGTATACGTGTAGGTATTTTCATCTTTGTATTTTATTTGCATATTTTTTTTAAAATTTTATTAATGGTTTATTCTAGTTTTAGTATGCAAATATGCTATAAATAATATTTATAAAATTATAAAAATATAAATTATAAAAGTAATGAAGAATAAACAAAATGAATATTTTATTCGAGTATATAATACAATAGGGGTCCAAAACCTAACTTTCACATACTAATTTCAAATTAAATGAAACTGCCTTCATTAAATAGTTATTACAAGATATATATAATTAACAGTGATTTTGATACATTTTGAGTTTTTATTTATTATATATGGGTCTATGAAGTTTGGATTCTGGGATTTTATTTAGAGTAAAAAATGTACACTATCTATTTTTTTGTATGAAATCAATTTTGTATTTTTTTATATTTTATTATCTACAACTATCATGTACAAAGTTTCTTTATTTGAGGTATAAAAAGTGGAAAATAAAATAGGTCCCAAAAATGAATATAAAAAGAATTAAAGAATGGAAATTATTGGTGATTCCGACCCTTATCTCCCCTATTTTATTTCTTGTCGACCCAGTCATCAAGATGCATAGGTCTCAGGGTTTAGGGTCATAAAGTATCTTTAACATTTTATTCATTTTCTTTTCTTTTCTTTATTCTCTAATTTTGACATTAAAAACAGTATTCTATACACAATAAATGCAATAAAGAATGAGTGTTAATTTGTACAAATTAAGGCTTTTTACATTCATTTGCTATGGTTTTTAAGGCCAAAATGATAGAATAAATGTGATGAAATGGAGAATCATCAATGGGTTGTGCAAAGGGAGGATGACGGTGAGAATTTCTCAACAGAGAAGGGAAAGAGAGGCTGAAGTTGTTGTTTACATATTTGTATGAAAGGAAATGTATGTGAATCATGTGTATGCTTGAATGGGGATGCTATGTGTATGGTTGGATGTCATTTTTGCTTGAATGCACTTTCTATGCAAGTATATTTATGTTAATCACGTATTCAAAATGTAGAAAAGCATTTTATTTGCTAGTTGTTTATACTAGATGCATGTATTGCAGCTACAATTAGTTGAAAATGTGCTCACATATGCTACGTTTTTTTTTTCAATTAAGAGAGCGATTTAAAACCGTTAGGCACTACAACAGTTGCAAGGAGCTGCCACAATGCGACCACAATCTATCGCATCCATTGTTGTGCCCTAGACATGCGACCGCACCAATATCAACTACTTTGTGGCGCAACAATTTATTTCAACCATATTGGGACTAAAATGCAAGCACATATTAAGACTACAAAAGTGCCCGCAAGTGCCTCTAATTCTTGTTGTGAAAAGGACCATGTTCTTCACCATTCTAAGACATCGAAAGAAATTTCTTTACTAATTGGCATCTCATTCTATTGTTTATGAGTCATTTTGTGTGCCAAGAAGATGCTATCTGAAAAGCGATCTTTGATATTCGTTCTCTTTGCATGCTCTTTCTAGCTTTACTCTCAAAGCCTTGTGCTCCAATCCATTTGGTTTGTGTTTCACATCAATTTTATATTTTAAAAAGCCTTGTACTCCCAGTCTTATGATCCAGATGAGTCCATTTCAATAATTTTGCGTCTGTTAAAAAATGACTATCTAGATGGAGATAGTTAGAGTCTCTATTTCACCCAAAACTTAAATGACATAATATAGGGATATAATGACGAATTTTCGCGGATTCATTTTTCAAAAAGAAATTTAAAAAATATAGAAAATAGGATGGAGAGCTAAGTTAACTCCCCGACTCATCACCCTTATATTATTCACCAGTAATATTTCAAGGATTAAGGAATACAGCATTCATCCGAGAATCAACAAAAAAAGTCGTAACGAATATATCATTCGTCGATATAAATTCAACATCAAAAGAGACAAGAACGAGACTTCAAATTAATCATCGTTAGATATAGCTCAACGTTATTACAGTGATGGACGGGGCAGGGATCCGATTCCATGGAAAGGGCATCCTTGGAGATATATAGCAGGAGCCATGAAGGACCATGCAGTCTGCGCCACAGCAGGCAATGGCCCAACGGAAGATGGAACGATCGACGGCCAATCGACAGTGATACCGGATATTGGATAACAAACATGGTAGGTAAGATACCGGATAGGACCAAGGAATAAAGCTGAGGAAGCAAGCCTGAGAAGAAGGACCCATCTCAAATAATTAACCAAGTGGGCAGGGGGGATGGGGCGGCCAGCGGCCCTCCAGTGGGCTCCCGCGGCTCTGCCAACCCAGCAAGGAGGCAGCGGCTCGTCAGAGCCCCCACAGGCATAGGACTGGCCAACCTGTGGATGCTGATGCAGAACCGGGCTCGGCGGACCCGGCATGTCCCCCGCCGCGCAGCTGCAGTGTCCACTGCCAGCGCCGCCCGCAAACACGTTAATGAGTGGCAGCCGGATCTGAACCGCAAGTGGAAGTCGTGGTGGTGTAGGTCCATAAATGCCAACCTGCATCTCCTTGAACAAGTCTCCGTACGTTGTATGCGTGGAATTACCTTGTGCTATGGTAGGGATTTGTAGTCCACTTGCGTTGCCGCCTCTGAATCGTTCACTACTATGCCTTTTTTCGGACTTAGTAAAAATCAATCATTTAAAGAAATTATAGTACACGTCTCTATCGGCGCAACCAGCAAAACAATCAGCTGAACAGCCATCCCTCGTTACCTTCCATGCTATGGTGCCGATCCTATGCCGGAGCTGCTCGATCACGATCCGGTAGCGTGCACAGGGAGGCCAACCACAACCGCGCACTCAGTGCGCCGTAGAGGATCTGCTTCCCAATACTACCATGCCACAGTCAATTCCTCAACTCGCGCGTATGTCCATACGCGTTCTTATATTGAAGTGTTCAGAACAACATTGATACCTATCCTATTATGGACGGATATAGGATCTATGGACAGAGAGAAGAGAGGACACGAGTAACATATTCTGGATTTGGATATCAATGAAGGTTAGTTGCTTTGCGTATAAGTTGGATGAATGAAACACATCAATACTGATACTTAAATTACAATGATGCATGACCGAAGGTAATTACCTTCAGTATATTCCCTTTCCAGTACTCTTTCCAATTTTCCCTATTTAATAAAAAATAAATAGAAACCTATTTAATGTCTCGAAATTTTCTCTCTTAATATGTATTTCCCTCTTAGTTAATTTTTTATCCCTCAAAAAGGTTATTTTCTCTCTTTCTCTCTACGTTGATTTCCCTCTCTTTTTAACTTGTATATCAATATACAATTTATAGCTACATTGTTCATTTAATTAAGGGATTGTTAGATGAATCCTATAAACTTTGTAAATTACCTCATCGATATTTGAAACAACGCAATTTCCTCCTCGGTCCCATAAGCTTGCTAATCCTTACCTCACAAAGCTTGTGGTTAATCCCCATCCATTAATCCATTAAAACTAATCGGATTCTGTGTCATTCTTTTACATTGTACCCATTTTGTTTATCAAATTTACATTAAATGCCCCTCACCCTCCTCCTCATCTCCCTTCCCCCACCTAGCACCCACCCACCTCCTCGCCCTCCTCCTCCTTGACCTTGCCCTCCTCCTCCCCGACCTCCGCCTCCTCATCCAGGTATGCTGCCCTCGCCCCTTCCTCCAAGTCCATCTGCCCTCGCCCTCCTCTTCCTCGACCTCCCCCTTGCCCTCCTCCTCCCTGACCTCTACCCTCTCCCTCCTCCTCGCTGACCTCCACCCTTGCCCTCCAAGTCCTCCGCCTTCACCCTCCACCTCCCCGACATCCGCCCTCAACATCCTCCTACCTGACCTCTGCCCTCGCCCTCCACATCCAGGTCCTCCCGCCTTCGCCCTCCTCCTCCTTGACCTCCCCCTCCACCTCCAGATCCTCCCGCCATCGCATTCCTCCCCGACCTCTCTCTCACCCTCTAGTTCCTCCCGCCCTCGTCCTCCTCCCAGACCTACCCCTCTCCCTCCAATTCCTCCCACCCTCACCCTCCAGTTCTGCCCCTGGCATGGATCTTCCACTCACCTGCGAGCTTGGCCACAAATCCAATGGCGAGACCATTCGCTGGCTCTTGGAGCAGGAGGACCCAACCATCGTCACTGTCACCGGAATCAATATGTGTGAGGAGGTTTCGTCCTGCAAGAGTGAAGAAGGAATGAGAAAGACTAGAAGAGGAAGGAGGGGGAGAGAAGAAGGAAGAGAGAGAGAGAGAGAGTGATGAAAAACCTACAATTGGATTTGCTAGAGTTTGATTAGCTCAACATAAACCCAAGCTAATTAACCCAAGAAGTCTCAAATTAACGGTAGGGTCTGTGCAATAAGATGGAGTAAGTTTACGAGGTCGAAAGGAAAATTACGTTGTTTCGAAAGTCAAGAAAGTAATTTACAAAGTTTATAGAGCTCGTGAGGTAAAAATCCTTTAATTAACAATCATTTATTTCTCACAAAGTAAAAAATCATTTTTTAATATAAATTTACTTTGATAATATTCTCAAACCTAATGGAAAATTTGTTACCTATATTTTTTTCTTAGTGGCTTGAAATTTAATAACCTCGAACATAGATATAATATAAAAAAACTTGTTAATTGATATATAAAACTTTCAGTTCAAATATATAGGTCTTGAACCATTATTAATTTTGCTAAAAAAGGAAACATATAGTTCTTCGTAGTTTTTAAAACAATTACATCATGATATTTCATGGCTAAATCTATTATATTATATATAAGTGTAAAAGTAGACATAATGGAGCCATTTGGAAGAATAAACGTTAGAAATAAAAATATAGAAAGCTATGATAAACTAGAAGCACGACCACGAAAAGATAAAAGAACTCAAAAAAATCATAGTGGATTTGTAAAATTGTAGACGAGAATAAAACAATAACTAAAATAGAACTCATTGAAGAGTTACTCATACTTGACAAAATCCATCTATCATAACTGCATTGATAACAAATTTATACATAAAAAAACTTATTAGAAAGTGGATATAAATCATATTACTATATTTTAGGTATATTTTACCGCACTTATTTTCTACCCTTTATAACATTTTTATCTTTTTTAATATTAAATTAAGATTAATATTTTTCATTAAATTAAAGCAAAATCTTATTGAGAAAATTTAACTTTTTTATAACTATTATTATGATTTTCTTATTTAAAATCTTGATAAATGGGTGTTTTATTCAATTTTATGCTTATATTTAAGAAATAACATGAATTTTAGTATGACACACACACACACACGAGTGCATGTACATACCTATAGGCACACACAATATTGTGCACTCACTAAGTTTTAAATATCAAATGTCTAGTGTGAATACAATCATGTTAAAATAAACAATCAACGGCTCTGATGAAATAAATCAAGCATCACTTGATGGATAGGTTATAGAACTCCAAATGGTATGAAATTTTAATACAGTCTTCGACTTGTAGTATAAATCAAGATCATTAGATTTGATCTATATTTAAATAAAAAATTATTATTATTTATTCATTGAATTACACAATAAAGGATATGTGAGTGGTTGGTCTTTTTCAACTATTCAAAAATATTGCTCATGTATCCCTTGAGGATGCTGATGAGTGATCCCGCGACTAAGGTAAGTATGAATCAATAAGGTCGTTGTGACCTCAGTCACTCGGGTGAAACTCAAACTAGTGGTCTCGCTATGATATTAACCTGGTATAACACCGAGGGTCAAACTCAGGAAGCACGTGATGGCCTTACGGCCTACGAAGTAGTAAAAAACAAATAAAAATGAAAACAAATTATTTTTGGTGGATTTTTAATATTTTTATATTTTTTGGAATTTTTAATTATAAGGAAAATAATAAAATAATTAAGACAAGCAACTTTCAACAATTATTTAATTACTCTAAAATGCTCAAAAAATTCAAACAAAAATGTTTTTAAGATTTTTTAAATTTTTAACTGTTTTTGGTGAATTTTTGATAATTTTCTGATTTTTAGGGAATTTTCTAAAAATGAAATAAGGCAGAAAATAGAAGACACTGTCCAGTCAGGCTTCAAAGACCAATTAAAAATACGAAACGGTCTTTTTAAGGCCTGAAGGTATTTTCTTTGAAAATAGAGACAAAAAGGAAAAATCAGGAGCAAAGTTTCTTAAATTTGGAATTTTCTATGAATTATTAGAAATTTTATAACTTTTTCAAGATTTTTCAATTTTTATAATTTTTATAAATCCAAAAATGACCAAAATTGGTCAGAAAATCAAGCACACCAAAACACACAAAAAGTGAATTTTTTAGAATTTTTGAAAAGGTTTTAATATTTTTTTGTGATTTATATATCTGGACAGACAGAAAAAGAGATGTTTTTGAATTTTTAAAAATAATAAACGGGCTCCAAATTTTTTAAAAAAATAATGAAAATTCTACACAATGGCAGGAGCCACGTGTCAAATTTTCACTTGATTTGGATACAATTTGATAAGTTATTTACAACAAATAATAGCCCACAGTCACAGGGACCTGTTCGTCATAAAAATATGCTATGGGGGCTTAAAAGTAACAAACACAGAAGTCCAGGGGGTCCTGGTGCAAAATGTCCAAAATCTCACACGCGAAGCACTTGTACTGGGCATTCAGGGACCAATATGCAAATAAAATAGTTTAGAGGGCTTATTATCAACAAGTGCTAAAAGCCCAGGGAACTAATTGCAAATTACCCAATAAATTCGGCACATGTGGAATTAAATCACTCACAGGGGTATAAATGCATTTATACAAAAAGATATTTCATTCCATAACACTTACAAACTACATGCCCATATCATGCAATTTCACCAAAAATACACGTGACGAAGCACATGTCCACAATACACAGGGGTAGTAGTGCAATTAAAATAAATGACAAGGTCCTCTATGTAATTTACCAAACTAAAATAAACTTGATAAAATATTTACAGGACTAAAACGTAACACTAAAAACTAAAGGGGCCTACGGGAAATTTACCCTTTATTTATCGAGGGGCTGGACGCGCGCCACATGGATGATCATGCGGTGGAGACGCACTGCGGCTGAACAAAGGGGCCCTCGGCTCTGATCCAACGGTGGAGGGTGCGCCACGTGGGGGATCAACGGTCGAGAGTCGATGTGGCTAACCCTCGTTGGATGGAGGGCGGAGAAGAGGCCACGTGTCTGATCTGACGGTGGCTACTGGGCCTCTTCTTCACCCAGATCGAACGGTCCTGAGATGATCTGGCACTCCGGGGATGAACGGATGGTGGAGGAGACTCCTGGAAGAACTCCTCGCCGGCGAGCTTCGCCGAAGGAATGCTGGGGCGCTGGACCTCCTCGGGGGCTGCTGATGATCGGAAAAGAGTCGCCGGAGCCTCCCGCGTATGAAGGACCCCTCCGATGGCGCCAACGAACTCCGAGGAGCCCGAGCGACAGCGGCAGAGCTGAGCTTCTGTGCCTGGAAGTTGAGGTCCTCAGATGGACCTCCTCAGACCTGCAAAATAACACAGAAGGACTCCTGGGTTGAGGGCAAAATGCCTCGACCCAGTTAGAAGCGAGGCGGGTGGTCAGTGCGTCGTGGTGGTCGACCTCCGGCGAGGCGTCGGCGGTGAAGGTCAAAGTCCCCGCTCCGGGGCGAGTCGGGCGGTGCAAGTGGGTGTAGAAGGTGCGGAGAAGGCTCGTGAGTATGAGGGTCGACTCCGATGATCGAGATAGTGACAGATGTGGTCAGAATCAGTGGTCGACGACGATGAACGAAATTGGGCGTAAATGGAAATTGGCGAAAACTAAGAGGATCTAGGCTTACCAGATGGTCGAAGTCGACTGTGGACGAGCTTTCAAAGCTCTGGGTCCTTGCCTCGAGGGCCGTCGATGCTCGAGGCTCGAGCACCACTCCTGGGCGGCGCACGGCGGCGCTAGGCTGTCGGATCAGTGGGTGGGGCACTCTCTCCTCACTGCGACACCACCGGCCGCTAGCTGTCACTCAGGAGAGGTGATGGAGGTCCTGGGTAGGGAAATGCGGAGCCAAAGTTGCTTGAAAATGCGGCCGGAGATGAAGCTATATAGTCCTAGGGGTCCGGCTAGAAGGGTGTCGGGCGAGGAAATCGGAGCACGGACCCCGATGCTATCCTCTGGGCGTGGATCAGGGTTGATCAATGACGGATTAGGGCCCGGGGTTAGCGGATTTGGAGTTCGGATCGATGCGCAATAAATGGGAGAAAAGGCGGGTCGGGCGCAGATCCGCGGGGCTGTGGTCCAGGGGGGGAGTTGACCAGGGGGTCAACATCCCCCGTGGACCAATGGGATGCGGCCACGTGTAAAATAATTGGAAATTCAATATAAAATAGCAAATGGCCTATTTTGGAAAACGTTAAAACATAAAAAATGTTTATTTATTTATAAACTATTTTTTTGTGATTTTTATTTATTTTTTTGAAATAAAAATTAGGTATTTACAATATAGTATAAGATATAGGTATATATACAATATTGTATTTTTGATTTTTGATTTTTAATTAATTATGTACATTTTTATTCAAATTTTATATTTTATTTATTTATAGAATAAAATTTGGAATATTTTGGTATTTTTATTTATTTTTATTCTTTAATTACAAGGGTTAAATAAATAGTTATATACACATATATACATGGTCTATATACAATGTTTATTTTTAAATTTATTTTTGTTCTTTTTATTTTATTTTTGTTTTTATGATTTTTATTTTATTTTTTTACATTATGAAGTATAGAATATGTACAATTTTTATGGGATTTTAATTTATTTACTTATAGGGATAAATAAATAGATATGTGGGTGCTATGTACATGATGTATCTACAATGAGGAAGGGTCTTTTTTTCTTTTGATTTTTCTCATTTTTATTTTAGCTTTGTATTTACAAATATTTACATATAAATAGAAACTCATTTTTATTTTTATTTAGAGGAAAATATTTTTATTTATTTATATACAGGTATATATACACACACACGTGAGCTTCCTTATCTCTCTCTACTTGGGTTTTCATGCGGTCAGGCCCATGCTGAGCCCTCCCTTGGGATTAGGCCGCTCAATATTTATTCTAAATATCTCCCTCTTTTTCTTTGGTTTCTTTATTCTTTTATTTATGCACAAAAACATGCTAATTATGCATATTTACAAAATGCATGCTGATTGACAATTATTTGTATTTATAGGAATATAAATGTGTTTGGCAAAGGTTTTGTAGCTAAAATAAAAGAATAAAGAGTGATGAATATGTATTCACCACCCCCCTATACTTAACTTTGCTAGTCCCTTAGCAAACACTTATTTGAAAAAGAAGTGAAAAAGAAGAAGAAAACGAAAAAGAGGAGAATATGCATGGATTAATACTGATAATTAAACTTGCCTTCATTAAATTGAAATATGGAGCTCGATCAGTTCTTTGGATTAATGTGTCAGAACCTTATTTGGACTTAAGTTTAAGACTTAATAGCCTCTATGATCCACTAATCTATAACCAAGACTCCTCAACAATCCAGATCAGAACAAGTCTACATACACAAACCCTGAAGACTATGAGTCTTTCCTTGTACTGTGTAAGTGAGGAAAGCTCTCCACCTCAGAAGTAGTAACTTGACAACCATCCCCAACAAGGTAACTCTATGCCCCTAATCTGGCCACTCTTTCCTCGAGGAGCGGGGTATTCCCTTCTAAGTTCAAGTTTAACCGGCTCAAGAAGAGGGTGAAGAAGAGAATGGACCATGGCCAGTGTAGCCATTTATCCTTGGGAGCTCAACCAGTGTAGCTAAGTTTCCCTGCTGCAAGCTACATAAGATGGAATCCATAAGTCTCAAGCTTTGCTTATTTGCACTATATACATACTCCGGTGGGATTATCATTTTGTATCAGACCCACCACTTTTTTGGAGTTATTTTCTTTTTGCATTTTTTTCAAGTGCATCTGTACAACATATACATGTGCAGCATATATACAAGGAGTTTTTCCTCTTGAGCCAGTGGACTATCCCTCTTTTGAAGCTTTATTGCAACCCACAACTCCTGTCGTTAGACCTCATGGCAACCAGACCAAGTTGAGACACACTTCCTTCACTAAAAGAAGAAGAGAGGTTCCGCCTAGAAGTCTACCCTCATATGCTACCCCAAGTCAAGGAAGACTGCCTCCTCACCACCTCATCCGTAGAGAGCTCGGTGCAAAGTGCGGGTCCAAGTAAAGCCATTGTCTATATGAGTCATGTGTGTGTTGTTAAGTGCTCTACTTAAGCTCATTGAGATGACATGTGATCATAGCCTAGTGGACTCAAAGAATTAAGTCACCATGGACCTGAAAAGCCTTAACCCTAAGCCCCATAAGGTTCCTCTTAGATTTAGGTAGATTAAGATCTTAATCAAGCTCCATTTCCCAATTTAATTCCAGGCTAGTTTAAATGTCAACTATAATCCAGGAAAAACTATATACAAGTATATACAAGGATGCTATTTACACAATATTTACACAAATGCAAAATTTTTTGAAAAATGTTTTGAAATCATGGATGTGTGCATGAATGCAAGTTTTGCAAAAATATTTACACAAATTTACACAAGATTTTTGCAAACTTTTGATTTTCAAAATATTTTGGAAAAATTTTGTACTATATACATAATTTTGATATGCACATATTCACAAAAACTTTACACAAAAAGTTTCTGAAAACATTTTTTACAAAAATAATTTGTATAATAGCTATGTATGTGCAAATAAGAGAATGATTATTTACGAGGAAAAAATTTTAATTTTTATGTTTTTTTAGGGGTTTTTAGCCATTTTTTTATTTATTTACACACTCACACAAAGTACGAGTTATGTCTAAAGTATATATGAAATATATACACATCCCCTATACTTAGCTCGAACGATGTCCTCAGAGTCAAGAGCGATGAAGAAGACATAACTCGTGCTTAGTATAGGGAAGTGAAAAGGAAGGCTATATACAAAGACGAATGAAAGAATAGAAAATCAAGAGAATCTCGGCTTTTCCCCCTATACTTAGGATCAAATAATCCTAAGTATGGCAGGCTGTACACAAAGGGAAAACTGAGTGAAGAATGTACAGGGTCTACCCCCTATACTTTGGGTAAAATATCCCTAAGTATAGGCGGCAAAAACATGGGTAAAATGAATCAAAAGAAATACCCGAGAGTCCTACATCCCCCCTATACTTAGGTAAAGTACACCCTAAGTATAGCATAATCAAAGGATGAAGAAAGGGATGTGGGACTAAAGAATGGAATGATATGGACATCTGGATCTATACAAGTCGGGAGAACAATGATAATCAGGCGTGAGATGCAATAGATGTGAGTCAAAAGACCACATCTCACGCAAAGTGAATAGGGGCAACATCAACGACCCGCGGCTCATGATCTAGAAATGGCTTGAGACGCTGGCTGTTCACTCGAAAGGTACTCTCAGAAGACAACTCAGATATATCAATACTCCCATTGTCGTGTACCTTTCTCACTAGATTAGGTCCCTTCCATTTGCTCTGTAGCTTTCCTGGAAATAGAGAAGCCATGCATCAAGCAGCCATACTCTCTGTCCTGGCTCAAAATGCTTGTGTCTGATATGAGAATCATGCCACTCCTTCACTCCCTCCTTGTACTGCAGGCTGTTTGAAAAGGTGGTATCACGAAGATCCTCCAAGGCTGCTAACTCTGCCCTCCTATGGTCTCCTACACTATCTGGATCCAAAATTATATCTTGACTACCCAAAGTGACCTGTGTCTCAACTCAACTGGTAAATGGCACGGCTTGCCATAAACGAGGCGAACGGGAGATGTGCCCAAAGGTATCTTCAAAGACGTCCTATAAGCCCACAAGACCGAGTCCAAAAGCTGTGACCAATCCATTCGGTCAGGGCGGACGACTTTCTGCAATATAGTCTCGATCTCCCTGTTCGACACTTCGGTTAGACCATTTTTCTGAGGATGGTATGGAGTGGCAACTCGATGGTCTATACCGAACTCGCTAGCAAGGGCCTTCACCTGGTCGTTGATATGAAATGAGACCCCCCGCCAGATATCAACACTCGAGGTACCCTGAACCGTGTAATGATGTGCTTCCTAAAAAATCTGCAGACTGCCCTAGCATCAACGGTTCGGGCGGGGATGGCCTCAACCCAACGACTCACATAATCAACGGCCAACAGAATGTACTCGAATCCCTGACTCTTAGGGAATGGACCCATGAAATCGATGCCCCATGCGTCAAAAACCTCACAGAAGTGAATGGGCTGCATCGGCATCATATCACGCTGTCCACAAGTGCCCATCCTCTGACAGTCAGTACACCTCTTCACGAACTCATCAGAGTCCTTGAAGAGGGTAGGCCACCATAGGCCGGATTGGAGCACTTTCTGTGCCGTTCTCCTCCCAGAGTGATGTCCTCCTGTCTCGAGCTTGTGGCAGTAAGTGAGGACACTATGGTGCTCCTCCTGAGGAATGCACCTACGCTAGACGCTATCCCCTCCTTCGTGGTAAAGTATGGGATCCTCCCAGTGGTAAGACTTGGCCTTCGCGAGGAAGGTCTCAAGCCTCTGCCTGGGCCAATCTTGTGGAACTTTCTTAGCAACAAGAAAGTTCACAATATCGGTGTACCACGGGAGATAGGCGATAGCAAGGATCGCCTCATCTGGGAAGGACTCACAAATAGGCTCAGTCTGCTCAGAATCCTCAAGATGCTCTAATTGGGAGAGATGATCCGACACCACATTCTTGACTCCAGGCTTATCCTTAATCTCTATGTCAAACTCCTGCAGTAGAAGGATCCATCTAGTCAATCTGACCTTAGCATCCTTCTTTGCCATGAGGTACCTGATGGCGGTATGATCAGTATACAAAGTCACTCTAGATCCAATAATGTATGATCTGAAATTATCTAGGGAAAACACCAAGGCTAGCATCTCCTTCTCGGTGACTATGTAGTTCCGCTGCGCGGAATCCAATGTGCGGCTAGCGTAGTTAATAGAAAATGGAACTCCATCCCTCCTCTGTCCTAGCATGACCCCCATGGCATAATCGGAGGCATTCGTCATGATCTCGAATGGAAGAGACCAATCAGGCGGCTGGAGAACAGGAGCCTCAACAACACATCGCTAGAGAGTCTCAAACGACGAAAGACACTTGTCATCGACAAGGAATTCGGTGTCTTTCGTCAGCAGGTCAGTCAACGGTCGGGAAATCCTACTGAAATCCTGAATGAAGCGCCGGTAGAAACCTACGTGCCCAAGGAAAGACCGTAACTGCTGCAAATTGGACGGCGGTGCGAGTTTTCTAATGACATCTACCCTGGCCGGATCAACCTCCATGCCCCTGTTGGCGATGATATGGCCAAGCACCATCCCTTGAGTCACCATGAAGTGACTCTTCTCCCGAGACAGCACTAGGTGAACCCCTATGCATCGATGAAGGACTCGGTCTAGGTAGTCAAGACAGGAGTCGAATCTGTCGCCGTAAACCGAGAAATCATCCATGAAGACCTCCCAGCACTCCCCCACCATGTCCGAAAAGATCGACAACATGCATCTATGAAAAGTCGCAGGGGCATTGCATAGCCCAAATGGCATGCGTCGAAAGGTGTATGTGCCGAAGGGACAGGTAAAGGTGGTCTTGTCCTGGTCCTCGGGAGCGATGGCCACCTAGTTGTAGCCGGAGTACCCATCCAGAAAACAGTAGTGGCTCTTCCCTGCCAGTCTCTCAATGATCTGATCTATAAAGGGCAAGGGGAAATGATCCTTCTTGGTGGCTTGGTTGAGTCGTCTGTAATCCACGCAGACTCGCCAAGAAGTAGGTACCCGTGTAGCAATCTCCTCTCCAGACTCGTTGACTGCTGTAGTGATGCCCGTCTTCTTGGGCACCACATGCAAAGGGCTGACCCACTTGGAGTCGGAGATGGGGTAGATAAAATAAGCGCTCCACCATTTCGAAATCTCCTTCATGACAACCTCTCTCATATTCGGGTTCAGCCACCGCTGGAACTCACACGACGGCTTCGCCTCATCCTCGAGATAGATATGGTGGGAGCACAAGGCCGGACTTATCCCGTGGAGATCTTCTACGCTCCATCCTATCGCCTTCCTGTTCTTTTCAAGAACCCCCATCAGATGGGATTCCTTATCTTAGGTCAAATCGGCGGAGATAATGACTGGGTACATCTCATGCTCTCCCGCAAGGAATCTATACTTCAGCAATGCATGAAGTGGCTTCAGCTCTGGACAACTGGGTGCTGGTGGATCTGACCTCTGAAAACTCTACGTGAAAGCTGCCAAATCCGCATGGGAGAACTGAAACTCTCTATCACACTCTGAAACTGGAGAAGGCTACCATGATAGACTGTCTCTGCTCTGGTCGGCATCTACCTCCTCCCTAGCTGCAGGCTCAGTGGAAGTCAGATCTGGTATGTAATCATCAAACTCTGCCCAGTCAAAATCTGACTCCGAGGGATATGTATCATCCAAGGTGGCCTCAGTACCACCGTCATCACAAAGCAAATCAGTCTCGCGGTCGAGAATCGGCTCTGCTGCCTCAAAAGTATCATGGGAAAGGAATGTGCTCTCCAAGCTCTCCTCTGCAGGCGTCTCTGCATCAGCGGACTCTGAAGGTGAGAGGATGGCCTGTGCATCTGGGTCTGCCCAAACTGCCTCATCATCTGTGATCACAAAGTCACAGTCCTGGTGGATGTCTAGCCCTGCATCTGTCATCTCCTCTGTATCTGAAGTAGTCTCTGAGCATGCTTTGTCTCTGGCTCTGCTGTCCTCGAGCGTCTCTATTTATACACTTTCGCCCTCGACGCGAAAGTATGCCTTCCCGCTATTATGGTCGGTCACTGCCTTGGCTGTGGCCAAGAATAGGCGACTGAGACTGATGGGGGTATCGGTCACTGACTCAGGGATCTCCATGTCCAACACTACGAAGTCCACGGGGAATTGCAGGCCCTGAATCGTAACGACAACGTCCCTCAGTAACCCCTTCGGCCTCTTGACAGATCGATCAGCAAACTGAAGGACTGTCCTGCTCTGTCGAAGAGTGCCCAACTCGAAGCAGTCGAGAAGGGCTGCCGGAAGTAGGTTGATCGACGATCTGCTGTCAAATAGAGTACGATCGAACCTCTGCTCTCTGATGTGGCATCTGACATACGTGGCTCCGGAATCTGGCCTCTTAGCTGGCAGACGGTTCTGGATCGCGAAACAAGTAGCTCTGGTCAGCACATGAATCTCTGAATGGTGGTTCCTCCTCTTCCTCCTAACTGTGGTCCTGTCTCTGAGTGAACGCTGGAGTAGAGGGATGTGCTGCAAAGCCTCTAGAAGAGTCAACTGAATGTGGAAACGGTCTATCATCTGCTGGCTGAACTTTTCCTGCTGCCTCTTTTTTGGGTTTTCTATTTTCTTCCCCTTTCCCCATCTGAAGAGCTCTAGGGAAGGGGATCACAGGGTCCTTCTCAGATGAAGGACTAGGAATGGGTCTAGACTGCTCGACGGCAGGATCCACACATACATCAAGCACCACAGGTGGACCAGAAGAAAATAAACCATTTCCTTTATTGCCAGAAATGTTCTGAGATACAAGTGCAGAAGGAAAAACTACAGGAATCTCAGATGACACGGTGGCATCAGCACCACCCTCAGCTGGAAGACTCGCGGCCTCAGTACCACGCTCTGGCTCGGCAACATGGGTGGCATCAGTTTCACCTCCTCCAACTGGTGAAACGATGGCATCAGTACCGCTGGTGGGATCAGCATCCGTGGTGGCATTAGTACCACCGTCATCATCTCTAGCGGCCTCAGTACCGCTCTCCTCCTCGTCGGGCGCTCTGGAAGTAGCCTCTGGGTGTCGCTCAGACGAGGCGCCGCCTGCTGGCATCCTACCGCTCCTAAGTATGACAAAATCAGTATCAAACAAATATGCAGACATATCTCCAAATGTATCACTAGGAGTGGCATACTCAGTACAAACTACCTGCTCAGACTTCCTCTTGAGGTTGTTCGGATTGGGCTCTATCTGGGCAGGGAACTCATCCATATCCCGTCGGAATGTAGCCTGCTGATCTGTAAGGAGGCGGGCTATGTCATCCAAGGCGGGGTTCTCATAAGGTGGCCCATGAGAACCTGACGGGTAGTCTCTCTGGTAATGAGGCTGCTGCTGCTGCTGTGGGTGAGAGGGGTATGACTGTGGATGATGTTGCGGCTGATGAGGCTGATCACGCCTCCAAAAATGTCCCTGCTAAAAAGGGACGAGGACCATACGACTGTTACTGCTGCTGCTGCTGGGTGTACACTGGGGGTTGTTGCTGCTAGTGATCCCTCTGATGGCTGTACTGGCCACCCTGTCCTAACGACTACTGCTGGGGCTGGGCACCTCCGGCCGACCAACGGAATCCGGGATGGTCTCGTCGGATACCGGACTGGGGGCGGTCGTACCAAATCCCGTTGACATCCATCAACGGCTCTGACTCGTAGGGGGCTGGTGGGAGTACTGCAAGAGGCTGATCCGACTGGTAGACCACCATCTGTGTGTCTGGGGATGGTGGTGCCTGGTATGAAAGCTGCGGCTGCTGGTACGGCTCCACCTGTACAAGATGGACCTATCTAGGTAGCTGGTGGCTGGAGAGCTGGGACGAACTGCTGCTGCTACTCGGATCACCTCGTGCCTGAAGACGGGGCTGGGAAGCCGTCTGTGCCTCCTGGAGACACATGAGCTGTGTCTTTAGGTCACTCAGAGTCTGTGCCATCTGCTCCATCTGTGTGATGCTCTGGCACTGCTTCTCCTCAATGATCTCCATCCGATCTAGCTTCTCGCTGATGATCCCCATGTCAGCGGCTGTGGACTCGGCATGTACTGCTGCCGCTGACGAACTGGAAGGACCGGCGTCAACCCGTGCTATCCTCTGGTACTTCACGGTCTGTGGCTGGGGTCGTCCCTGTGTGTAGAGTCTGGTCTGGGACATCACCATATAGTACTCGACCATCTCCTCATAGATGGCCCAGACCTAATCATGATCCTTGGCGAAATAGGACCCGCCACAAGAAGCATTCACCAGGCCCTGAAGCTCTGGTGTCAGCCCGCTGAAGAAGCTCTGAACTAGGTTCGGCTTCGAGATGTCATGGTGCGGGCATCTGTCAGTCAGCTCGCGGAACCTCTCTCATGCCTCATGGAACTGCTCGTTGGGGACCTTGGAGAAGTTGCTGATCAGGGCTCTAGCTACGTTTGTCCGTCCGAGTGGATAGTACTTGTGCAGGTACTCGGTGCAGAGCTGCTCCCAGGTGTAGACAAACTTCCCCAAGTGCTTCAGCCAGGTGGCTGCTCTGTCTGCTAAGGAGAAGGGGAAGGCAATCATGTGGACGGTATCCTGGTCCACCTGTCTGTCGTGGACTGTGCTGCAGATCATCAAGAACTCCTGAAGGTGGAGATGGGGCTCCTCTGTGGCGAGCCCATGTAACCGGGGGAGAAGCCGCAAATTGTTCGGGGGGAACTTGAAGTCCCCCACGATGGCTGGAAGTATGACTCAGTGATGCATCAAGGTCAATCCGGGGTTGTGTAACTCCCTCATCAGTCTCGGTGGATCTGCTACAGCTGCTGCAGCTGCTGCGGCTGCCGCATGGTCAGGTATCCTCGGCCCGTCTCCTGGCTCGCGCTGCTCGCGATCTGTTCGCAACTGCTCCATCTCACGCCTCATCTCAATCATAAACGCTCCCTGATCCCTCAACTGCTGCTGAGCTGTCTCGAGGGAGGCGATCAGGGTGGAGTTGATCGCACCCTGGTCCATAATGAATGTCTGATCATGTTGGGGACCTCTGGTGGGGTCGTCACTGCTGCCGACCATGGTCTCTGCAAAAGTAAAAGTCCCAAACTCAGGTGCCGATAAATCATCTGACAGTCTCTCCTCTGGCACTGGTATCTCGGAACTGAAAGAAGGGGGATCGAGGGGGAACAAGGTGGAGTCGAACTTGGGTTCGGAGAGCGGGTCTCGACTCTCGCGAACCAACCTAGATGAGCGGGTAGAAGTGTTGGGAAGCGGTGCAGCCAGAGGCTGCCTAAGAGACCTTCTGCCCATCATCTTGATCTGGCGAGTTGGGCGGATGAGATCTGGTAACAACTATGATCACAAGCAAACCCCCGATTCACCAACGCAACGCGAGCTGAAGACCGTAAAGGCTCGGTCAATTATCTTGTCAATTTTATTAGGTGATCAGTCAGGATAACAGAGCGATTAGCGTAACCTGTTGGGTAATCCGATATTTTCTCAACCGACTGTCCCGTACAGAAAGAGTCAGTAATCAGTCGAGAAAAATATCGGATATGGCTCTACCTAGTGTGCGGGTCACTCTCTCACGCAAGCAAACCAGACAAGGAGGGGGTTGCTCTCCCCAAGACAAATTTTTCGGTGAAGTGTCTTTTAGGGACAATAGAGTTAATCAGTCCCAATATTATGGGTTTTCTTTTTTAGGTATTTTTCAATAAAAAGCAAAATCGCCTAACGAATTTTTCGGTTCTCCTAGTTTTAAGTCCAAAAATCAGGGGGAGAAGTCGAAAAAGCCGATGCACGATGAAATCAATGATGCATGCAGAGTAAGAGATGCGTACCTGACTCTAGCAGTCTACATGCAAAATGATCCATGCAGAATTTAAAGACTGAAAATAAACTACCTAAATGGTGCAGGCGGAAAACCCAGTCCCTAAACAACAATTCTACTCGAAAGAACAGCTAGTCGACCATCAACCTCCAATCCAAGAGTCCGGTCTCGGTCCACCCCTCCTCCTCCCGACAAATCGGGTTCAGGAGCATCGCTTGGCAGGGTGGGCTGCAGCACGTAGGCTCGAAGGTAGTGACTCGACTATTTTATTAATCTTTTTATTATTGGTCCAATTACCGAACGATAGGCACAAGCAGCTTTATTAGGGTGTTTGGATCCTAATTATTACATCACAGTCAAGAAGAAAATCCTAAGGCTAGGGGCTCGAATATCCGCGAGAAACTGAATAAGCAGTAAAGAAAGAAAAGCTGCGAAAAAGCTGCGTAAAAACCGAAAAAGCCGCGGGGCCCCCCGAGCACACCGGTGCTCGACGAAACAGACCCCCTAAAGTCTCAAAAGCGTCCGAGTGTCTTGCTGTCATGTATTATTACAATAATCCAAATAGTGCTGAAAATAAAATCTAACTATACTAATCTAAAAGCCACACTCGGCTGCCTCCTCGCGCTCTCCTGCGGCTCCGTGCAGAAGGGAGCCGCCTCCGATCACCGCGGTTACACCAGCTCCTCGAGAGTCAATGCCTCGATCCTCGAACCCTCGCAAGAAGACAACAAAGTGTCAAACCAGATAAAATAAAGCAAATAAAGCAAGTAAACTAAATAGGGTATATATATATACAGAAATGGAAATAAAATAGACATGCAAAACAAGCAAAACAAAAGATAAAAGAAAAGAAATAAAATAAAATGAAAATAAAAGAAAAATAAAAAGCCGCGAAAAGACGCGGACTCAGAAAGAGCCGCAGAAAGCCGCGAGAAAGAAAACAAAATAAAAGGAAAAAGAAAACGACTACTAAGCCGTGCACCCCGGCAACAGTGCCATTCTGATGAGCGATCCCGCGACTAAGGTAAGTATGAATCAATAAGGTCGTTGTGACCTCAGTCACTCAGGACTCAAAGCTCAATCAAGAAAAATTATTAGACCAACAAATAACGATAAAAATCAATGAAACTCAAACTAGCGGTCTCGCTATGATATTAACCTGGTATAACACCCAGGGTCGAACTCAAGAAGCACGTGATGGCCTTGCGGCCTACGAAGTAGTCAAAAACAAATAAAAATGAAAACAAATTATTTTTAGTAGATTTTTAATATTTTTATATTTTTTTGGAATTTTTAAATATAAGGAAAATAATAGAACAATTAAGAAAGCAACTTTCAACAATTATTTAATTACTCTAAAATGCTCAAAAAATTCAAATAAAAATGTTTTTAAGATTTTTATAATTTTTACTGTTTTTGGTGAATTTTTGATAATTTTCTGATTTTTAAGGAATTTTCTAAAAATGAAATAAGGCAGAAAATAGAAGACACCGTCCAGCCAGGCTTCAAAGACATATTAAAAAAACTAAATGGTCTTTTCAAAGCCTGAAGGTATTTTTTTTTGAAAATAGAATCAAAAAGAAAAAATCAGGAGCAAAGTTTCTTAATTTTGGAATTTTCTATGAATTATTAGAATTTTTATAAGTTTTTCAAGGTTTTTCAATTTTTATATATTTTATAAATCCAAAAATGACCAAAATTGGTTGGAAAATCAAGCACACCAAAACACACAAAATACGAATTTTTTAGAATTTTTGAAAAGGTTTAATATTTTTTTCTGATTTCTATATCTGGACAGAATGAAAAAGAGATGTTTTTGAATTTTTAAAAATAATAAATGGGCTCCAAAATTTTCCAAAAAATAGTAAAAATTCTACACAGTGGTAGGGGCCACGTGTCAAATTTTCACTTGAGATACAATTTGATATTTTATTTACAACAAACAATAGCCCACAGTCACAGGGACCTTTTCATCATAAAAATATGCTCTGGGGGCCTAAAAGTAACAAACACAGAAGTCCAGTGGGTCCTGGTGCAAAATGTCCAAGATCTCACGCGCGAAGCATGTGTACTGGGCACTCAGGGACCAATATGCAAATAAAATAGTTCGTAGGGCTTATTAGCAACAAGTGCTAAAAGCCCAGGGAACTAATTGTAAATTACCCAATAAATTTGGCACATGTGGAATTAAATCACTTACAGGGGTATAAATGCAATTATGCAAAAAGATATTTCATTCCGTAACACTTACAAACTACAGGCCCATATCATGCAATTTCACCAAAAATACACGTGACGAAGCACGTGTCCACAATACACAAGGATAGAAGTGCAATTAAAATAAATGACAAGGTCCTCTATACAATTTACCAAACTAAAATAAACTTGATAAAATATTTAAAGGACTAAAACGTAACACTAAAAACTAAAGGGGCCTACGGGAAATTTGCCCTTTATTTATGGAGGGGCTGGACGCACGCCACGTGGATGATCATGCGGTGGAGACGCGCTGCGACTGAACAAAGGGGCCCTCGGCTCTGATCCAACGGTGGAGGGTGCGCCACGTAGGGGATCAACGGTCGAGAGTCGATGTGGCTAACCCTCGCTGGATGGAGGGCGGAGAAGAGGCCACGTGTCTGATCTGACGGTGGTTGCTGGGCCTCTTCTTCACCCTGATCGAACGGTCCTGAGATGATCTGGCACTCCGGGGATGAACGGACGGTGTAGGAGACTCCTGGAAGAACTCCTCACCGGCGAGCTTCGCCGGAGGAATGCTGGGGCGCTGGACCTCCTCGGGGGCTGCTGCTGATCAGAAAAGAGTCACCGGAGCCTCCTGCGTATGAAGGACCCCTCCGATGGCGCCAACGAACTCCAAGGAGCCCGAGCGACAGTGGCGGAGCTGAGCTCCTGTGCCTGGAAGTTGAGGTCCTCAGATGGACCTCCTCAGACCTGCAAAATAGCTCAGAAGGACTCCTGGGTCGAGGGCAAAATGCCTCGACCCGGTTCGAAGCGAGTTAGGTGGTCGGTGCGTCGTGGTGGTCGACCTCCGGCGATGCGTCGGCGGTGAAGGTCGAAGTCCTTGCTCCGGGGTGAGGCGGGGGGTGCGAGTGGGTGTAGAAGGTGCGGAGAAGGCTCGTGAGTATGAGGGTCGACTCCGATGATCGAGATAGTGATGGATGTGGTCGGAATCGGTGGTCGACGGCGATGAACGAAATTGGGCGTAAATGGAAATTGGCGAAAACTAAGAGGATCTAGGCTTACCAGATGGTCGAAGTCGACTGTGGACGAGCTTCCGAAGCTCTGGGTCCTTGCCTTGAGGGCCGTCGATGCCCGAGGCTCGAGCACCACTCCTGGGCGGCGCACGGCGGCACTAGGCTGCCAGATCAGTGGCCGGGGCACTCTCTCCTCACTGCGACACCACCGGCCGCTAGCTGTTACTCAGGCGGAGGTGATGGAGGTCCTGGGTAGGGAAATGCGGAGCCAAAGATGCTTGAAAATGCGGCCGGAGCTGAAGCTATATAGTCCTAGGGGTCCGGCTAAAAGGGTGTCGGGCGAGGAAATCGGAGCACGGACCCCGATGCTATCCTCCGAGCGTGGATCAGGGTTGATCAATGACGGATTAGGGCCCAGGGTTAGCGGATTTGGAGTTCGGATCGATGCGCAATAAATGGGAGAAAAGGCGGGTCGGGCGCAGATCCGCGGGGCTGTGGTCCGGGGGGGGGGGAGTTGACCGGGGGGTCAACATCCCCCGTGGACCAATGGGATGCGTCCACGTGTAAAATAATTGGAAATTCAATATAAAATAGCAAACGACCTATTTTGGAAAAAGTTAAAACATAAAAAATGTTTATTTATTTATAAACTATTTTTTTGTGATTTTTATTTATTTCTTTGAAATAAAAATTAGGTATTTACAATATAGTATAATATATAGGTATATATACAGTATTTTATTTTTGATTTTTAATTATTTATTTATGTACATTTTTATTCCAATTTTATATTTTATTTATTTATAGAATATAATTTGTAATATTTTGGTATTTTTATTATTTAATTACAAGGGTTTAATAAATAGTTATATACACATATATACATGGTCTATATACAATGTTTATTTTTAATTTTATTTTTGTTCTTTTTATTTTATTTTATTTTAATGATTTTTATTTTATTTATTTATATTATGAAGTATAGAATATGTACAATTTTTATGGGATTTTAATTTATTTATTTATAGGGATAAATAAATAGATATGTGGGTGTTATGTAGATGGTGTATCTACAATGAGGAAGGGTCTTTTATTTCTTTTGATTTTTCTCATTTTTATTTTAGTTTGTATTTACTAATTTTTACATATAAATAGAAACTCATTTTTATTTTTATTTAGAGGAAAATATTTTTATTTATTTATATACAGGTATATATACACACATGTGCTTCCTTATCTCTCTCTACTTGGGTTTTTATGCGGTCAGGCCCATGCTGAGCCCTCCCTTGGGATTAGGTCGCTCAATATTTATTCTAAATATCTCCCTCTTTTTCTTTTGTTTATTTATTCTTTTATTTATGCACAAAAACATGCTAATTATTCATATTTACAAAATGCATGCTGATTGACAATTATTTGTATTTACAGGAATATACATGTGTTTGGCAAAGATTTTGTAGCTAAAATAAAAGAATAAAGAGTGATGGATAGGTATTCATCACCCCCCTATACTTAACTTTTCTAGTCCCTTAGCAAACACTTATTTGAAAAAGAAGTGAAAAAGAAGAAGAAAAAGAAAAAGAAAAAGAAAAAGAAAAAGAGGAGAATATGCATGGATTAATGCTGATAATTAAACTTGCATTCATTAAATTGAAATATGGAGCTTGATCAGATCTTTGGATTATTAATGTGTCGGAACCTTATTTGGACTTAAGTTTAAGACTTAACAGCCTCTAAGATCCACTAATCTATAACCAAGACTCCTTAACAATCCAGATCAGAACAAGTCTACATACACAAACCCTTAAGACTATGAGTCTTTCCTTGTACTGTGTAAGTGAGCTAAGCTCTCCACCTCAGAAGTAGAAACTTGACAACCCTCCCCAACAAGGTAACTCTATGCCCCTAATCTGGCCACTCTTTCCTCGAGGAGCGGGGTATTCCCTTCTAAGTTCAAGTTCAACCGGCTCAAGAAGAGGGGGAAGAAGAGAATGGACCATGGCCAGTGTAGCCATGTATTATTGGGAGCTCAACCAATGTAGCTAAGTCTCCCTGCTGCAAGCTACATAAGATGGAATCCATAAGTCTCAAGCTTTGCTTATTTGCACTATATACATACTCTGGTGGGATTATCATTTTCTATCAGACCCACCACTTTTTTGGAGTTATTTTCTTTTTGCATTTTTTTTCAAGTGCATCTGTACAACATATACATGTGCAGCATATATACAAGGAGTTTTTCCTCTTGAGCCAGTAGACTATCCCTCTTTTGAATCTTTTTTGCAACCCACAACTCCTGTCGTTAGACCTCATGGCAACCAGACCAAGTTGAGACGCACTTCCTTCACTAAAAGAAGAAGAGAGGTTCCGCCTAGAAGTACTACCCTCATATGCTACCCCAAGTCAAGGAAGACTGCCTCCTCACCACCTCATCCGTAGAGAGCTCGGTGCAAAGTGCGGGTCCAAGTAAAGCCATTGTCTATATGAGTCATGTGTGTGTTGTTAAGTGCTCTACTTAGGCTCATTGAGATGACATGTGATCATAGCCTAGTGGACTCAAAGAATTAAGTCACCATGGACCTGATAAGCCTTAACCCTAAGCCCCATAAGGTTCCTCTTAGAATTAGGTGGATTAAGATCTTAATCAAGCTCCATTTCCCAATTTAATTCTAGGCTAGTTTAAATGTCACCTATAATCCAGGAAAAACTATATACAAGTATATACAAGGATGCTATTTACACAATATTTATACAAATGCAAAAATTTTTGAAAAATGTTTTGAAATCATGGATGTGTGCATGAATGCAAGTTTTGCAAAAATATTTATACAAATTTACACAAGATTTTTGCAAACTTTTGATTTTCAAAACATTTTGGAAAATTTTGTACTATATACATAATTTTGATATGCACATATTTACACAAACTTTACACAAAAAGTTTTTGAAAACATTTTTACAAATATAATTTGTACAATAGCTATGTATGTGCAAATAAGAGAATGATTATTTACTGGGAATTTTTTTTAATTTTTATGGATTTTAGGGGGTTTTAGCCATTTTTTTATTTATTTACACACTCACACAAAGTACGAGTTATGGCTAAAGTATATAAGAAATATATACACACCCCCCTATACTTAGCTCGAATGATGTCCTCAGAGTCAAGAGCGATGAATAAGACATAACTCGTGCTTAGTATAGGGAAGTGAAAAGGAAGGTTATATATAAAGACGAATGAAAGAATAGAAAATCAAGAGAATCTCGGCTTTTCCCCCTATACTTAGGATCAAATAATCCTAAGTATAGCAGGTTGTAAACGAAGGGAAAACCGAGTGAAGAATGTACAAGGTCTACCCACCCATACTTAGGGTAAAATATCCCTAAGTATAGGCAGCAAAAACATGGGTAAAATGAATAAAAAAAAGTACCGAGAGTCCTACATCCCCCCTATACTTAGGGTAAAGTACACCCTAAGTATATCATAATCAAAGGATGAAGAAAGGGATGTGGGACTAAAGAATGGAATGATATGGATATCTGGATCTATACAAGTCGGGAGAACAATGATAATCAGGCATGAGATGCAATAGATGTGAGTCAAAAGACCACATCTCACGCAAAGTGAATAGGGGAAACATCAACGACCCATGGCTCATGATCTAGAAATGGCTTGAGACGCTGGCCGTTCACTCGAAAGGTACTCTCAGAAGACAACTCAGATATATCAATACTCCCATTGTCGTGTACCTTTCTCACTAGATACGATCCCTTCCATTTGCTCTGTAGCTTCCCTGGAAATAGACGAAGCCTAGCATCAAACAACCATACTCTCTGTCCTGGCTCAAAATGCTTGTGGCTGATATGAGAATCATGCCACTCCTTCACTCTCTCCTTGTACTGCAGGCTGTTTGAAAAGGCGGTATCACGAAGCTCCTCCAAGGTTGCTAACTCTACCCTCCTCTGGTCTCCTACACTATCTGGATCCAAAAGTATATCTGTGACTGCCCAAAGTGACCTGTGTCTCAACTCAACTGGTAAATGGCACGGCTTGCCATAAACGAGGTGAAAGGGAGATGTGCCCAAAGGTGTCTTTAAAGGCCTCCTATATGCCCACAAGACCGAGTCCAAAAGCTATGACCAATCCTTTCGGTCAGGGCGGACAACTTTATGCAATATAGTCTTGATCTCCCTGTTCGACACTTCAGCTAGACCATTCGTCTGAGTATGGTATGGAGTGGCAACTCGATGGTCTATACCGAACTCGCTAGCAAGGGCCTTTACATGGTCGTTGATGAAATGAGACCCCCCGTCAGATATCAACACTCGAGGTACCCCGAACCGTGTAATGATGTGCTTCCTTAAAAATCTGCAGACTGACCTGGCATCAGCGGTTCGGGTGGGGATGGCCTCAACCCAACGACTCACATAATCAACGTCCAACAAAATGTACTCGAATACCTGACTCTTAGGGAATGGACCCATGAAATCGATGCCCCATGCGTCAAAAACCTCACAGAAGTGAATGGGCTGCATCGTCATCATTCACGCTGTCCACAAGTGCCATCCTCTGACAGTCAGTACACCTCTTCACGAACTCATTAGAGTCCTTGAAGAGGGTAGGCCACCATAGGCCGGATTGGAGCACTTTCTGTGCCGTTCTCCTCCCAGAGTTATGTCCTCCTGTCTCGAGCTTGTGGCAGTAAGTGAGGATGCTATGGTGCTCCTCCTGAGGAATGCACCTATGCCAGACGCTATCCCCTCCTTCGTGGTAAAGGATGGGATCCTCCCAGCGGTAAGACTTGGCCTTCGCGAGGAAGGTCTCAAGCCTCTGCCTGGGCCAATCTTGTGGAACTTTCTTAGCAACAAGAAAGTTTACAATATCGGCGTACCACGGGAGAGAGGCGATAGCAAGGATCGCCTCATCTGGGAAGGTCTCACAAATAGGCTCAGTCTGCTCAGAATCCTCAAGATGCTCTAATCGGGAGAGATGATCCGCCACCACATTCTTGACTCTAGGCTTATCCTTAATCTCTATGTCAAACTCCTAGAGTAGAAGGATCCATCTAGTCAATCTAGCTTTGGCATCCTTCTTTGCCATGAGGTACCTGATGGCGGTATGATCAGTTTACAAAGTCACTCTAGATCCAATAATGTATGATCTGAACTTATCTAGGGCAAACACCACGGCTAGCATCTTCTTCTCGGTGACTGTGTAGTTCCGCTGCGCGGAATCCAAGGTGCGGCTAGCGTAGTGAATAACAAATGGAACTCCATCCCTCCTCTGTCCCAGCACGACCTCCACGGCAAAATCGGAGGCATCCGTCATGATCTCGAATGCAAGAGACCAATCAGGCGGCTGGAGAACAGGAGCCTCAACAACGCATCGCTTGAGAGTCTCAAACGACGAAAGACACTTGTCATCGATAAGGAACTCGGTGTCTTTCATCAGCAGGTCAGTCAACGGTCAGGCAATCCTACTGAAATCCTGAATGAAGCACCGGTAGAAACCGACGTGCCCAAGGAAAGACCGTAACTGCCATAAATTGGACGGCGGTGCGAGTTTTCTAATGACATCTACCCTGGCCAGATCAACCTCCATGCCCCTATTGGAGATGATATGGCCAAGCACCATCCCTTGAGTCACCCTGAAGTGACTCTTCTCCCAAGATAGCACTAGGTGAACCTCTATGCATCGCTGAAGGACTCGGTCTAGGCAATCAAGACAGGAGTCGAATGTGTCGCCATAAACCGAGAAATCATCCATGAAGACCTCGAAGCACTCCCCCACCATGTCCGAAAAGATCGACAGCATGCATCTCTGAAAAGTCGCAGGGGCATTGCATAGCCCAAATGGCATGCGTCGGAAGGCGTATGTGCCGAAGGGACATGTAAAGATGGTCTTGTCCTGGTCCTCAGGAGCGATGGACACCTGGTTGTAGCCGGAGTACCCATCCAGAAAACAGTAGTGGCTCTTCCCTGCCAGTCTCTCAATGATCTGATCTATAAAGGGCATGGGGAAATGATCCTTCTTGGTGGCCTGGTTGAGTCGTCTGTAATCCACGCAGACTCGCCAAGAAGTGGGTACCCGTGTAGCAATCTCCTCCCCAGACTCGCTGACTACTGTAGTGATACCCGTCTTCTTGGGCACCACATGCAAAGGGCTGACCCAATTGGAGTCGGAGATGGGGTAGATAAAATCGGCGCTCCGCCATTTCAAAATCTCCTTCATGACAACCTCTCTCAGATTCGGGTTCAGCTGCCGTTGGAACTCACGCGACGGCTTCACCTCATCCTTGAGATAGATATGGTGGGAGCACAGGGCCGGACTTATCCCCTGGAGATCTGCTACGCTCCATCCTATCGCCTTGCGGTTCTTTTCAAGAACCCCCATCAGATGGGATTCCTGCTCTCCAGTCAAATCAGCGGAGATAAAGACTGTGTACATCTCATGCTTACCGTAAGGAATCTATACTTCAGTGACGCAGGAAGGGGCTTCAGATATGGACAACTGGGTGCCGGTGGATCTGGCCTCTGAAAACTCTGCGTGAAAGCTGCCAAATCTGCATGGGAGAACTGAAACTCTCTATCACACTCTGAAACTGGAGAAGGCTGCCCTGATAGACTGTCTCTGCTCTGGTCGGCATCTACCTCCTCCCTAGCTGCAGGCTAAGTGGAAGTCAGATCTGGTATGTAATCATCAAACTCTGCCCAGTCAAAATCTGACTCCGAGGGATTTGTATCATCCAAGGTGGTCTCAGTACCACCGTCATCACAAAACAAATCAGTTTCGCGGTCGAGAACCGGCTCAGCTGCCTCAAAAGTATCCTGGGCCAGGAATGCGCTCTCCAAGCTCTCCTCTGCTGGCGTCTCTACCTCAGAGGACTCTGAAGGTGAGAGGATGGCCTGTGCATCTGGGTCTGCCCAAACTGCCTCGTCATCTGTGATCACAAAGTCGCAGTCCTGGTGGATGTCTAGCCCTGCATCTGTCATCTGCTCTGTATCTGAAGTAGTCTCTGAGCAAGCTCTGTCTCTGGCTCTGCTGTCCTCGACCGTCTCTATTTATACACTTTCACCCTCGACGCGAAAGTATACCTTCCCGCTATCATGGTCGGTCACTGCCATGGCTGTGGCCAAGAACGGGCGACCGAGAATGATGGGGGTATCGGTCACTGACTCAGGGATCTCCATGTCCAACACTACGAAGTCCACGGGGAATTGCAGGCCCTGAATCCTAACGACAACGTCCCTCAGCAACCCCTTCGGCCTCTTGACAGATCGATCAGCAAACTGAAGGACTGTCCTTCTCTGTCGAAGAGTGCCCAACTCAAAGCGGTCGAGAAGGGCTGCCGGAAGTAGGTTGATTGACGATCCGCTGTCTAATAGAGTACGGTCGAAGTAGGTTGATCGACGATCCGCTGTCTAATAGAGTACGGTCGAACCTCTGTTCTCTGATGTGGCATCTGACATACGAGGCTCCGGAATCTGGCCTCTTGGCCGGCAGACAGTTCTGGATCACGAAACAAGTAGCTCTGGTCAGCACATGAATCTCTGAATGGTGGTTCCTCCTCTCCCTCCTAAATGTGGTCCTGTCTCTGAGTGAACACTGGAGTAGAGGGATGTGATGCAAAGCCTCCTGAAGAGTCAGCTGAATGTGGAAACGGTCTATCATCTGCTGGCTGAACTCTTCCTGCTGCCTCTTTTTTGGGTTTTCAATTTTCTTCCCCTTCCCCATCTGAAGAGCTCTAGGGAAGGGGATCACAGGGTCCTTCTCAAATGAAGGACTAGGAATGGGTCTAGACTGCTCGACGACAGGATCCACACATACATCAAGCACCACAGGTGGACCAGAAGAAAATAAACCCTTTCCTTTATTGCCAGAAATGTTCTGAGATACAGGTGCAGAAGGAAAAACTACAAGACTCTCAGAAGACATGGTGGCATCAGCACCACCCTCGGTTGGAAGACTCGCGGCCTCAGTACCGCGCTCTGGCTCGGCAATATGGGTGGCCTCAGTACCACCTCCTCCAACTGGTGAAACGACGGCATCAGTACCGCTGGTGGGATTAGCATCCGTGTTGGCATTAGTACCACCGTCATCATCTCTAGCGGCCTCAGTACCGCTCTCCTCCTCGTCGGGCGCTCTGGAAGTAGCCTCTGGGTGTCGCTCAGACGAGGCGCCACCTGCTGGCATCCTACCGCTCCTAAGTGTGACAAAATCAGTATCAAACAAATATGCAGACATATCTCCAAATGTATCACTAGGAGTGGCATACTCAGTACAAACTACCTGCTCAGACTTCCTCTTGAGGTTGTTCGGATTGGGCTCTATATGGACAGGGATGGCGACCTTCCCTCTCACGATGTCCCGCATCTCCTGGCGGAACTCATCCATCTCCCGTCGGAATGTAGCCTGCTGATCTGTAAGGAGGCGGGCTATGTCATCCAAGGCGGGGTTCTCATAGGGTGGCCCATGAGAACCTAACGGGTAGCCTCTCTGGTAATGAGGCTGCTGCTGCTGCTACGGTGGGTGAGAGGGGTATGACTGTGGATGATGCTGCAGCTGATGAGGCTGATCACGCCTCCAAGAATGTCCCTGCTGATAGGGACGAGGACCATACAATTGTGATTGCTGCTGCTGGGTGTACACTGGGGGCTACTGCTGCTGGTGATCCCTCTGATGGTTGTACTGGCCACCCTGTCCTAACGGCTGCTGCTGGGGCTGGGCACCTCCGGCCGACCAACGGAATCCGGGATGGTCTCGTCGGATACCGGGCTAGGGGCGGTCGTACCAAATCCCGTTGACATCCATCAACGGCTCTGACTCGTAGGGGGCTGGCGGGAGTACTGCCAGAGGCTGATCCGGCTGGTAGACCACCATCTGTGTGTCTGGGGATGGTGGTGCCTGGTATGAAAGCTGCGGCTGCTGGTACGGCTCCGCCTGTACAAGATGGACCTATCTAGGCTGCTGGTGGCTGGAGCGCTGGGACGAGCTGCTGCTGCTACTCGGATCGCCTCGTGCCTGAAGACGGGGCTGGGAAGCTGTCTGTGCCTCCTGGAGACACATGAGCTGTGTCTTCAAGTCACTCAGAGTCTGTGCCATCTGCTCCATCTGCGTGATGCCCTGGCACTGCTTCTTCTCAATGATCTCCATCCGGTCCAGTTTCTCACTGATGATCCCCATGTCAGCGGCTGTGGACTCGGCCTGTGCTGCTGCTGCTGACGAACTGGAAGGACCGGCATCAACCCATGCTATCCTCTGGTACTGCACGGTCTGTGGCTGGGGTCGTCCCTGTGTGTAGAGTCTGGTCTGGGACATCACCATATAGTTCTCGGCCATCTCCTCGTAGATGGCCCAGACCTGATCGTGATCCTTGGCGAAATAGGACCTGCCACAAGAAGCATTCACCAGGCCCTGAAGCTCTGGTGTCACCCGCTGAAGAAGCTCTGAACTAGGTTCGGCTTCGAGATGTCATGGTGCGGGCATCTGTCAGTCAGCTCACAGAACCTCTCCCATGCCTCATGGAACTGCTCGTTGGGGAGCATGGAGATGTTGCTGATCAGGGCTCTAGCTGTGTTCGTCCGCCCGAGTGGATAGTACTTGTGCAGGTACTCGGTGCGAAGCTGCTCCCAGGTGTAGACAAACTTCCTCAGGTGCTTTAGCCAGGTGGCTGCTCTGTCTGCTAAGGAGAAGGGGAAGGCAATCATACAGATGGTATCCTGGTCCACCTATCTGTCGTGGACTGTGCTGCAGATCATCAAGAACTCCTGAAGATGGAGATGGGGCTCCTCTGTGGCGAGCCCATGGAATCGGGGGAGAAGCTGCAAAGTGTTTGGGGGGAACTGAAGTCCCCCACGATGGCTGGAAGTACGACCCAGTGATGCATCAAGGTCGATCCGGGGTTGTGTAACTCCCGCATCGATCTCGGTGGATCTACTGCTGCTGCTACGGCTGCTGCGGCTACTGCGGCGGCTGCCGCATGGTCGGGTATCCTCGGCCCGTCTCCTAGCTCGCGCTGCTCGTGATCTGCTCGCAACTGCTCCATCTCACGCCTCATCTCAATCATAAACGCTCCCTGATCCCTCAACTGCTGCTGAATTGTCTCGAGGGAGGCGATCAGGGTGGAGTTGATCGCACCCTGGTCCATAATGAATGTCTGATCATGCTGGGGACCTCTGGTGCAGTCGTCACTACTGCCGGCCATGGTCTCTGCAAAAGCAAAAGACCCAAACTCAGGTGCCGATAAATCATCTGACGGTCTCTCCTATGGCACTGGTATCTCGGAACTGAAAGAAGGGGGATCGAGGGGGAACAGGGTGGAGTCGAACTCAGGTTCGGAGAGCGGGTCTCGGCTCTCGCGAACCAACCTAGATGAGCAGGTAGAAGTGATGGGAAGTGGTGCAGCCAGAGGCTGCCTAAGAAACCTTCTGCCCATCATCTTGATCTGGCGAGTTGGGCGGATGAGATCTGGTAACAACTATGATCACAAGCAAACCCCCGATTCACCAACGCAACACGAGCTGAAGACTGTAAAGGCTCGGTCAATTATCTTGTCAATTTTATTAGGTGATCAGTCAGGATAGTAGAGCGATTAGCGTGACCTGTTGGGTAATCCGATATTTTCTCAACCGACTGTCCCGTACAGATAGAGCCGGTAATCAGTTGAGAAAAATATCGGATATGGATCTACCTAGTGTGCGGGTCACTCTCTCACGCAAGCAAATCAGACAAGGAGGGGGTTGCTCTCCCCAAGACAAATTTTTCGTTGAAGTGTCTTTTAGGGTCAATTGAGTTAACCAGTCCCAATTTTATGGTTTTTCTTTTTTAGGTATTTTTCAATAAAAAGCAAAATCGCCTAACGAATTTTTCGGTTCTCCTGGTTATTAAGTCCAAAAATCATGGGGGAGAAGTCGAAAAAGACGATGCGTGATGAAATTAATGATGCATGCAGAGTAAGAGATGCATACCTGACTCCAGCAGTCTACATGCAAAATGATCCGTGCAGAATTTAAAGACTGAAAATAAACTATCTAAATGGTGCAAGCGGAAAACCCAATCCCTAAACAGCAATTCTACTGGAAAGAATGGCTAGTCGACCACCAGCCTCCAATCCAAGAGTCCGGTCTCGGTCCACCCCTCCTCCTCCCGACAAATCGGGTTCAGGAGCAGCGCTTGGCAGGGTGGGCTGCGACACGTAGGCTTGAAGGTAGTGTCTCGATTATTTTATTAATCTTTTTATTATTGGTCCAATTACCGAACTATAGGCACAAGCAGCTTTATTAGGGTGTTTGGATCCTAATTATTACGTCACAGTCAAGCAAAAAATCCTAAGGCTAGGGGCTCGAAAATCCGCGAGAAACCGAATAAGCAGGAAAGAAAGAAAAGCCACGAAAAAGCCGCATAAAAACCGAAAAAGCCACGGGGTCCCCCGAGCACACCGGTGCTCGGCGTAACAGACCCCCTAAAGTCTCAAAAGCGTCCAAGTGTCCTACTGTCCTGTATTATTACAATAATTCAAATAGTGCTGAAAATAAAATCTATTTAAACTAATCTAAAAGCCGCACTCGGCTGCTTCCTTGTGCTCTCCTGAGGCTCCGTGCAGAAGGGAGTCGCCTCCGATCACCGCGGTTGCGCCGGCTCCTCGAGAGTCACCGCCTCGGTCCTCGGGCCCTCGCAAGAAGACAACAAAGTGTCAAACTAGATAAAATAAAGCAAATAAAGCAGGTAAACTAAACAGGGTATATATATATGCAGAAATGGAAATAAAATAGACAAGCAAAACAAGCAAAAACAAAAGATAAAATAAAAGAAATAAAATAAAATGAAAATAAAAGAAAAATAAAAAGCCACGAAAAGCCGCAGAATCAGAAAGAGACGCGGAAAGTCGCGAGAAAGAAAACAAAATAAAAGGAAAAAGAAAACGACTACTAAGCCATGCTCCCCGGTAACGGCGCCATTCTGATGAGCGATCCCGCGACTAAGGTAAGTATGAATCAATAAGGTCGTTGTGACCTCAGTCACTCGAGACTCAAAGCTCAATCAAGAAAAATTATTAGACCACCAAATAATGATAAAAATCAATGAAACTCAAACTAGCGGTCTCGCTATGATATTAACCTGGTATAGCACCCAAGGTCGAACTCAGGAAGCACGTGATGGCCTTGAGGCGTACGTAGTAGTCAAAAATAAATAGAAATAAAAAAAATTATTTTTGGTGGATTTTTAATATTTTTATTTTTTTTGGGAATTTTTAATTATAAGGAAAATAATAAAACAATTAAGACAAGCAACTTTCAACAATTATTTAATTACTCTAAAATGCTCAAAAAACTCAAACAAAAATGTTTTTAAGATTTTTATATTTTTTATGTTTTTGGTGAACTTTTGATAATTTTCTTATTTTTAGGGAATTTTCTAAAAATGAAATAAGGCAGAAAATAGAAGACACTATCCAGCCAGGCTTCAAAGATCAATTAAAAATATTAAATGGTCTTTTCAAGGCCTGGAGGTATTGTTATTTGAAAATAGAGACAAAAGGGAAAAATCAGGAGCAAAGTTTCTTAATTTTGGAATTTCTATGAATTATTAGAATTTTTATAAGTTTTTCAAGGTTTTTCAATTTTTATAATTTTTATAAATCCAAAAAAGACCAAAATTGGTCAGAAAATCAAGAACACCAAAACACACAAAATATGAATATTTTAGAATTTTTTAAAAGGTTTTGATCTTTTTTTTGTGATTTCTATATCTGGATAGATAGAAAAAGAGATGTTTTTGAATTTTTAAAAATAATAAACGGGCTCCAAAATTTTCCAAAAAAATAGCGAAAATTCAACACAGTGGCAGGAGCAACATATCAAATTTTCACTTGATTTGGAAATAATTTGATATTTTATTTACATCAAACAATATCCCACAGTCACAGGGACCTGTTCGTCATAAAAATAAGCTCTAGGGGCCTAAAAGTAACAAACACAGAAGTCCACGGGGTCCTGGTGCAAAATATCTAAGATCTCACGCGTGAAGCACGTGTACTGGGCACTCGGGGACCAATATGCAAATAAAATAGTTCCGAGGGATTATTAGCAACAAGTGCTAAAATCCCAGGGAACTAATTGCAAATTACCCAATAAATTCGGCACATGTGGAATTAAATCACTCACAGGGGTTGATGAATCTCGGATTTATCACTCTAAATCTCATCTATTAAGCTCAAATCCCTCAAAATTACCAGCATGTAGGCATCTATTCTGCATAATTAGCATTCATGCATGTTTTCATAAGAATGACATTTTAGCACAAAAATCTGCATAAAATAAGAAGCCAAAAATCCAAGCCAAAAGTGACCTTTAAATAGCCTAACTTCCCGGATTTTTTACTCAATCATGCTAACTCCGAATGACTCAAAAGCACTTCCACGGTGTACATATCACTAACAAAAATGAAGGAAAAATACAAAAAATAACTAACCCAAATAAGCGGACCAAAAACCCAAACCCTAATTTCAGGATTTTCGGACTGAAACCCTCATATCTCTCTCATCCAGTGTTCATTTTAATCCTACTCACTTTTTGACTAATGTACATTCAATTACCTTCAAAACAAGACCAAGTTTAAGTGAATCGGAGCTCATATGTGAAAGTTGGGTTTTGGGCCTCTTTTGTATACTGTATATTTTAGCGGTTTTTGACTTAATATTTTATGTACATATTTTATTGATTACTAAAAATCCTAAAAAAATATATTAAGGTGTCTTTATTTACTCTTGATTTTACCATATTTTTCCGGATTTTTATCTTTTCTAAAAAAATGACATAAAAATTACAAAACCCCAAAATCAAGGTGTTCCATGTACATGGGATACCCCAAAAATACCACTTTGTGCAAATGATCGATTTTGGTTTTGATGTCTTCATGAAAGTTGTAGATCTCATCGAGACGAGCAATTTTCGTGAAGAAACTCTTTTGATTCGAGGTCATCTACTATTTTTTATCGAATTTTACAAAATCTTTTATTTTTGATTTTTGTGATGCTGACACGTGGCAGCACCTTCAACCGCCACGTGTCAGCCAAATTCGGCCTTTTTATTCGGTTTTATAAAAAAAATTAGAAATCAAAACCACGCACGTGCGTCGCACGTGCCTCCCAAGCACGTGCTCCGCACGTGCACGCCCTTAGCCCCTCATCACTCTACCGCGTGGCTCGTTAGCGGCCGTCCGATCTCGTCCGATTAGACAACTGCTGGTCATCTTCCCCATCAGCTCCTCTTCGCCTCCGTTGATTTCACCGCCGCCCCACGATTTTCTCCGCTCGCCGCAAAATCACGCTGCGCCGCCCCACCATCTCTCCGATCTCCATCTTCGAATCAACGTATCCCCCAAATCTCACAGCCGCCTTCCATCTCTCCGCCATCACCCGATTTCACCCCCAATCTCATCGTCTTCCCGATTCGCCCAGATCTCCATCCGATCTTCCGCGAATCCCTCTCGATCCCCTTCCATGATCTCCTTCCATAGCCGACGAAGAATCGCCTCCCTATTTGAGCACCTCCACCGTCCCTTCAATCATCATCCGCCAGCTGCACCTATTAAGTACCCTCGTGGCGGTGACAGCGCCGCGACGCCATCTTCTCCGGCGAGGTCCGAGGCTTCCCGCCTCGTCGTAGCCCCTGCGGTCTTCTTCCGCCGCTACCCAGCTCCGGGTTCTTCCCGTCGAGCCTACCTCCGATATCGACCATCAACGTCATTCGTCTACGCCAACTACAACATCTACGACCCGCTTCATCGACAACACGACTCACCCAGTTATGATCTTCATCACAACTGTCCTCGAGCTAGGAGCTTCTCTGCCATCAACGCCGCCGGCGACTCACGGCCGTGTGTCGGCCGCGCACAACGACGACTCCACCACCTTCTGTCCTTGCTCCGAATCGCCGACAATCTCTGAGCATTATCTTCTGCGATTGACAGCGAGCTTCGTCAACAGCACCTCCATCCACCGACAACCTCCTCCTCTCGCGAGCCTCTCCACCATCTCGCCGCCGGGCGTAACGCCCGAGACCCCCATGCACGTGAGGAGCACGTGCGTTGGGGGAACGTTTGCAGAGACGCCCCTAGGCCTTATCCATATTATGCCTAAGCCCAAGGTCACGTGCCACACACGTGACCATTGGGAACAATTGCAAGAAGCCTCCCTGTTCTCCTCCTTATTGCATTTCAGGACCCGCCGACCACGGGTCACGTGCTCGGCACGTGATCCCTGGGGAATTTTGCACTGTCCACCCCAGAACTATTGGTAATTGCTCTTAGGTCCCCCCTGCAGTTTTATATTTATTTTTATTTTGTTTATTATATTTGCAGTTACACCCCTGTGTTCCCCTGTATTTGTGAACCTCTTCTTTACATTATTTTATTAATACAAAAATAGCATAATGTTGGTTAATCAATTTTTTTACACTGTGACATATTGTGGGCATTTTTGTGATGGATGATTAATTAATAATTAATTGTTCTGTGGAAATTTGTGTATTTTACCCATTTCTTGCTCTGAAATTCATATTTGACTATCCATTGCTCTAAAAATACCCGAAAAATCACATATTGTAGAGATAATTATTCAACATTGTGCCCAAAAAGATTCGTATTTGCATGCATACTTTGCCCTGTAAAAATCATTTTGCATATTTTAGTATTTAATTTTTAATAGGTATTAAACCCCGCATTTTCGAGGTTTAGGATTTTTCTGAGATCCGTCACTTAATAATAGATCTTAGATAATTTTATTTCTTGAATATATGTAGGTTTAATATTTATTATAATTAAATATTAAAAATCATTCTGTTTGCATTTAAAAATCCAAAAAAATTCATATTGCATTCAAATATTCCAAAAACATTACAATGCATACATTTCATTGTATTTTACTTTGTGGCCAAATTTCATATTCTTCGGACATTATTTGAATGTAATTTACATTTTAGTCCCTAAAATAGGCCGAATTTGCATTCCGCATCCTTTATTGCATTAAAAATTCTCAAAAAACAGACCACCTTGAAAACCGAACACGAATTTTGATAGACATAATTCTAGGTTGTTCCTTTGCCTACTGACCTTGGGACTTGCTCAAGTAAAATAAACATAAAACCACACGATTAAAAATTGAACGTATTATTTGTGGTTATTTTCTTGATCGATTCTGATTGCCGCCTACAACGAACGACTAATCATTCTTTAAGACGAACGATAAAAACACCTTTTTAAACGCTGCAATTTAGGAATCGTTAGATGGTGCCGTTGCCGAGGAGGCAAATGGCTTAGTTTTTTGTCTTGAAAATTTTTGTTCGGTTTTCCGCATTCGGGTAGTTTGACCCCCGAATTTTTCATTGTAAATTTCATTTTTTTCCTACAATTTATTTTCAGCCTTTATTTTTCATATATTTTTGAGTCACTCTCTTACATTTTCTCTCTTATTTTTCTTGCGAGGTACTTTGTACGTGGAGCAATTTTTCAAGAAATCGAAGCATCTTCACGGACCTCCTAAAAAACCACAATTAATTTAAGATCGAGTCGAGTCGTGAGAGAGCGTAGAGTCTAGGATTTATTTTTCTGAACTTTAATTTCTTTAATTAATTTATAGCGGCGTCCGTTTGGACGCTCGCGTGTGTAACAACACCTCAAACTTTATTCTGTGGTGTGTCGTGGCCTGTTTCACTCTCCGGTGAGGGTGGGGCCCGACTTGAGTGGCGAATAGGATAGACCTGCATATACGGCTCTCAGAGCAATTTAATTTTTGATTGTGCTCGTAGGGTTAAGCCACACTGCACTATTAATTGAGACACACATAGATCGTTCAACTTAGCCAAACTTAACTCAATTCTTTCTCGCTAATAGAACTTTCTGTTTAGGTGCGGTTTTCATCGGCTTACATTTCATCTAGAATAAAATTTCAATTTCTGTCTAGCATCCCACATGAAGATTGCGAGGATTCACTGTAAGTATTCTAACTGAGCATACATCATTGTTTTCGCGTGCATCGGCTTTTCCCGAATTTCTCTCTTGTTTTGTCACATAATTTTAAATGGAAATTGGGACTGGACGGTAGACGTGTATTTCTGCTCACTTAAAATCATCAGTGATCATCGAAATAAAATTGGGACTGCTAAATATAGCCGACTCTAAATAACCCATAAAATCAAGAATTTTCGCGGGAGAGCAACCCCGACCTTGGATGATTTTATTTTTCTGAGTGAGCGAGAGATGACACTTAAGGCTAGATCCAAAACCTGGATTTTCATATTGACTACTGATTCTGCCAAAAACGATTAGCTACTTCTCAGTGAGGATCTATGGGTAGACGGTAAACGGTCCGGATTTCCTTAGCAGAGTGTGTGGTTTAGAGGACACTGCGTAAGGCTCCGTCCTCAAGTAACGGATAGCCGTTCTACAGTCCGTACTTACTCTCATACTGGCTGAAAGTAGGTGCAACTAGTCGAAGAATTCGGGCCAGTCATTACGAAAATTTCGGCACCTAACAGCTCGCTTAAATATTTTCCAAGATTGTTTTGTCACCAATTAAAATTGAAAAGATAATAGTCGAACTCTTACGGCTTCATTGTGTGAGTTGGTGAACCTGGGGTTTGATTTGTATTTGTATTGGTGTGCGTGAACCGATATCGAAGATCAATAGCCGCACATTTGATAAATTTTCTGTCCCATACAATCATCTCTCTCATCTCTTGATTTTAATCTCATCATGGAAACTTTTCCAAATTTCAGATCCAACCCATCATTTCTCTCAACTCCTTAAAAAATGACCGAACATCACTATGAAAACAAATCTGTCTCGGTTTGGCCCCAATCAACTACATCCTCTTCTTTCAATAATCCTCCAACATTTGCGGGAAATTTTCACGCACGGATGACTTCGACCCCCTCATTGAATCCTTTCTCAAATCATCCAACCACACATGACCATCTACCATCTTGGACTGAACCATCTTATTCTCAGTTTCTCGCCAATGAAAAATTTCAAGATCAAAATCCCTTCAAATCTCATGACCGGCAGAGAAACCAAACCCATATGGAAAGACACACACTTAATGATCATCAGCGTTGGATTGACCACGACAGACCCCTCGTCAGACATGATACTCATACAGAGGACTGGATTGACCTCCTAGACACATATAAACCCTGTATGCTGACTCCATAATATCAAAATATGACCAATCATGATCAAAGGACTAAACTCTACTCAAATCAAATACGCATGCATGTACCATATGAGCAGCCTCCTTCCATAATTTTTAAGGAGAAATTTTCAGAAAATGATCATATAATGGATATTCCAAGAAACTCTCCTTTCCGTACGTATAGAAAAATGGAAGATGAAATCATTGAATAAAAACCGAGTGCTCCCATGATTGATCATGAACGGAATTTAGGGGATAATATTTCGAGAATAAAAACCAGATTTGAATTAATGGAGGATATATTTAAAAAATTTGCCAACCAAGTAATCTCATTCTATGGTGGATCGGATATAAAACTAAATGAGGAAATGATCGGATCTCATAATGAAAATTTTGAGGATATTCAAAAACCTTGGGATGAGTCTAATATCAACACCTCCGCTTATTATTCCCCTATGAATGATTATTCCGCTGAACCATACTCTGAATATCAAGGCCCCTTCAAATCTATGGAAGACACCACATCGCCACACCACACAGAAAACACAAAAAAATTGAAAAATTTGAAAACTACAAAAAATCGAAAATTCAGAAATTTCATAAAAATTGAGACTGAAGAAGATCTGAAGAATTTGGATCCTGTTGTACAGGAAGCACTGGAAAAACGATTGATTTTTGAACTTCCCATTATAAAGGCCATTGAACACTTCCCCGACCTTAAAAAATTTTTAATGGACAAATTAATGAACAAAAAGTCGGGAAGGATTAGAACAAAAACTGAAAGACATATCGTGTCAATGGCCTCCTCCTTGGTGTTGAGAAGAAAACCAAGAGCCGCATAGTGAAGCGGTTGTCCAGATTTGACTGTGAAATCAAAGACACAATTTTTACCCATGCTCGAATTGATGACGATTCACCGATCAATATCCTCCCGACCTCTGTGTTTCACGAACTTAAACTCGGACCGATCAGGAAAATACGAGAGATTTTTCAATTAGCGGACCGATCAATAAAGCGGCCGAGAGGAACCATTTCTGTCATCATGATATTCCAAGGTGCTCCGCTGATAATGGAATTTATGATCATTGATATTGAGCATCAAGGAGAATTCACCCAGTTTCCAATTATTCTCGGAAAGCCATTCTTAACATTATCTAAGGCAATTATCAATTGTGAGACCCGGGAAATCAATTTTACGGCATTGGAAACACTTCGATCTGACACAGTCTTTGAGGAACCACGATTTTCTGAGGTAACCCACGAAGTCTCCAACAACCGCAACCATGAACCGGTAGAAGAGCCCTACCCCGCTGCTACACCTGAGATTACCTTTGTTAATGAGACTATTGGTTTAGAAACTCTCCCCGGTATTTCAATTCCTGCGGATCTCAAAATAGACAAATCCTTCTACTACGATCCTGAGACATATGCATGGTCGCACCCTGGAGCAACCTACTCTGATTATTTTGACCGAATCCTCCCAAATCGAGAGTGCACCAACATTCAGGAGACTTAAAACAAACACGCAGGCCAAACAACAACCAAGGAAAAGAATTCTAATGGCTACTCATCTGGATACTCAAGTGAACCGACAACTTTACGAAACAAGAAAAAAAGAGTCAGATTTGACCTCTCGGTAGAGGAATCGGTTGATGATCCCTCATCAGGTCCGGAAAAAGTGGTCTACATGAGTGAAGTCTGTTCGGCAGCTCTAAAGCCATATCTTCGTAAGGATCCAAAATTCGATTCTCGTTGGACAACTCCCATTCCTAATTATTACTCATCCAAAGCTGATGCTCCTACCTTCCATAAGTACACTGGAATTATTTCTTATGAGCTGACTGAGACCGGAGCATCTGAATATTCATCTGAGGACAAACTGATTGATCTTAAAAAGGAACGAATTTTGAGGAAACAATTGAAGAAACAAAAAGACATGAATATCTGGAGTGTGTCCACTTTCAAATACTATTCTTCTGAGGATAACTCTGATGATGTCTACCTTTCATCTGACTCAAATATTTCATCTACTATCCATCATGATACTTCTGAGGATGACACTGATAATAGTTGGGAATCACATGTTTCATCTCCGTCTCATCATTACAATCTCCCACCACAGGCTCACAAGAAGATCAACCGTAAACCGCCTTAATCATCGACTACCCACCCTCCCTCCCGACCACATCGGTCTCCTTGTACAACTTCTTCCTCTACTTAGGCCAAGGCCTAAGTATAGGGGGGGACCGATTCCATCTGTAGATTCCATTTCCCCCATCACACTCCTCCAGATCGCCTCACTTCCATCCGTCTTCTATACTTAGGCTGACTAGAGCCTAAGTATAGGTGGAACCGACGCCCACCTGTATATACTCTCCTCATTCACAAACCCCGATCGCTTCATTTTTTCTTTTCTGCTCTTCTTCTATACTTAGACTATTCACAGTTTAAGTATAGGGGGGCGATTCTGTAAATCTTGTTCTTTTTCCTTTTTCACTCTCTTACGCTTAGCCCGAGCTATGTCTTCTTTACGCTTCTTGTGCTCTAAGGACATAGCACTCGCGAAGTATTGGGGGGTCTGTATATATACTGTGTATATATTTTATCCATATCTCGTACTTGCACGTAAGTCTATATGTATTTATGGGGTGGGTAATTAAACAAATAAAAAAACAACACAAAAAAAAACACAAAAAAAAGTTTTGCTACTAACACTGACTGTACCCAAAATTTTTGAAAAAATGGCTTCTTATTCATTTTTTGCATAAAAAAACAAACAAACAACAAAAATCCTTTGCATAAAAAAATTTCAAAAAAAATGTCTGCATTCCACACACCTGCATTTCATCAAGCATCGCATTTGCATATGTGAAAAGTCTTTGGGTTCTGAACCGAGTTATGAGCCGAAACCGATAGTGGTCTGGACTTGACCTTAATCCACCTAATTTTCAGAGTAACTTCACCGATAAATAAGATTTTAGAGTCTTCAGGTCTTTGACTTAATTCTTTAAGTTCCACATGACAATGTGCAGCATTTGACTCTTAGTGTCTAACCTGGTCTCTTCATTCTGGGTACAGCTCTGGAATAGGGAATTAATTTGTACTCTCGTACTATGCACTTAGCTCAACTCAAACAGGATGTTGGAAGACTGTGTGAGTTTCTTTTCTGGTAGCGTGGAAATCTAAAGACCGGAGTACGGGTTGAAATAAAGCTTCGGAAAAGGGATGGACGGATGGGCACAATTTTTTCTAAGACCCCAAAAAATGTACGGAAACAAAAAGATTCTATATCCGGAGGGGCACAACAAGATCCTAGCAGAATCACCAAAAATGCCAAATACAAAGAAGCATTCTACCAAATAAACATCTGACCAAAAAGGTCCAAGCTTCAAAACCTGCAGATCTTGGTGGAGACTCGGCTACACTGGCCATCTTCATAAGGAGAGGTGACTACGCTGGCCACCCTCCAGTTCTTTTCTCATTCTTCTAACTTCTCCCCAATTCGATTGTGAACACAACGGGACAGACCTTAGAAGGAAATACCTGACTCCCCGAGGACGAGTTACTAGAGAGGAGGTTTGCGCGGTAGTCCGGCATTCTGGATGGGAAGAGATAAAACCTTTCACACACATGAGTCAGTTATTCAATGTTCATAGGGTATACTTTGGGAAGAGGATCAATCTAAGATGACTTCTGAGCCGAAACTGTAGCAATGATGTGTAGAATTTGAGGGCTGTTGATTTTAAAATTCTAAGTCTCACAAAAGTTCTGACACACAAATAATCCAAAGGTTGAGTTTAGGTTCACTTTCACCTTTAGCTTATGGTCTTGGTATGGAACCCAATCTCATTTCACCTCATGGCATTTCTTTTTGATGCTCAGGGACACGCATGGTTTAAGTATAGGGGGATGATGAATCTCGTATTCATCACTCTAAATCTCATTTATTAAGCTCAAATCACTCAAAATTACCAGCATGTAGCCATCTATTCTGCAAAATTAGCATTCATGCATGTTTTCATAAGAATGTCATTTTAGCACAAAAATCTGCATAAAATAAGAAGCCAAAAATCCAAGCCAAAAGTGACCTGTAAATAGCCTAACTTCCCAGATTTTTAACTCATTCATGCTAACTCCGAATGACTCAAAACCACTTCCATGGTGTACATATCACTAACAAAAATAAAGGAAAAATACAAAAAAATAACTAACTCAAATAAGCGGACCAAAAACCCAAACCCTAATTTCAGGATTTTTGGACTAAAACCCTCATATCTCTCTCATCCAGTGTCCGTTTTAATCCTACTTACTTTTGAACTAATGCACATTCAATTACCTTCAAAACAAGACCAAGTTTAAGTGAATCAGAGCTCATATGTGAAAGTTGGGTTTTGGGCCTCTTTTGTATACTGTATATTTTAGCGGTTTTTGACTTAATATTTTATGTACATATTTTGTTGATTAATAAAAATCCAAAAAAATAGATTAAGGTGTCTTTATTTACTCTTGATTTTACCATATTTTTTCCGGATTTTTATCTTTTCTAAAAAATGACATAAAAATTACAAAACCCCAAAATCAAGGTGTTCTATGTACATGGGATACCCCAAAAATATCACTTTGTGCAAATGATCGATTCTGGTTTTGATGTCTTCATGAAAGTTGTAGATCTCATCGAGACGAGCAATTTTCCTGAAGAAACTTTTTTGATTCCAGGTCATCTACTATTTTTTATCGATTTTACAAAATCTTTTATTTTTGATTTTTGTGATGCTAACATGTGGCAGCACCTGGTGCCGCCACGTGTTAGCCAAATTCAGCCTTTTTATTCGGTTTTATAAAAAAAAATAGAAATCAAAACCACGCACGTGCGTCGCACGTGCCTCCCAGGCACGTACTCCTCACGTGCCCGCCCTTAGCCCCTCATCAGTCTACCGCATGGCTCGTTAGCGGCCGCCCGATCTCGGTCGATCGGACGGCTGCTGGTCATCTTCCCCATCAGCTCCTCTCCGCCTCCGTTGATTTCGCCGCCGCCCCACGATTTTCTCCGCCCGCCGCAAATCACGCCGTGTCGCCCCACCATCTCTCCGATCTCCATCTTCGAATCAACGTATCCCCCAAATCTCGCGGCCGCCTTCCATCTCTCCGCCATCACCCGATTTCACACCCAATCTCGTCGTCTTCCTGATTCGCCAAGATCCGATCTTCCGCAAATCCCTCTCGATCCCCTTCCGTGATCTCCTTCCATAGCCGACGAAGAATCGCCTCCCTATTTAAGCACCTCCACCGTCCCTTCAATCATCATCTGTCGGCTGCACCTATTAAGTACCCTCGTGGCGGTGACAGCTCCACGACGCCATCTTCTCCGGCGAGGTCCGAGGCTTCCCGCCTTGTCGTAGCCCCTGCAGTCTTCTTCCGCTGCTACCCAGCTCTAGGTTCTTCCCGTCGAGCCTACCTCCGATATCGACCACCAACGTCATCCGTCTACGCCAACTACAACATCTATGACCTGCTTCATCGACAACGCGACTCGCCCAGTTACGATCTTCATCACAACCGTCCTTGAGCTTGGAGCTTCTCTGCCATCAACGCCGCCAGCGACTCACGGCCATGTGTCGGCCGCGCACAACGACGACTCCACCACCTTCTGTCCTTGCTCCGAATCGTCGACAACCTCCGAGCATCATCTTCCGCGATTGACAACGAGCTTCATCAAAAGCACCTCCATCCACAGGCAACCTCCTCCTCTCACGAGCCTCTCCGCCATCTCGCCGCCGGGCGTAACGCCCGAGACCCCCACGCACGTGAGGAGCACGTGCGTCGGGGGAACGTTTGCAGAAACGCCCTTGGGCCTCATCCGTATTACGCCTAAACCCAAGGTCACGTGCCACGCACGTGACCATTGGGAACAATTGTAAGAAGCCCCCTGTTCTCCTCCTTATTGCATTTCAGGACCCGCCGACCAAGGGTCACGTGCTCAACACGTGATCCCTTGGGAATTTTGCACTATCCACCCTAGAACTATTGGTAATTGCTCTTAGGTCCCCCTACAGTTTTATATTTATTTTTATTTTGCTTATTATATTTGCAGTTACACCCCTGTGTTCCCCTGTATTTGTGAACCTCTTCTTTACATTATTTTATTAATCCAAAAATAGCATGATGTTGGTTAATCAATTTTTTTACACTTTGACATATTGTGGGCATTTTTGTGATGGATGATTAATTAAAAATTAATTGTTCTGTGGAAATTTGTGTATTTTACCCATTTCTTGCTCTGAAATTCATATTTGACTATCCATTGCTCTAAAAGTACCCGAAAAATCACATATTGTAGAGCTAATTATTCTTAACATTGTGCCCAAAAAGATTCGTATTTGCATGCATACTTTGCCCTGTAAAAATCATTTTGCATATTTTAGTATTTAATTTTTAATAGGTATTAAACCCCACATTTTCAAGGTTTAGGATTTTTCTGAGATCCGTCACCTAATAATAGATCTTAGATAATTTTATTTCTTGAAAATAAGTAGGTTTAATATTTATTATAATTAAATATTAAAAATCATTCTGTTTGCATTTAAAAATCCAAAAAAAATCATATTGCATTCAAAAATTCCAAAAAAATTACAGTGCATACATTTCATCGTATTTTACTTTGTGGCCAAGTTTCATATTTTCGGACATTATTTGAATGTAATTTACATTTTAGTCCCTAAAATAGGCCGAATTTGCATTCCGCATCCTTTATTGCATTAAAAATTCTCAAAAAAAAATAGACCGCCTCGAAAACCGAACACGAATTTTGATAGACATAATTCTAGGTTGTTCCTTTGCCTCCTTGTGATCGACCTTGGGACTTGCCTAAGTAAAATAAACATAAAACCACACAATTAAAAATTGAACGTATTATTTGTGGTTATTCTCTTGATCGATTCTGATTGCCGCCTACAACGCATGATTAATCATTCTTTAAGCTGAACGATAAAAACACATTTTTAAACGCTGCAATTTAGGAATCGTTAGGGGTATAAATGCAATTATACAAAAAGATATTTCATTCCATAACACTTACAAACTACATGCCCATATCATGCAATTTCACCAAAAATACACGTGACGAAACACGCGTCCACAATACACAGGGGTAGAAGTGCAATTAAAATAAATGATAAGGTCCTCTATGCAATTTACCAAACTAAAATAAACTTGATAAAATATTTACAGGACTAAAACATAACACTAAAAACTAAAGGGGCCTACGAGAAATTTACCCTTTATTTATCGAGGGGCTGGATGCGCGCCACGTGGATGATCATGCGGTGGAGACGCGTTGTAGCTGAACAAAGGGGCCCTCGGCTCTGATCCAACGGTGGAGGGTGCGCCACGTGGGGGATCAACGGTCGAGAGTCGATGTGGCTAACCCTCTCTGGATGGAGGGCAGAGAAGAGGCCACGTGTCTGATCTGACGGTGGCTGCTGGGCCTCTTCTTCACCCTGATCGAACGGTCCGGAGATGATCTGGCACTCCGGGGATGAACGGACGGTGGAGGAGACTCCTGGAATAACTCCTTGCCGGCGAGCTTCGTCAGAGGAATGCTGGGGCGCTGGACCTCCTCGGGAGCTGCTGATGATCGGAAAAGAGTCACCGGAGCCTCCCGCGTATGAAGGACCCCTCCGATGGCGCCAACGAAATCCAAGGAGTCCGGGCGACAGCGGCGGAGCTGAGCTCCTGTGCCTGGAAGTTGAGGTCCTCAGATGGACATCCTCAGACCTGCAAAATATCACATAAGGACTCCTGGGTCGAGGGCAAAATGCCTCGACCCGGTTAGAAGCGAGGCGGGTGGTCGGTGCGTCGTGGTGGTCGACCTTCGGTGAGACGTTGGCGGTGAAGGTTGAAGTCCCCGCTCCGGGGCGAGTCAGGGGGTGCGAGTGGGTGTAGAAGGTGCGGAGAAGGCTCGTGAGTATGAGGGTCGACTCCAATGATCGAGATAGTGACGGATGTGGTCAGAATCGGTGGTCGACGGTGATGAACGAAATTGGGCGTAAATGGAAATTGGCGAAAACTAAGAGGATCTAGGCTTACCAGATGGTCGAAGTCGACTGTACGAGCTTCCGAAGCTCTCGGTCCTTGCCTCGAGGGCCGTCGATGCCCGAGGATCGAGCACCACTCCCGGGCGGCGCACGACGGCGCTAGGCTGCCGGATCAGTGGCCGGGGCACTCTCTCCTCACCGCGACACCACCGGCCGCTAGCTGTCACTCAGGCGGAGGTGATAGAGGTCCTGGGTAGGGAAATGCGGAGCCAAAGATGCTTGAAAATGCGGCCGGAGCTGAAGCTATATAGTCCTAGGGGTCCGACTAGAAGGGTGTCGGGCGAGGAAATCGGAGCACGAACCCCGATGCTATCCTCCGGGCGTGGATCAGGGTTGATCAATGACGGATTAGGGCCCAGGGTTAGCGGATTTGGAGTTCGGATAGATGCACAATAAATGGGAGAAAAGGCGGGTCGGGCGCAGATCCGCGGGGCTGTGGTCCAGGGGGAGAGTTGACCGGGGGGTCAACATCCCCCGTGGACCAATGGGATGCGGCCACGTGTAAAATAATTGCAAATTCAATATAAAATAGCAAATGGCCTATTTTGGAAAAAGTTAAAACATAAAAAATGTTTTTTTTCTTATAAACTATTTTTTGTGATTTTTATTTATTTTTTTGAAATAAAAATTAGGTATTTACAATATAGTATAATATATAGGTATATTTACAATATTGTATTTTTTATTTTTGATTTTAATTATTTCTTTATATACATTTTTATTCCAATTTTATATTTTATTTATTTATAGAATAAAATTTGGAATATTTTGGTATTTTTAATTTATTTTATTATTTAATTACAAGGGTTAAATAAATAGTTATATACACATATATACATGGTCTATATACAATATTTATTTTTAATTTTATTTTTGTTCTTTTTATTTTATTTTTGTTTTTATGATTTTTATTTTATTTATTTACATTATGAAGTATATAATATATACAATTTTTATAGGATTTTTATTTATTTATATATAGGGATAAATAAATAGATATGTGGGTGTTATGTACATGGTGTATCTACAATGAGGAAGGGTCTTTTATTTCTTTTGATTTTTCTCATTTTTATTTTAGCTTTGTATTTAAAAATATTTACATATAAATAGAAACTCATTTTTATTTTTATTTAGAGGAAAATATTTTTTATTTATTTATATACAGGTATATGTACACACATGAGCTTCCTTATCTCTCTCTACTTGGGTTTTTATGCGGTCAGGCCCATGCTGAGCCCTCCCTTGGGATTAGGTCGCTCAATATTTATTTTAAATATCTCCCTATTTTTCTTTTGTTTCTTTATTCTTTTATTTATGCATAAAACATGCTAATTATGCATATTTACAAAATGCATGCTGTTTGACAATTATTTGTATTTACAGGAATATACATGTGTTTGGCAAAGATTTTGTAGCTAAAATAAAAGAATAAAGAGTGATGAATAGGTATTCATCAGATGCCCCTAAGGGGATATGTGAGTAAGAAAGGCCATGGACGTGATTGGGGGATGAGTGTTGTGGGAAGCAAGAAATGATAGATCATTAGCTTACCTCCTCACATATTAAGGAAATGTTTTCTGTCAACCTCTGTCATGTGAATGATAATTCAATATTAGCTAATTTCGATATGGTAATGGGTCAACAGTTGGGGTTCTTTTCTAGCTAGATACAGGGGAGGAGATCAACTTAATCAACTTAATTAGTATTTTTCTCTATATGTGTGGTTGCATTTACTCATTTATGTGATGTTGTAGCTAACTCTGAGTTCACAAGAATGAAAGTCTAGAGAGACAGCTTTACTAAGAAAGGTAACATTGATATTGTATGGACAAGCACCAAGGTTGTATCTTGGAGATAGATATATCTGGTCTTCCGCTGGAGTGCAACAAGGTGATCCTTTAGGGCCACTTTTCTTTTCTCTCGTACTACACCCACTTATCCATTATATCATGGATAATTGCAAACTACTTCACGTATGGTATCTTGATGATGGTACAGTTATTGAAGACATAGATTAGGTGGCCAAGGTTCTTAGTATCATTCAGCAGCATGGGTCAGACTTAGGCCTAGTTTTAAATATTCATAAAACGGAACTCTTTTGGCCTACATGTGATGGCAAGAAGCTTCACAAAGGGTTGTTCCCAATCAGCATTGGAAGACCTTTATTAGGCATGAAGTTGCTTGGAGGGACGGTTAGCAAGGATAAAATTTTTTATTAAAGATTTGGCTCTAGAGAGGGCTACTAAAGCGGTGAAGTTGATGCATCTCATTCCTCAGTTGAATGATCCCTAGAGTGAGCTTCTTTTACTCAGTTCATGTATGGGTATATCAAAACTTTTATTTGGGTTGAGGACTTGCCAACCTTAGTACATGGATGATGCTGCAATATTATTCGACAGAGGCTTACAAGATTCTATTGAAGACATTGTTGTTTGTGGAGGCCCTTTTTTTGGAGACCTTCAATGGAGTGTGGCTTTTCTGCCCATTCGACTTGGCGGTTTGGGGATTCTTTTAGCTTTTGATGCTTCTTCTTTTGCCTTTGTGGCTTCCATGGCGCAGTCTTGGGAACTTCAGGGTCATAAGCTTTGAGATAGAGAGATTTACAATATGGACACTAACTTTGATTGTGCTATTCAAGGACTTCGTGGCATGATTTCCTCTTTCGACCTCTGTTGTTTCTCTAGAAAGGACACCGTTCCCCCAAAAATACAAAATATTTTGGCGAGTGTTCTTTTTTAACAAAATAATTGAGGATATGGAGGTCATTTTTAATATGTCCATTAGACAAAAGGCTATTTTTTGGTGTCTTCAAGCTGATCATGCTCAAGATTTTCTCCTTGATATGCCTGTTGACGGACTTGGGCTACACATGTCATCAGTGGAGTATCGCAGTATTCTCAAATAAAGTCTTATGGCTCCTTTATTTCCAGCGGATGAGATATGTCCAGTTTGCCGCAAGACATGCTTAGACAGTTTTGGCGATCATGCAATTCATTGCAGGGAGCTTCCGGGTTTTAAGTACAGACATGATCTTGTTAGGCATGTTTTATTTGATGTATTCAAACGTGCAGGTGTTGCTGCTAAGAAAGAGACACCTGTGAACTTTTTAGTTGATCCGCGGGAGGGTAGATCCATGCTTAGACCTGTTGATATTTTGATTTTTGGATGGATTAGAGAGAAACATGCTTGTGTAGATTTGATGGGAGTTTCTCCATTGGTGGGGTTGAAGAGTGGGACCTTCACAACAGGCCATGCCACCCTCAAAGCTTCTTCAAGAAAAGTGATGAAGCACAAGAAAGCATGCACTGAGAATCATCATGCCTTCATCCCTTTTGCTTTTGATAATTTTGTATCTTAGCGCGAGAAGCTATTGAGCTTTTGAAGAGGATCCAAAAAGTCATGAGTAGTATTGTGATGGTTCCTAGATTTATGGATGTAGTTTTCAGAAGGATTGGCTTTTCAATTCAAAAAGGATTAGCGACACAACTTGTTGCTCGCTTGTCTCCTATTTCGATGTAATACCTTTTTACTCAACAATAGTAAACATAATACTATTGATATCATCCCTTTGGTTTCAAAGATAGAATCCCAAATGTAAGAATCGTTGAATTCTTGATATTGTAGGAGATTATTTATATATTTCTAAAACAAAAGGTTTTAGAGTAGAGATAGATGTGGAGGGGGAGGGTATCGAATGTGGTTAACTCCATCGTGTAGCCAGCTAACTACCCTTATTACTTTTATTTAGACAAAATAATGGTATTTGGGATTGAATATTGATGTTTTCATAGCTAAGTGTTTAAAATTACATGTAAATAAGAAAGCCCTAACTTGTCGAGGTATAAGGACTCGATTGATAATCTTGATGGACGTGTTGAAGGTCTCAGATTGAGTTCAAATTTGAATGACTGCATGCTTCTATTAGGTTGGCTGTCCAATGGGGTAGACCTATTTTTCTATTTATACTTACATATTGTGTGTTATCACATAAACTCATTGTGTATGTCTATAGACATACATATACATACATACACACACACATATATATATATATATATCTACATACTTACAAACATATGTATATACATACAAGCATACAAAAAATATATCTACATACATATGTAAGTAAGCTCGTGTACATATATGCATACAGACAAAAATATATGCATACATGTTGTTAGACATGTAAGCTCATGGAGAGCCATTATACAAGAAAAGTTACTTTGATTTATAACATTCAATATATGAAATAAAACACAATTCTTTTGTATTATTTTTAAGGTCCCTCAATACGAGCAGAGATACTGAATGCCATTTTGGATTTCACATAGCTACTGATCTAAGTAGTTAACTAAAGAATCGGATCAATGACACAACTGGTATTGTAAAGTGATATTCAAAGAAAATATCTAGCCCGAGTAGATTTGGCAATCTTCTCTAAAGATTGATATCCAACTGACACTCTCGATGTAGGTCCTTATCATAGGAATATGTATACAAAGGTGTCAGATGATTAAAGTTAAAGAGTTAACTTGATGAGATCGAGATGTCAAGCCATGCACCATATATTGCCATGAAATGAGGACACATCCTTCGATCAGAGATATATATACATATACATATACATATATATATATATATATATATATATATATATATATATATGAATATGTACATTTCATGGACCATTGGGTTGATGTCCTGATAAGGTTTATATGATGGCGAGCTGGTATGCGTACTTGGAATATGAGGAGTATGATCTCTAAAATAATCATATAGGTTCATAATCAATGAACTGAAAGAAAAAACTCGCTCATGAGCCATTAGGATCACAATGAGTTACAATAATATGAATTTAAAAATATTGATGCATGGTTTTGAAAATTATACAAATAAATTGAAGCCCAATGATTGATTAAGAAATCTACTAGGTAAACCCCAGAAAGTGACAACCAAATATAGGATAAACACTTCATGTTAATCAAGTCATCTGAATGGTAGGATGCGTGAGTATTAAGAATTCTCAAGCTCAATACACTTGTAATAGAATCTATACCACAACATTTCCATTCAGATGGAATGCTCAAACCATATGGATTTTAGTGACTCTTAAATATCAACTCATCGAACCAAATTGAGATCCAACAAGTTGAAAATTGATTTGAAATTATTCAGAGTCAACCAATAAATTGGTTCGATATCTGAGTAGATCGGATAGCCAAATGCTTGAAAATCCTAATTTAGATACAATCTAATATCAAGATACTATACATGGTCTATACTATCTCTCTCTCTAATAATCTCTAAAATTACACACGAGTCTGATTCGAATAGGAGTTGTACATCCGAGCAAATTAATATTTTGAATAATAAAAATTGCAAAATTTTTAATATTGTTGATTAATATCCGGGAATATGTGACAATGATTCACAACATAGGCTCATAAATTAAAGTGAATATAATTTACAATAAGTATAATTATGTGAATATGATTTACAATAATTAGAATCAATGTAAATATGATTTACAATAATTAGAACTAGTGGATATGATTTACTATAATTAGAATTAATGTGAATATGATTCGTATTTATTATTTAGATTTATATGAATATGTTTCCCATATTATATTAATGATATTGTTAATTAGATTGACATTCCTTGTTAACTATTCACTCGAGAGATCGGTCTACTGACCTAACAAGCTAGGGCAATAATCGTTGTGGCAACTGACTCTCAAATAAGCAACAATAAACCCATTGATTAAAATTAAGTGATAAATATAAGTGAGTCAAAATTTATTATAAATCCACAATAAATGTGTATAGGGTAAGTATGGTGAAGTGTCGAACAAAAGGAGCAAATAATATAGTGCTAAAATTATTAATTAAAAACTTATAATTTTGTATTTTCTGCTTTTTCTTGTTTTTATGTGGGTTTTTAGTTATATTTATTTTTTTTATAGATTTTTACTTGTTTTATATATTTTTTATATCTTTAAAGTTTTACAATTTTTCCTTTTTAATTTAGCAAAATTTTAATTTCTTTATGATTTTAAAAATAAAATATATAATTATATATAACAACGATAATGATATTATAGATAATATAAGTAATATATAAGGTATATAGTGTATATAGGGAATCATAGTTTTAAATACTCTAAAACATAGTCAAAATTCATAAAACAAAGTATTTTTGTGATTTTTATAATTTTCCTTATTATTGTAATTTTTATAGAAATTTTAATAATTTTTATGTATTTTTAAAGAATAACTATATCAAAATAGTGAATAGAATAAATATTAGGATTGTTTTAGTTAATAAATATAAATCATTCTAAAATTAACCTATTTTTTTTAGTATATAATATATAATATGTAGAAAAATTAGAAACATAAAGTAGATTTTTTGAATTTTAACGAATTTTACCATTTTTTGAAAGATTTTTAGGGTTTTGTAATTTTAAATTTTATATTTTGTAAATTTTTAGTGATTTTTTTGGATATGTGATGATGAATATAATAATATAGATTATATGAATTTTTGAGAATTTTTTTGAAGTTCTTCTATTTTTATGGGTTTTAATATTTAGAGAGGGAATAAAAGCATCCTTTTGTACTTTTAATAAATAGGAAAACAAGCTAAATTGCCAAATCGAAATTATGCAAGGTTAAGCATCACTGCAGGCATCTACATTAATTTTCCTATAAATTTTATAGTAATAAAACTATTTAAAATGGTAAATGCACACAAAAATAAAAGGGCATAGTTCAAAGGGACTAATTTGTAATTAATGAAACCTTTAATTACACTTAGAAATTAGTCCAGAAACTATGGGGACATACATGCAAAATTTTGCATGACCTCGCATGTCTTACACGTGAGGCTGAAAGGCTAAATATAATAACAGTAAACTACGAGGATCTTCTTGCAAAATCTCCTATTTATTTTCCGTAGGGAGTGATATTTACAAGACTAAAATAAAAACCAAAAATGTAAGAGGGATTTCTTATAATTTACCCCTAAAGGCTGCGTGTGGGGCATGTATCATGCCACGTCACGTGCCACTTAAATTTGACGGCGAGGAGTGATGAATCCCTGATCATCACTCTTTATTCTTTTATTTTAGCTATTTATCTTGGCAATGCATCATGTAAATAGATGTAAATACAATAAGTTAGCATTGTGCATGCATTTGTTAATATTACATAATTAGCATGTATTTGTGTAAAAAATAAAAGAATAAAAGAAAAAGAAAAAGGAAGGAGGTATTTAGAATAAATACAGAGTGACCCGAACCCCAAGAGAAGGTCAAGTATTGACCTGATCGCCAAATAAAAAAGGTAGAGAAACGTAGGGCCTACAATATATTATACATATTATTTGTGTAATTAAATAATTATTTTTTTACAAAATAAAAATAAAAGATTCTTTTTTTACCTCATATATAGCCCTAAAAATAAAGAAAAAATCAATGAAAATAAAAATAAAATCATCTTTCCCTTGTACAAAATACATGTATATATGCTTCATTCTCAATTTATCGTGTACCTGTAATTAAATAGTAAAAATAAAAAAAATTATTTTACACTCCAAAAATCATGCTATAAATAAATATAAAAAGTTTGGTATTTGTGTAAAAACAACAATATAAAAATAATTGTATAAAATGCATAGGTATATTATACCTTTATATAATACACTATACTGCATAAATATTAATTTATTTTTTTTTTAAAATAAATACAAATCATAGGAAAATAGTTTGAAAAATAACAAATATTTTTTTATTTTATACACTTTTTGATTTAAAATCATTTATTATTTTTATTGAATTTGTAAGTATTTTGTACATCCTGATTTTCTGATTTGTCGGCTGGATTGTTAACCATTGTTCAATGGCTCCTTCCCCCCGGGTCAAACTAGGATCCTGTTCACCGAAGCCACTTCTTCTAATTTTCCTAATCAGGTCACGCAACCCCTCACCCCGATTCTTCGCTCGTGGAATCTCCTTGGATCTAGAACCCTCACAGATCCCTATGAGGGTGCATATATTCCTAGGGGTTGCATGCCCTCGCCCGATTCCTCCAGCCTCCTAGGAACCCTTTAAATTCTCTTCTCCACATCCCAGGAGCAGAATCTTGTGCCTCACACCTCCCTTCCTCCCTAGCCACCTCTGATTGAGTGATGGCTTCCCGAGGAACCCTTTGGATTGAAGCTTGGAGGAGCAGCCACACTGCTCAGCCTCATAGCCGGCATGCGCCGCCGCGATCAACCTCTTGACCTTTCACAGCTTGGTCAAGGCCATTACCTCGCTGACCGCCTTCTCCTGAATCTCGAGAGTTCACATAGGACCTCAGGTACCTCTCATTTCCTTCACATTTTCCGATTCTCTTCAATCATTCCATTCACTGCCGCCGCGTGTTCATCTGCTTCACCAGCTGGTTGGAGCCCCATTATCCATATCCATCTGCTCCAATCGAACCCCCGAAGCACGCTCCACCTTGCATCGCAACCTGATCCCCCTTAGGCTCGTCCCTCAGGTCGAGATTAAGGATCTGATCTCATCTATCGGCTTCGCCGGAGATCGATCCTCGCCCCACGTCACTTCTTTGCCTTTTCGTTCGAATAACCCTTGATTGGAGATTCACCCCTAGTCAATCCTTCCTTTTCAGGTGTTCATGCGTGCTGGGAGCCCCAATTCCATCCGTCAGAGGGCTCGCCGGAGTAGCTCCAGGCCACCTTCATCATCACGCACATCCGACCATCAGGTCATCCATCGAACTCGTTCAGTCGATGTGGAGGACCTCCACGATCATTCATGCGCCTCCTGATCGATCAATAGAACCAAGGATGCCATCTTAGGCTCTGGTGAAGCTCGCCTCGGTCTTGTTCTTCCAGATCCCTTCAACATCGTCGGATTGGCCTTCCTCCTCCAGATCAAATCCAAGCTGCCGACCACAACAGCTTTCCGGGTCGTTAGATCTGACATCTGACGTATCTGCGCCCCATGTCCTCGATAACTCCTGAGGCGTCAGATCTGACACCTGCCACATCTGAGTCGCACGTTCACGAGTCTCCAGCGACCACCACGTGTCCCCCTACGTGCACCGCATGCGCCTGCGAGGGTATATTGCATTTCCTTCCCTGCACTTTTTATGTTTTATTTTCTAGTCTAATGAATAAAGTTGTAGTTTACATGTGAATCCCTGATGTTTCTAGTATTTGCACTTTAGTCCTCCCAGTTTGAATACGCGTGCATGAACACGTGGCTTGTGGTGTTTTTGCATATTCTATCATGGACTTTTTAAAGGTTCTGATTTGAATGAAAAGTTTTATATATTTGCATTTATGCCCCTGCACATGGTTAATTGACATGTACATGTATTTCGTGGGAGTTTTGCACTAATACCCCTAGACTTTTTATTGGTGTTATTGTTTAACCTGGAAACTTTAGGTTATTTGCAAATAGGTCCATACAACCTGTGTGATTTGTTTTAAATCAAATAATTATCAAATTTACCCAAAAAATTACCAGTAGCTCTTGCTACTATTTAATATTTTTGGTATTTTTTGTGATGCAATTTGATTTTATTTGATATTTTGATTTATTTTAATTTCAGTAGAACTTTTGTTCCATTATATTCTATAAAACCGCTAAAAATCACAAAAGACCAAAAATCTTTTAAAAAACTAAAAAATTCTATAATATTAAAAAAAAGAAATTCCAGCTTCTGTAATTAGGTCTTTTTATCTATTTTTTTCATAAAAATAGGCACAAGGCCTTTCAGGCAATTTTAGTATTTTAATCTTGCCTACTAGTCACAAGTGAACAATATTTTTCTATTTTGTGTTTATTATGTTTTTAGAAAATTATATAAAAATATGAAAAATCCCATAAAATCAAAAAAAATACTTGCATATTTTAAAAATAAAAAAAAATTATTTCGAATTTTTGAGCCTTTTAGTCTTAATAAAATTTGTGAAGTTTGATTTCTTTTATTTTGTTATTCATTTTCTTATTAGAAAATATTAAAAAAATGCAAATTAAAAAACCCACAAAAGATTCCTTTTCTCTTCTGATCTTTGACTACTTTGTAGGTTTCACCCGTGCTCCTTGTGTTTGACCCTGGTCGCTTTACCAGGTTAAATAAATAGCGGAGACTGCTACATTCGATTTCGTGCTTTGATTGTTTTATTTGTGGTCTTATTTTTGTTGCTGAGCCTGGCTCAGGTGGTTGAGATCGCAACGACCTTTGATATCACTTAGCCTCGATCGCCTGACTGCCCCAACAAAACGGTGCCATTGTCGTGGAGCACGGCTTAGTAGTCAGTTTTTAGTTTTCCTTTCTTTTCATATTTGCCTTATTTTTATTCATTTTTATCCTCTATCTATTTTAAATGTTCTCTAACTTCTTTATGTTTCACTTTCTGTGTGAGGGACCGCCCGAGGAGATTGTAGCTTTTGGTTGGAGCAACCGCGCCTGAGGAGGAGCAGGAGAACCGGAGGAGCATAGTTATATAGGATATAGTAGTTAGTCTCTTTTCATTCAATTATTATTGTAATAATACAGGACCTTGGACACTTCGGACATGGCTTTTATCGGGGTCTGTTTTGTCGAGCACCGGTGTGCTCGAGGGACCTCACCGCGGTTTTCACTGGTTTTGGTTTTCTCGCCTTTTCTTTTATTTTGATTCTCAAAGAATTTGGCCCTTAGATTTAGGAATTTCTTTAATTGTGATGTAATTGATTAAGGTCCAATCCCTAACTATTTACCTGCACCTATAGTTCGTAATTAGACCTGATTAATAAAATTAATAAAAAGTTAACTTGGTTGCTAGAAAGGTCACATGCCGCAAGAGACCGTATACAGCGTGTGCAGGATCCATTTTGGCAGACACCGATCGACATCAGAGACCGGACTTCGACCTATCTCTCTGACTAGTTAACTACAGTTCTCCGCGATTAGAAATTGCTCATCTAAGGACGTTTTCTTCTTGCATCATATAGGATAGTTTTATTCCTGTCTTTTAATTTATGCGCGGATCACCCTGCATGTAGAGTGCTGGCGAAAGGTACATATCTCTTACTTTGCATGCATCATCGTGTTTGGTCGTGCATTGGAATTTTTGACTTTTCCCACCGGTTTTGGACTTTAAATAATCAGGAGATTGAAAATATCATTATGCATTTATTTGTTTATTGAAAAAATACCTAAAAAAAGAGATAATCATAAAGTTGGGATTGCTAAACAAACTTGACCCTAAAAGATACTCGACTTAAAAACCAGATCACGATGATAACTAAATCATATTTAATTATCTTAAATAACTCTCCTTATAATATGAATCAAATTCATTATTCATGATAATTAAATCACATTTAATCATCAATTTTCTCAATGCTAAGATACATATATCAACAATGAAATTATCTTGAATTCTTTTAAGAATAATGTGCTTTCTCCATTGATACTTGGAGATAAAGACAGGGCAATTGTATTATTCCACGTATAGTGACTTGGATATTAAGATCACATCTCAAATCCATATTTTGTGGACCTCTCATAGATGCTTGATTTAATCAAGATCACAAATCTAATCTTCTCATTTCATCTGAATCATATTCGGATCAATGGCCAATATTTGGTTCAAGATCAGATCACTTCTAAAATCTAGACCTATTTCATCACTCCCTAGGAATGGAAGCGTCATGGCTATACAATTGTTTATGATCACATCACCCTCATGCATTCCTAATAACTGTACATCCTGCATACTGGAAGACCCATAATAAATCGAAAGTATGAGATCAATTTTACACTATCTACTTCAGGGTTTTATGATTATGTTTCTCATTAGATCATTGGGAGTCGGTTTCGATCATATACTTTCCAAGAGCATATATCATACCTAGGTGTTGATCATATACTTTCCAAAAGCTTATATCAAACCTTACAGATTTAGTCAAGCATCCAAAGTGACACGACCGTGCACAAAATTTGATTCTTTCCAATATTTCATGAGTGAGGACATGTCTTCCGATTCAGTAAATGAACAGGTATGATCCCTTTGAGAGATCGTAGTACTCATATGCCCTTGTATGCACACCAACGCCTCAGTGTATAGACCTTGGTTAGGTCATCAACCTATTGGTCTGCCAAATGTACATACTCAGTTATATAGTAACACATCTGTCTCTGGTCAAAGGTAAGTGCCTATATCGTAACAACATACGACATAAGTCTTTGGTTATCTCGATCTCGTTAAGTCAACTCTTTGACCTAACTTATCTTACACATCAGAATCTCTATTCCTAAGTAGAGGACCTTCATCAAGAGGTCGGTTAGATATCATCCTTTAGAGAAAGGATTGTCATCTCTTTCTCAGGTTGGAGATCCTCTCTTAACAATCATTTGACGGTGCTTGATGAGTCCTCAATCTAACTCTTTAGATATTCATCCAAGCATCAACCTCTATGATTCAATAATTGCATCAACAAATGTATGATCATTAAGGTGGCCATGGTGCATAACCCTAATTGTACTAAGGGATCTATTATGCAAATTAGTTATTCTTCATTTAAGATCATGGGATGATATTTGCAATAACATTTATTATATAATGGCTCGTCGTGGGCTCACATGTCTGAGATGCGTCACACACGCCTCTCACGACAACCTCCTGGGGTAATTGCATCCAACCCTGCCGCCTTTTGTATTTTACAACTACTCTTATAAATATTAAATTCGTTGTAATGAGTAAAAATTGTACCTAGGAGCCTAATCTTTCTGGAAATCACAACTAGGTCCTTTCGCCACATATGCAACAACATATGAGGCATTGTAAAAATTGCTTATATGCCCTTAAGTTTCTGGGATGTATTATCAAACACATTTATAGTTTATTTAAACTTTAATTAGGCCCCTTTTTGTGTTTTTATTTTATGAATATTTATCATATTAAATATTTTATTGCTCATAATATTATAGGAAAATCAATATATATGCATTTTGCAATGCTTATCCTCGCATTATTTTTATTTGGAAATCCATCTAATTTTCCTATTTATTAAAAATATCAACAAGATGCATTTTCAATTTATTTAGCATGAAAACCCAAAAACATTATAAAACTTTTGCAAAAAATTCCCCAAACAATATATTATATATATCTTTATATATTGTACTTATTCAAAAATCACTAAAAAAAGAAAATATAAGATTTAAAAATCACAAAACCCTAAAAATCCTATAAGAATTAGCAAAAAAATTGAAAAATTCTAAAATATAGCTATCTATTTTTGAATTTTCTATATTATATATACGATATTAAAAATAGTTTTATGTAAATTTTGGATATTTTTTTATTAAACCTAAAATAATCTCAGATATTTATTATGTTTATTGTTTTTGATATACTTTACTTTAAAATATCTAAAAAAAATAAAAATATTTAAAAACTACCAAAAATAGAGAAATATATAAAAATAAAAAATATTTTATTTTCTGAAATTTGAATATATTTTTACTTAAATAAAAAATATAAATAGATATATTGACTATATCATTTATATAGTACTTATATTATTTGGGATAACCATATTATTATATATAAATACATATCTTATTTAAAAAATAAAAAAGAAATTAAAATTTACTAAAGTACAAAAATAATTAAAAATTAATATATATATATAATTAAAAATGCATATAAAATAAGAAAAAACAAAAATAATTATTTTAGTTAAAATAATTTTTAATAATTATATCCTACACTCGTTTACTCCTAGTGTTCGATCTTTATAGTATTTACACCTATACACATCTATTGTAGAGTTATAATACATTTTAACTTACTTCGCATTTATTGATTTATTTATCATAATGTGGGTTATTTGTTGGTTGATTGGAAATTGATCAACACAGCGATTAGGCTTCCAGCCTTGCTAGGAACCCAAGGTTAATCTCCATCCAATGATCCACTATGCGTGAAATGGTGGACAGCTGGTGTGGGCGGTGGTGGAGGTGTATTTGAAGAGATGGAGGTTCAGTTTCCAAGTGGTTGTCGTCTAGGTTCAACCTCTCCTCTTTGATTGGAGATTGGAGAAAAAAGGTGGTTAGGTCAATAAAGTGGATGAGGGTCGTTAGGTCTTCGACATGGGGTGATCGGTTAGTAGAGAGGTTGGTCGAAGAATGTCGGAAAAGGGATGAAGTTGGGTGGTTACATGAGTCGCATCACCTGGGAGTTGAAGGTTGGGACCGTTGGATCCGAGATCCAACAGTTGACAAGTAGGCATGGTTAGGCGGTGCTGATATTCTGATCAAACAGATCAGAGGGTCCAGATGCAGAGCAAGACTAATGGGAGGACAACCGTGTGCTCAAGAATGATCAGACAATTCTAGTTGTTTGCGAGGCTGAAAGAAGAGGCAGGTCACGTGGCTCAACCGGGGAGAGGCATGTTACCCAATAGGGAAAACTGTTAGTAAAATAAAAATAAAATAGTTAAAGATTTCAAATTACAAAGTGTTGAACATGAAAGTTGTTGATATTGTCAAGATCTATAATTTTCATGCACAACCCTAATCATAAGACATCATATTTACATAGATCCACTGCATCATCCCACTCATCGTGCCATATCCAATCGAGCCCTCGGATCGGTGCCTCGCGTGGCTCGATACCTAGTCGAGGGGCAGTGTGGTGTTCATGTGCTTTGGCAGTCTATATTAGCTATCCATAGAGGAGATCAAGGAGATCACTACCTGAATGGAGCATAGCGGACAACTGATCCTCTAGGTGGTGTGGTCATCGACGCATGAGGATCCATTCTAGATGTTCGTAGCTCCTGTAGAGGACTCCTATCATGTAGGTTCATCGAGCAGACGAGGGCAAGAGGGCTGGTGGTGGAGTCATGTGTATTGTAGTGTGTAGTGTTGTGTCACACAACGGTAGGAAGCTTCATAACACACCTGGGTTGGAACTCGGTGCTGGAGTCTTCATGGGAGGAGGTAGCGATGGTGGGGTGGACGATGTACATGCAGTAGAGGATGAACCTGACTGTGATGGTGGAAGACCTGGGGATTGCGGTGGGGGCAGAGGGGTACGTGTAAAGGGGCTGGTGAGGGCGGAGGAGGTGGAGAGGAAGGTGAGGGAGCAAATGGAGGGGGAGGGCACTTGAGGCATTGGGGATGGACGCATGTCGAGGAGATCCATGGACAACCTGCTTAGGCTGTATCGTAAGAAGGGGGTGGAGGAGGAAGGTTGAGTGGTCTCACTTGTAAATAATGGCAACTTAAAGGGTAGAAAATGTAAATATTTGACATATTTGATCATAGTTAATGGGAAATTGGATGGAAGTTAACATGGGGGTATGCTATGTAAGAGTACTATTGATGGTCAATGGTGTAATTCATGATTATCGAGGGTTCATGGGATAATTACGAAACTACTCATGGTTATGTGTGTAAATATCCCTTATAATTTTGGCAAGTATTTAAGTAAATCAAAGTACTTATTTTAATTTCTTTTGTGATTTTTTATATTTTTTTATTTATGAATAATGTTAAAAAAGTATATACAATAATAATATAATTTTATGGGGTTTTTACTATTAAGAAAACACATAAAATAAAGGTACAATGACATGTTTATTTATGTACAATTATTAGGGTTAGTTATATAGAAGGGTTAATCTATTAATGTGAGTTAATTATTGATGAGTCTTATTGAATTATTTGAGTTAGAGAGATAATAAATAATAAATATGATGATGAATCATGGATTTATCAGTAGTATAAGGGAAAAGGCAGCATCATGGAGTACAACATGGAGATGTCTCAACTTGCTTCTAAGTTGAAAGTACTCAAACTTGATCCCTATGAAAACTTGTTGGTGCATCTAATTCTTATCTCTCATCCTTCATTCAATCTGTTTAAGGTGGGCTACAACTGTTAGAAAGAGACTTGGTATTTGAATGTGCTCATCTCATACTATGTTCAGGAAGAGGAAAGGGTGAAGCAAGACATGACTAAAAGTGCTCATCTTTCCACCATCTCTAAGGGAAAGGGAAAGAAAAGAATGCAGGAAAAGGAGGATGCAATTATAATACCTCATAAGAAATAATATAATAAGGAACCATCTGTTACGGGTTGTTTCTTTTGTGGAGTTGAAGAACACAAGAATAAGTAGTGTAAAAATTATCATGCTTGGCATGTTAATAAAGGTACGCTTCGCAGTTTGATTTGTTTAGAAATTAGTTCGATTTCGGTACCACATCACACTTGGTGGCTAGATTTTGGAGCTACTACTCATATTATTGTCTCCATGCAATGCTGCCTAAGTTACTAAAAGCCCAGTGAAGCTGAACTATACCTCTATGTCGAGAATGAAAGATCAGTAGATTTCGAGCAATAGGAAAATTTAGATTTTTGTTGAAGAGTGGCTTTTACCTCTTTGCCATTAAGAAGTTCTACTAGCGAGAGAAGAAGTGCAATATCATGTGAATATATTGTATTTATCCAAGAACAATATGTAGATAATGGAATGATGGAAGATGATCCGATCATGTGATATCTTGTGCATATATTATATTGAGAAGGTTGTCAAAAGATATGGCATGCAAGATTGTAGACTAGTTGATACCCCTATGGCTAAGGGGAACAAGTTCAGCTTAAGCCAGTGCCCAAAGAATGATTTTGAGAAAATGGTGATGCAAAGAATTTCTTATGCATCAACAATTGGAAGTATAATGTATGCACAAGTTTGTACTTGACTAGACCTGGCATATATTACGGGGTTGTTGGAAAGATATTTGAGCAATTCTAGATTGGGCCATTTGAAAGCAACCAAAAGGGTCTTGCGATATCAACAAAGAACAAAAGAGTATATGTCCACAAATAGGAGGTCGGACCAACTTGAGATCACCGGTTATAGCGACTCTGATTTTGCTCAAGATAGCACGAAGTCTACATCAGGCTACACCTATCTACTTATCGGGCATGCTATTTCTTGGAAGAGTGCTACGCAGACTCTTATAGCATCTTCGACCATGATAATAGAATTCATAGCATGTTATGATGCATCCAACAATAGAATTTGGCTGCATAATTTTATCATGGGGTTGTGTATAGTTAATAGTATTGAAAGATCACTAAAGTAATTTTGTGACAATAAATCATCGATCTTATATTCCAATAACAACATGAGTTTGACAAAGTCTTAGCATATAGACATTAAATTCCTAGTTGCTAAAGAAAGAGTAGAAAGTGGGTGGTTGTCTATTGAGCATATCAGAACAAACTCCATGGTTGCGGATCCACTTACTAAAGGATTATCGCCTAAAGTATTTATTGATCATACCATGAATATGGGTGTCATTTCAGTTAATGATGTTAAGTTTTAGTGGGAGTTCGTAATTTTAAAATGCTTTGTAAACATAAACTCTTATGCTTTGGTATTTTTCTTTGCACATTCTGGTTAATATTATGTATAAGCAAATCTTTATGTTTACTTTGTTATTCATCAAATTTGATATCATCTAGGTGGACCGGTTGGAATTGATATGTCAAGATCACATTCTATATAATTTTTATGCTACATACCCATGTTCTTATCCATGTTATTAAGTTGTATTGGCATGTGTGACCATCAAAGGTTGAATTACTCTAATTGTGACAAAATTATTTTGATCATATGATTGATACAATTGATAGATTGTATTTATAGATATATATTAAAGTAATGATGAGAAGGTCGAGCCCATTTGGATAAAATGCATATAATGCTACACATATAGTCCAAGTGGAAGATTGTTGGAATAATAATCTTAAAAATAGGCTTATATGTGTATAGATATATATCAATATTGTCAATTAATGGTCAAATATAAAGAAGTGATAAGGTGAATATTTGAAAACCATTTCAAGCATTAATATAACTTTGACTTGGGGCATATTGTTTAGAGACCTATGGGATAATTTGTATCCTTTCTGGTTGGAAGTGAATATTATCAAATAAGACAAATGGGTTTTGGTCCCTCAATAGCCAACACATTCATTATCCCTTTTTTGAAACGCTGTCTTCAAAAGGGGAGAGGAAGTTACAGATTCACATTGCTATAGGGAGAGTTTTGCTCGTGTGTATTTTTCCACACAATAGAGAGGCAAAGCAATCATATCATAAAAGTGTTGGTATACTTGGAAGAGCACCCATCAACACCAATGGTAGTCATCCAATAAAATAACCCCTCCTTTCCATCATTGCCTTTTGTCAGCCTTTATATGTTGCAGCACATTGTTGAGAGAGGTCATTTGAACTGAGTGAGAAATTTGGCACATGCCTCCTTCTCTCTTCTTCCCTTTTATGTATTTATAATTGTTGGTATGTATTTTTCTTTGAACTATGCTCATATCTTTGTTGATCATCCCCTATTAAGGTTACAATCGACATTGTATCTTTATTCCATAAGATAGATGCTATCTTTATGTGTCTCAACTAAAATTTAAGTTTAAGAAATTGTATAGAAAGGATAAGGACTTTTGACCCGTTTTATATCCATCTTTCCAGGCATCATCCTCTTATTAAATTGTTTATTTGGATGTGTCAACGCAAATATCTATATCTATATATATATTATTTGTTGATGGATATGAATCCATATTCCCCTCATCATTTAATTATTTTGTTATGATAATACCCATCAAGTTTAGAATCCAGCACTGTTCTTTGAACCTTGTTGTGAATCCAACTTAAGATCTGAAATCATTTGAAGGGAAGTTTGACCTCATTCATCCCAAAAATGTGAAAAAATATATCATATCTGAATAAAATAGATAGCTCGTCATTTAAGCGATAGGAATCACATTAAATTATTCATTACAATGTTAAATCACAAGGACATGAAAATGTTTTATGCACCAGTTCATGAAGCACATGAGTTAGAGAATTTTACCTTTGAAGGTTGTAGTCTCTAAGGAAATATACTTCTTAAATTAAGTCTGATCTAGGGGATGTTACACTCATAAATACGATGATGAATTGTGTGGCTCTCGCAAAACTAAGAGACAATTCTCTCTTTCCTACATGACAAAAGTGATTTGGAGATGATTACCTTGATCTCCTAGATATGAACTTTGTCTTACGATCTTCTCTTCTTCATCACGACCATGAGGCACATAGAGGAATACCATTCATTTTTCAATTGGTTATGGAAATAGGGAGATACCTGGTAGAGTGAGAGAAGTATGCGGGGAACAACTTTGGAATTGTAAGGGAGTAGAATTCTTCATTTATCTACTTTCTCTCTTGGAATTAGCACTTGTATTCTCAATGAATTGAATGAGAGACGATGGAGGCACTCTCTCCTATCATAGAGAGACAATCGGCATCTACCATTGATTAATTACTGGAATTTGTATCCACAAGAAAATAGTCAAAATTTCGAGTCCTAATTGGAATTTATCATTGGTAATTGTGAAATTATTTCTTGGTCGTTATCACCAATTGTCTCTTTGATATAACTAACAAATCACCCTCCAAATAAAAATCCAATTCGTTAGTCCAAGATCAAATGTAAATCATGTCTACATTTAGTTAATGATTAATGGACATTCATTTACCTTTATTCTTCTATTTTATCTATAAATCTCTAGAAAAACACATGTAAATAATAATAACTTGTACAAATTAACATTCTTTATTTATCTGTAAAAGGTACTTATTTATATGTATTTAAATCTAAAATAAAATAATAAAAAAAAGTAAAGGAAAATAAATGAAGTATCAAGGATACTGAATGACCCTAAACCCCGAGACCAACTCAATATTGGCTTGGTCGACAAGGAATAAAGTAGGGAAGATGCATGCCAAATACTGTACATACAACCCTAATTCTATACACCAAAAATACCCATTTTTACTCTATGTTATTATTCATTTTATACACCTCAAATAATAAAATGATCTTCATGAAACTTGTACATAAAAGTACATAGAAAATTATAAAAATATTTACCGATAAAAATAATACACTGTGCAATCAGGACGCATAGATGAAAAAATTGCAAACCGAACTTAACATATTAACATCTTCTCCATATGAACACAAAAATCACAAAACTCACATCCATTGTATTTAGAATTAAATTATCTATATAATGGATGATATTCCTATATTTTATTCTTTTTATTTATATGCTTCTCGTATTTTAGATAATTGTAAAGATTATTTAAAATGAAAAATATAGAACAAAAGAAAACTATTAAAAATACATTCAAATAAATAATACATTAAAATATATAGGTATATTATACATAAAACATATATACATACAATTATTTATAAATGCAAACAAAATTATAAAAATAAAATAAAAATATTTGAATATATATAAATATATTATAAATATATAAAATACACAAATATGATAATGAAAATTAAAAATATAAAATAAAAATAAAATACCCAAAATATAGGTGAATATAACTATAATTATACATGTAAATATTAACATCCTACAATCAAGGTTATAAAAGGAAACAAATACCCACAAAATAGTTTGAAAAATTAGAAATATTTTTCATGTTTTGAGTTTTAATTAATAAAATCATCAATTATTTTTAATTTAATTAATAAGGGATTTAGCCATTGCCTTTTTTCTATCTTGGTCCATGTGGACCAATCAGTGCGCAAGGATAGGAGCTAGAGTCAACTGTCCTTACCTGAGATTTGACTTTGTCAGAGTCACATGCAGCCCCTTATTCTCCTATTTCCTACTCTTCCTCCACTCCATCATATCCCTCGGGCTCCTCACCTCTATGTAGCCAGCATGACCTCATCCATGCCTATCTCTTAGCTTCCACCAACCACCATCGATCTTCACGCAATCCACCTCCAAAAGTCATTGTTCCTCTGTTTATAAATAAAGCCCTTCCATCATTTTTTAGCTTTTGATCTGTTCTTCACCACTAGAACCCTAAGCCTCTAGTGAATGAGCTTCTTGGTGACAACAATAAGCTCCCAAGGGTTTCGACAAGGATAAAGGTGGCTAGAGTGACGTGATCCTCCCTCGTCGGAGTTTTTCTGATGATCTCTGCTCCTTAGCCTTCCAGCCATGTATGAGATCTATTTTCTTCATTTTTTAGATAGGTTTTCATTCTTGTATTTTATTTTATGTGTTTACTATCATTTTAGCATAATATAGCTTAAGTGTAGTTCGCAGAAGCTAGGATTCGACTACCACTCTTTCACAGTGACTCTCCTATTCCGACCTCCTTATAATCACCCCATTATTTTGCCCTTTGCTTCTACATCCAAAACCCCCATCCTGATCATCCCATTTCTTTTCGAATTGGTGAATTGAATCTTAGCTCCGCCACCTCGTCGGAGACTCATGCCTCACCTTCTTCTTGAGCTACCGACTTCAATCCAAGCATCGAGGAGGTAGCCCTCGAGTTTTCCCTACCTTTTATGCTGGAAGGAAGCTTACTAGAGGCATCTGGGAGTGGGATTCATGGAAGAACAGAGTTCCCATGTCGCTGGAGACCAAAAGAACTCAAGGCCTTCTTCTATGAGGCCTAGACCTTCTTGAAGATACCTACGGTCGTGGGAGGCTCCTAGGAAGTGATTGAGCTCATCAACAATGTCGGAGCATGATGGAGGTGCGAGGAATCAAGGGTTGAACGAGGACAGGGAAGGAGTTCTTATATATTCCTCATGACATCGTTAGAGTCATTGGATCAAGAGAGAGACCCAGATCTAATCGGATACCTCTATTTAAGTCGAAACGAAGCTCGCTCCTTATTGGGGGTAGTCAGGCGATCGAGGCTAAGTTGATATCAATGTTCGTTGCGACCTCAACCACCCGAGCTGGGATCAACAAGAAAAATAAGATCACAAATAAAACAATCAAAGCACGAAATCGAATATAGTAGTCCCAACTATTTATTTAACCTAGTATAGCGATCAGGGTCGAACACAAGGAGCACAAGTGAAGCTTACTAAGTAGTCAAAGATCAAAAGAGAAAATGAATCTTTTTGTGGTTTTTTCAATTTGCATTTTTTTAAAAATTTTCTAAAAAGAAAATGAATAACAAGATAAAAGAAATCAAACTTCAACAATTTTTATTATGAATAAAAAGGCTTAAAAATTCAAAATAAAAATATTTTTATATTTTTAAAATATGCAATTATTTTTGTTGATTTATGGGATTTTTCATATTTTTATATAATTTTCTAAAAATAAAATAAGCATAAAATAGAAAAGCATTGTTCAGTTGTGACCAATAGTCAAGATTAAAATACTAAAATTACCTGAAAGGCCTAGTACCAATTTTTATGAAATAATACATAAAAGACCTAATTACAGATACTGGAATTGCATTTTTTGAATTTCTTAGAATTTTTAAAATTTTTATAAGGTTTTTGGTCTTTTGTTATTTTTAGGAGTTTTATAGAAGGTAATGGAACAAAAATGCTACAGAAATTAAATTAAACCAAAACAAACACACGAGAAATTTTATAGAATTTTTAGTGGTATTTTTATATTTCCTTTGTATTTTATAAAATAGACCGATATATTTTTAGGTGTTTTTGATTTTTAGAAAATATCAAATAAAATCAAATTGCGTCACAAAATATATCAAAATATTACACAGTAGCAGGAGCTACTGGTAATTTCTGGGGAATTTTTGGAGTAAATTTCATAATTATTTGATTTAAAACAAATCACACCAGTTGTAGGGACCTATTTGCAAATAACCTAAAGTTTTTAGGTTAAACAATAACAACTATAAAAAGTCTAGGGATATCTGTGCAAAACTCCCACGAAATACACACATATGTCAATTAACCACGCGTAGGGGCATAAATGCAAATATATAAAACTTTTCATTCAAATCAGAACCTCTAAAAGTCCAGGGTAGAATATGCAAAAACACCACAATGCATGTGATCGTGCATGTGTATTCAAACCGGGAGGACTAAAGTGCAAATACTAGAAACATCAGGGACTCACATGCAAAAAGTCTTAACTAGAACTTTATTTAATAGACTAGAAAATAAAACATAAAAAGTGTAGGGAAGTAAATGCAATATACCCTCTCAGGCGCGTGCAGTGTGTGTGGGGGGACACATGGTGGCTGCTGGAGGCGCGTGAACGTGCGGCTCAAATGTTACAGGTATCAGATCTGATGCCTCAGGAGCTGTCGAGGACATGGGGCGCAGATACGTCAGATGTCAAATCTAACGGCCTGGAAAGCTATTGCGGTAGGCGGCTTGGATTTGATCTGGAGGAGGAAGGCCAATCTGATGGTGTTGAAGGGGTCTGGAAGAACATGACCGAGTCAAGATTCGCCAGAGCCTAGGATGGTATCATTGGCTCCGATGATCGATCGGGAGGCTCAAGAATGATTATGGAGGTCCTCCGTATCGACTGAACGGGTCCGATGGAGGAGCTGATGGTTGGATGTGTGTGACGGTGAAGGTGGCCTGGAGCTACTCCGGCGAGCCCTCTGACGGATGCAACTGGGGCTCCCAGCACGCACGAACACCTGCAAAGGGTGGCTTGACTCGGGGCAAAGCTCCGGTCGAGGGTTATTCGAATGAAAAGGTAAAGAAGCGATGTGGGGCGAGAGTCGATCTCCGGTGAAGGTGATAGAGGAGATCAGATCCTTTATCTCGACCTGAAGGACGAGCCTAAGGAGGATCAGGTTGGGGTGCAAGGTGGAGCGTGCGTCGAGGGTTCGATCGGAGCAGATGGATATTGATAACGGGGCTCTGACCAGCTGGTCGGAGCAGATGGACATGTGGCGGCGGTGAATGGAATGATTGAAGTGAAGCAGAAAATGTGAAGGAAATGAAAAGGTACCTGAGGTCTTAGGTGAACTCTAGACCTTCAGGCGAAGGCGTTTGGTGAGGTAATGGCCTCAACCAAGCTGTGAAAGGCCAGGGGAGCTGATCGCAGCGGTGCACACGCAGACCATGAGGCTGAGCAGCGTGGATGCTCCTCCAAGCTTCGGTCCAAAGGGTCCCTTGGGAAGCCATCACTCAATCAGAGGTGGCTAGGGAGGAAGGGAGGCACGAGGCACGAGCTTCTGCTCCTGGGAGGCGGAGAAGAGAATTTAAAGGGTTCCCAGGAGGCTGGAGGAATCGGGCGAGGGCACGCAACCCCATGATGATCCGTGCCTTCCTAGGGATCTGTGAGGGTTCTGGATCCAAGGAGAGACAACGGGCGAAGAATCAGGGCGAGGGGTTGCATGACCCAATTGGGAAAATTAGAAGAAGCGACTCCGGTGAACAGGATCCGAGTCTGACATGGGGGGGGGGGGAGCCGTTGACCAACGGTCAACAATCCAGCCGGCCAATCAGAAAATTAGGATGTACAAAATACTTACAAATTCAATAAAAAATAATAAATAATTTTAAATCAAAAAATGTATAAAATGAAAAATATTTGTTATTTTCAAACTAGTTTTTTGTTATTTTTATTTATTTTTTTGAATTATTTTGTACAGTTATTTTTATATTGTTATTTTTACATAATATACCTATGTATTTTGTACAGTTATTTTTATATTGTTATTTTTACATAAATACCCCCAATTTTTATATTTTATTTTTTTGTAACATGATTTTTGGAGTGTAAATAATTTTTATTTCATTTTTATTATTTAATTACATGTACACAATAAATAGAGAATGAAGCATATATACATGTATTTTGTACAAGGGAACGGTGATTTTATTTTTATTTTCATTGATTTTTGCTTTATTTTTAGGGCTACATATAAGGAGGTAAAAAAGAATCTTTTATTTTTATTTTGTCAAAAAAAATTATTTAATTACATAAATAATATGTACAATATAGAGTAGGTCCTATCTCTCTCTACTTGTTTTATTTGGAGAGGTCAATGATTGACCTTCTCTTGGTGTTCGGGTCACTTTGTATTTATTCTAAATACCTCCTTCCTTTTTCTTTTTCTTTTATTCTTTTATTTTTGCACAAATACATTCTAATTATGTAATATTAACAAATGCATGCATAATGCTAACATATTGTATTTACATCTATTTACATGATGCATTGCCAAGATAATAGCTAAAATAAAAGAATAAAGAGTGATGATCAGGGATTCATCACCCCCCTATACTTTACCTTTGCTAGTCCCTTAGCAATCACTTATTTGAAAAAGAAGTGAAAAGAGAAAGAAAAGAAAACGAAGGAGAGTCAAGGTTGATTATTAAACTTGTCTTCATGAAATTGGAATATGGAGCTCAGTCAGACCTTTGGATTATTAGTTTGTCAGAACCTTAATTGGACCTAGGTTTAAGACTCAATAGCCTCTAAGTTCCACTAATCTATGGTCGGGACTCCTCAATTATCCATATCAGAATAAGTCTACATACACAAACTCTAATGACCATGAATCTTTTCTTATGCTGTGTAAGTACTATGTAGCTCTCCACCTCAGAAATGACAAGGCAACAACCTCCCTCAATAAGGTAACTCTAATGCCCTAGTCTGGTAGCTCTTTCCTCGAGGAGTGAGATATTCCCTTCTAAGTTCATGTACAACCTACTCAGGAAGAGGGGAAAGAATAGAATGGATACATGGCCATCGTGGCCAGTGTAGCCACGTATCCCTGGGAGCCTAACCAGTGTAGCTAAGTCTCCCTGCTGCAAGCTTCATGAGATGAGAATGGGTAACATAAGCTTTGCTTTATTTAGCTATATACACTCCAGCACGTATTTCATTTTCTATTAGACCCGCCACTTTTTTGGAGATTTTCTTTTTTTTGCACAAATTTTATGATGTGCATATGTACAACATATCTACATGGTGCAACATATATACATAAGGACTTTTTCCTCTTGAGCCAGTAGACTATCCCTCTTTTGAAGCATTATTGCAACCCACAACTCCTGTCTTTATACCTCAACACCACCAGACCAAGTTGAGGCACACTTCCTTCCCTAAAAGAAGATGAGAGGTTCCGCCTAGAAGTACTACCCTCGTATGCTACCCCGAGCCAAAGGAAACTGCTTCCTCACCGCCTCATCTATAGAGAGCTATGTGTAAGGTGCTGGTGTAAGCAAATTCATTATCTGTGAGAGTCATGTGTGCTTGTTAAATGTTCTACTTAGGCTCATCAAGATGAATGTGATTATATCCTAGTGGACACAAAGAATTTCACCAATGGACCTGAAAAGTCTCAACCCTAGACCCTATAAGGTTCCTCTTAGAATTAAGGTCTTAACCAAGCTCCATTTTCCAATTTAATTCCAGGCTAGTTTAAATGTCAACTATGTTTCAAAAAACTGTACCAGTATATACAAAAATCTTTTTATGCAAAATTTTTGAAAATGTGCAAAATTTTTGAAAATGTTTAAATGTATGCATGGATGCAGAAGTTTTGCAAATTATTTACAAAAAATTACACAAGGGTTTTTGCAAAATTTTATTTTACAAAAATTTTGTACTATATACATAGTTTTGATATCAAAAATATTTACAAACTTTTTACAAACAAAACATTTTTAGGAACATTTGTACAAAAATAATTTTTATAAATAGCTAAGTATGTGAAAGAAAGAATTTTATGTACAAGAAAATTTTCAAAAATTTAACGATTTTAATAGTAGATTTTTAGCCATTTTATTTATTGACACACTCAAACAAAGTATGAGTTATGGCTAAAGTATATATGTAATATATACGACACCCCCCTATACTTAGCTCCAACGATATCCTCAGAGTGAACCAAGAGCGATGAAGAAGAAGACATAACTCGTGCTTAGTATAGGGAAGTGCAAAGGAATGCTATACTACAACAACAAATCAAAGAATAGAATGAAGAGGGCTCGGTGTTTCCCCATATACTTAGGCTCAAGTGATCTTAAGTATAGCAGACTGTACAAAAAGGGAAAAACGAGTAAAAGTATGTACAGGGTTTACCTCTCCTATACTTAGGGTAAAATATCCCTAAGTATAGGTAGCAAAACAGAGGTAAAAAGAATCAAAATAAGAATCAAGAGTCTGATACCCCCCCATACTTAGGGTAAATCACACCCTAAGTATAGCATAATCACAAGATGCAGATGGGGTGTTAGACTAAAGAATGAGATGATATGGACATCTGGATCTATACAAGGCGAGAGACAGTGATAATCAGGCACGAGATGCAACGGATGTGACTCAAAGACCACATCTCATGCAAAATGAATCGGGGCGATGTCAACGATCATCGGCTCATGATCTAGATATGATTTGAGGTGCTGACCGTTAACACGAAAGGTGGACTCAGATGACATCTCAGATATGTTGATACTACAATTGTCATGCACATTTCAGACCATGTATGGTCCTTTCCACTTACTCTACAATTTCCCAAGAAATAATCTAAGCCTGGCATCAAACAACCATACTCTCTGATATGTCTCAAATTGCTTATGGAAGATGTGAGAATCATGCCATATCTTCATTCACTCCTTATACTGTATGCTGCTTGAAAAGGTTGTATCTCTAAGCTCCTCCAGGGCTGCCAATTCTGCCTTCCTTTGATCACCTATACTCTCTGGATCTAATAATATAACAATGACAACCCAAAGTGACATGTGCCTAATCTCAATAGGTAAATGGCAGGGCTTGCCATAAACGAGACGAAAGGGAGATGTATCCAAAGGAGTCTTGAAGGAAGTCTGATATGCCCACAAGACCGAGTCCAAAAGCTGTGACCAATCCTTTCGGTCTGGACGGACCACCTTATGCAATATCATCTTGATCTCCCTATTCGATACTTCAGCAAGACCATTGGTCTAAGGATGTTATGGAGTGGCAACTCAATGATCTATACTGAACTAGCTAGCAAGGGCCTTTACCTTGATGTTGATAAAGTGAGACAACCCCATCAGATATCAACATTCTAAGAACCCCAAACCGTGAAATTATATTCTTCCTCAAAAATTTGCAAACAGTCCTAGCATCTGCGGTTCGGGCGGGAATGGCCTCAACCCAACGACTCAGATAGTCTATAGCCAACAAAATGTACTCGAATCCTTGGCTCTTAGGGAATGGACACATGGAATCGATGCCCCATGCGTAAAAAACCTTGCAGAAGTGAATGGGATGCATCAGCATCATATCACGTTGTCCACAAGTGCCCATCCTCTGACAGCCACTACACCTCTTCACGAGTTCATCAGAATTCTTGAAGAGAGTAGGCCACCATAGCCGGATTAGAGCACTTTCTGTGTTGTTCTCCTTCCAGAGTGATGTCCTCCTGCCTCAAGCTTGTGGCAGTATATGATGACGCTTTGATGCTCCTCTTGAGGAATGCACCAACGCCATGCGCTATCCCATCCTTCATGATAAAGGATGGGATCCTCCCAATGGTAAGACTTGGCCTTCGCAAGGAAGGTCTCAAGTCGCTGCCTGGGCCAACCTTGTGGAACTTTCTTGGCAACAAGATAGTTCATAATGTCGGCATACCACGGGAGCGAGGCGATAGCAAGGATCGCCTCATCTGGGAAGGTCTCTGAAATGGGATCAGTCTGCTCAGATTCCTCAAGATTCTCTAATAGGGAGAGATGATCTTCCACTGCATTCTTCACTACAAGTTTATCCTTAATCTCAATGTCAAACTCCTAGAATAGAAGGATCCATCTAGTCAGTCTCGCTTTGGCATCCTTCTTAGCCTTGAGGTACCTGATGGCAGTATGATCAGTAAAGATAGTCACTTTGGATCCCATAATATAGGATCGAAATTTGTCCAAGGCAAAGACTATGGATAGCATCTCTTTCTCCGTCACGGTGTAGTTCCGATGTACAACATCCAATGTACGGCTAGTGTAGTAATGGCAATTGGTACTCCATCCCTCCTCTGTCCTAGCACGACCCCTACAGCAAAATCGGAGGCATCCATCATGATCTCGAGTGGGAGAGACCAATCAAGCAGCTGAAAGAAATGAGCCTCAACAAATAGACTCTTGAGAGTCTCAAATGACGCAAGACACTTATCATCTACAATGTACTCGGTATCTTTTGTCAACAAATCAGTCAACGGTCGGGCAATCTTGATGAAATCATGAATGAATCGTCGGTAGAAACCGATATTCCCCAGAAAAGACCGTAACTGTCGTAGGTTGGATGGTGGATTGAGTTTCCTGATGATATCCACCTTGGCGAATCAACCTCCATGCCCCTGTTGGAGATGATATGACCAAGCACCGTCCCTTGAGTCATCATGAAGTGACTCTTCTCCCAGGATAAAACAAGATGAACCTCAATGCAACGATGAAGGATGCAGTCTAGGCAATCAAGACAAGCATCAAACCCATCGCCGTAGACCGAAAAGTCATCCATGAAGACCTCTAAACAGTCACCCTCCATATCCGAGAAAATGGACAACATGCACCTTTAGAATGTTGCCGGGGGGTTACATAGACCAAAGGGCATCCATATGAAAGCATAAGTCCCAAACGGACAGGTAAATGTCGTCTTGTCCTGGTCTTCAGGAGCAATGGTCACTTGGTTGTAGCCAGAGTACCCGTCAAGGAAGCAGTAGTGACTCTTCCCAGCTAGCCTCTCTATAATCTGATCAATAAAAGGCAACAAGAAATGATCCTTCTTGGTGGCTTGATTCAATCGTCTGTAGTCCACACAGACCCTCCAAGAAGTGGGTACCCGGGTAGCTATCTCCTCTCCAGACTCACTCATAACTGTATTGATGCCCGCACATGTAATAGACTAACCCACTTGAAGTCGGAGATGGGGTAGATAAAATTGACGCTCCACCATTTTGAAATCTCCTTCATGACTACGTCTTGAAGATTTGGGTTCAGCCGTCGCTAGAACTCACGTGATGGCTTAGCATCCTCTTCGAGATAGATATGGTGGGAGCACAAGGCCGGATTTATTCCCTGGAGATCATCTATGCACCATCCTATTTCCTTGCAGTTCTTTTCAAAATCTCCATCAAACGAGATTCTTGCTCTCCCGTCAACTCTGATGAGATAATGACTGGGTACATCTCATGCTCACCCGCAAGGAATATATACTTCAGCGACCGTGGCAAAGGCTTCAGTTCTGGACAACTGGGAGTTGGCAAATCTAGCTTCTGAAATGTCTGAGTGAATGCGACCAAATCTGCATGTGAAAACTTTCACTGATCATGAATATCTAGCGAAGCTGGCCCTACTGGTGTATCTTTTATTTGCATTGGCTCAATCTCCACCCTAGCTGCTGGCTCTGTTGGAATCATACAAGGTGACAACTCATCAAATTCGGCCCAATCTATGTCTGAATCTGATGGATCTGAATCTGAATCACAAGAAGTGTACTCTGCCTCGTTATCCTGAACACGGTCTTCAGCCTCGAATGTATCCTCTACCAAGAGTGTGCTCTCCAAGCTCTCCGCTGCCGGAGTCGGTGAGTCTGCAGTATCTGAAGGTGAGAGGAGGGCTCGTGAAACGGGATCGAACCAAGCGACTTCGTCATCAGTGATCACAAAGTCGCACTCCTTGTGGACGTCTCGCTCTGCCTCTGTCATCTGCTCTGAATCACTGTGCTGCTCTGAGCAAGCTGAATCTCATGCTCTAGTCTCGTCGATTGCCTCTATTTGTATACTCTCGCCCTCGACATGAAAGTATACCTTCCAACTATCATGGTCGGACACTGCCTTGGCTGTGGCCAAGAATGGATGTCCTAGAATGATGGGGGTATTGGTCACAGACTCAGGGATCTCCATGTCCAACACAACGAAGTCCACGGGGAATTTCATGTCATGAATTGTGATGACCACGTCCTTCAACAACCCCTTCGACCTCTTGACAGATCTATCATCAAACTGAAGGGATGTCCTACTCTATCGAAGAGGGATAAACTCAAATCGGTCGAGTAAGGCTGTCGGAAGGAGGTTGATGGAAGAGTCGCTGTCTAATAGAGTCCGATCGAATCTCTGCTCATGAATATGGCATCTGACATAGGGAGCTCCTGCATCTGGCCTCTTGGCTGGCAGACGATTCTGGATGGCGAAGCATGTGGCACGAGTGAGCACATGGATCTTTGCATTATGGTTCCTATTCTTCCTACGAATGGTGGTCTTCTCTCTCAGGTTCCTCTGTAAGAGGGGGATGTGCTCAAGTGCCTCCTGTAGAGTCATCTAGATCTGAAATCTATCGATCATCTGCTGGCTGAACTCTAACTGGTGCTTCTTTTTTTTATTTTCTTTTTTATTCCCCTTATCCAAGCGTAGTGCTTGAGGGAAGGGGATGGCTAGGCCCTCCTCAGATAGAGGGCTGGGAATGGGTCCCTGCTTCTGAGAAGAAGTGGAATCCATACAAGTATCACCATGCATCACATATGGACTCAAAGATGAAGAACCCTTTCCTTTATTAATTTTTTTGGTATTTCCAGTAGAATCCCAGGGTACAAAAACTGGAGTAAACACTAATGGAATAAAAGGGGTGGCCTCGGTACCACCCACGACATCAGGAACTACAGCATCAGCACCACACTCTAGGTCAGCATCTGGATATTTGGTGGCATCAGTACCACCCTTTGCATCTGGGGACGTGACGGCCTCACTACCGTCGGCTGGATCAACATCCTTGGTGGCGTCAGTACCACCGTCGTCATCATCATGAGCGGCATTAGTACCACTATCCTCCTCGTCTAGCGCTCCTACATCCTTGTGGTGTTGTCGCTCAAATGAGGCACCGCCTGCTAGCATCCTACTGCTCCTAAGTGTAACAAAGTCAACATCAAATGTATATGAAGCAATGTCACCCAGTAAATCACTAGGAGTAGTAACCTCTATGAACTATACCTGCTCAGATTTTCTTTTTAGGTTGTTCGGGTTTGGCTCGATCTGAGCTGGTATGGCAACCTTCCCTTTGATGATCTCCCTCATCTCCTGGCGGAACTCGTCCATCTCCCGCCTAAATGTGACCTGCTGATCGGAAAGAAGGCGGGCTAGATAATCGAGTGCTGGGTTCTCATTGGTTGGACCATGAGAACCGGACGGGTTGCCTCTTTGAAAGTTAGGCTGCTGCTGGGAAGGAAGAGGGAGAAACTGAGAATACTGCTAAGGCTGTTGCTGGTGCTGCCACCACGGCTGGCCCTGCTGGTAGGGACGAGGACCTGACAGGTAATGCTACTGCTGTAGATGGTGTGGGAATTGGGGTTGCTACTGAGGCCGACCGAACTGTCCACCATAAGCTGGAGGCTGCTGCTAGGATGAGGCACCTCCAGTAGACCACATGAATCCAGGATGATCTCGGTGAATCCCGGCTGCTGTCGGTCGTACCAAATCCCGTTGACTTCAATCAACAACTTCTGCTCGAAGGGGGGGGGGGGGGCTGAGGAAGAACTGTCATGGGATGATCCTACTGGTACAACACCATCTAAGTGTCCTGAGACAGTGGTGGCTGAAGGTACTGGTACTGTGGCTGCTGGAACGTCTCTGCCTGGACATGGTGAACCTATCTGTACTTGACGGAGTGCTGGGCCGAGCTGCTGCTGATAGGGTCAGCCGTGACCTGAGATAGGGCTGAGAAGTCGTCTGTGCCTCCTGGAGACACATGATCTGGGTCTTCAAGTCACTCAATACCTGTGCCAATTGATCGATATGCGTCATTCCCTGGCACTGCTTCGTCTCGATAATCTCGATGCGGTCCAACTTCTCACTAATGATGCCATACCAGCGGCTGACGACTCTACTTGTGTTGCGACTGTTGAAGAGGTGGATGGACCTGCATCGACTCGTTCTATCCTCTGATAGGATACGACAAGGGATGAGGGCTTCTCTTGAGTGTAAAGATGAGTCTGGGACATGATGGTGTAGTTCTGGGCCATCTCCTCATATATGGCCCAGACCTGGTCCTCGTCTTTGGACAAATAAGAACCCCCACAAGATGCATTCACAAGCCCCTACAGCTCCGGTGTCAGCTTACAAAAGAAACTATGTACCAAAATTGGGCTTGAAAATATCATGGTGTGGACACTGATCAATGAGATCACGAAGCGGTCCCATGCCTCATGGAATTGCTCGTTGGGAAGCATGGAGAAGTTGTTGATCAAAGCTCGGGCTGCATTCGTCTGGTCGAGTGGATAGTACTTGTTCAAGTACTCGATCAAGAGTTGTTCCCATGAAGTGACGTATCTCCCTAAATGTTTCAGCCAGTAGGCTACTCTGTCGACCAGGGAGAACGAAAAATCCATCATCTTGATGGTGTCCTCGTCAACATATCTATCATGGACTTTGCTATAGATCATCTTGAATTCTTGCAAATGTAGATGCGGCTACTTGGTGGTAAGCCCATGAAACTTAGGCAACAACTGAATCGTCCGAGGGGGGAGCTTGAAATCTCCCAAGATTGCAGGAAGCTGAATCCCACGATGTGTCAGAGTCGCACCAGAGTCTTGCAACTCTTCGGCTTGGCTGGTTGGACTGGCTCCTATGGCTCCTCTGGATGTGGCCCATCTCCTCCTCCCAGCTCTGGTATCTCTCCACTGTCTGGTCGGTTCTGCACTCTGTGGTCAGCTCGCATCTGGGCCATCTCTCTGCGCATGTCTACCATGAAAGCCCCCTGGTCTCTGATCTGTCTCTGCATCGTCTCCAAGGAAGATAACAGGGTGTTGTTGATGGCTCCCTGATCTAAAATATATGTGGTGGTCTGGGGCTGCCCATCTGTGAGCTCCTTGCTGCTGGCCATCTCTTGGGTCTTTGTAAAGGCAAAAGACATGAACTCAGGTGCCGTCAAATGAATGAATATCTACTCCTGTCTCTACTCGGGCACCTCGGGACTGGAAGAAGGGTGGTCGAGGGGAAACAGGACAGAGTCAAACTCGAGTTTGGAGAGCGGGTCTAGGCTCTCACGAACCAACGCAGATGAATGGAGCGGAGTGCTCAAAAGCGATGCAGCCAAGGGCTGCCTAAGGGACCTCCGTCCCATCATCGTGATCTGGAGAAAAGACGGAAAATCTCCAATATTTTCTGTCTCATGAAAATCTTCAATATTTTCTTCACAAAAATAATTCTCAATTATATTGTGAATATTGTAATCATGCCATTTTCTCTCATTGTGGACATCCACCATGGAGCCCTAGAGAGAGATGCCATCGCTGCAGCATCGTCATTATGCTGCCAAATTGTTTGCTCGTAGATCTCCTTCTCCTTCAGTGCGCGTTGCTCGTGAAGAAGACATCGAATCTCATGTGACGAGATTAGGAGATTCATCGCTTGGATCACCAACATGGATTGCAAGGAGCACACGTCTCATCAATGTGCTCACAAGCATCTCCTCCGTTGGCTCGGACTTGGGACATGAGGTCTCTTCGTTAAAAGACTCGATCACTAACAAGTTGTGAAATGCCCTGGTTAATTTGCGTGAATTATCGAGAATTTAAATTAATGTCATTTTGTTGTAGACAGGCAATTGGAATCAGTCAAGAAATAACCACAATAATTTAATCAATTTTAATCAGTGCGATTTTATGTTTATTTTACTTGGGCAAGTCCCAAGGTCGAACTCAAGGAGGCAAACGAATAACCTAGAAATTTGTCTATCAAAGTTCATGCACTGTAAATCCTTGAACTTGGCATCTCTCGGATCCTATATAATAAGCTTCAGCTCTTCAAGAGGAAATCAACGGAATTTGTTTCATGTGAATCAGACTCGTTTCAATTTGTTATGATTTTCGAAAGAAAGAGAAGTAAGGAGGATTAAGACGTCATTAAACCCATAATGACTATCATTAAGACTAATTAACATGATTCAAGAAACTAATTACGGATTAAAAACCGCTAATGACCAATAGCGAACACTAATCAATAATTAGCAAAAGATAAGCGCAAGCTGTGAAAGTTAAATCGTGATTAGTGAAAGTTAATCATGATTAGTGTTAATTAAGAATCATTAGAGAATCTAGAGTCCTCTGGAATGTTCTAACTTAAACCCTAACTTACGGATAAGCTTTGGCCAATACCATGGGCAAAAACCATGGGCAGCTAATCACGGTTAAGGGCTAAACCATGGTTAGTGGTTTTCTGGAGCCTATAAATAGCCCCCCTATCCATTCATTCTCTACAATTTCCACTACCATCACCACCCAAAGGGCTAGGGTTGAGAGGTCGGGAGGAGTAGTAGGATGCGAGGAAGGAGCGCTAGCGAAGCACTACCGGGAGAACGAGGAGGAGGAAGGTACGATCCTCTCTTAGTTTTCTTCATGAGTTAGGTTTTCGATTCATGTTTAGTTCCCTTTCTGTTTTCCTTTCGGTGATTTTATTAGGGAAAACTCTGCTGAAAATTTCCTAGAAATATCACCCCGTATAAGGGCAAACTCTGCTGAAATTTTCTTAGAAATATCACTCCATAAAAGGAGAAACTCTGTCGAAATTTTCCTAGAAATATCACCCCGTATAAGGGGAAGCTCTGCCAAAATTTCAAAAGAAAATATGTTCTTCACGTTCTTTGTGTTCTTCATGTGTTCTTCACGTTCTTCGTGTTCTTCGTTTGTTCTTCACGTTCTTGGCACGTTCTTAGCATTTTTGATACGAAAATGAAATTTGATCGTTTATGGAGCTAGAAATCATCCTGTTGAAAAAGAATCACGATAAAGCACTACATACACGAGAGAGATCGATTAGGTAACAGAATCCTTCCTTTTGCTGTTGGATTTTCTTATGAGATCGTTGAAATTTCTGATTTTATGTTCTTTGCAACGAAGAACCCTAATTTGACTATTTTTGAGAAAATATGAAAAGTTGCCTTTTGATTTCAACTAAAATAATGTCTAAGCATTGAATTGATGCAGTGGCTTGGAAAGTTAGGGTTTGGAAGTTAAAATGAGCATAATTATAAGTATATAAATATATGAATCAGTATATGTGTAAGTCTATATTAAGTCTTTTATGGTTATGCAAAAATAAGGAAGAATTGAGAAAATACATCGTGGGAATTGATATTTGTTGGTTTGGATCATGAAAAAGATCACGTGTTACGTTAAGAAATGATTGAGAGTAGAACTATAGGTTGTGCATGCAACCTATAGCTTTATCAGAAGGAACCCGTATTGGTGTGACCCTACCTAGGTGGTACACGGTTGCCTTATTTTGATAATTGCACACGAAATGAATGACTTGCAATGCGTGGTATCGGGTGCCAATATATTCGGGTTGAACGATGGAAGATGTGGTCGCGCCATGTGGAGGCACGGGTGGTTTAATAGCGGCTGGGTCACGATAATATGTATTTAAAATCACTAGGTTATGTGATTAAAGGTTAGCCTGAGGTTGTAAGCAACTCGATCCTCGAGGACGGTGTGCTCCTTTATTTTCCAGGCTGAGGGTTTGAAACCCTGATTAATAAAAGAAAAGGAAAATTATCAGGGTAGTATTGGAGGATTGGTTGAGGCGACGTGCAGCAATATAAGCTCACTAGATCAACGTAATCTCCAATCCTGAAGTATCCACATCTTCGGAGTCCAAGAATGGTGGGGTTCCCCTGGACTAATCCCTGATAAGGAATAGAAATGAATGTGACTTAAATTAAAGAAAGGATTGTAACTTTTAATTACAATAAGTTTTGCAAAATTACACAATTTGTTTACTTTTCTCTTCTTCATTACTTAACATTCGCTAATTGTTATCCTAAGATTTATGGAAAACCCAACAGGTATTGGTGAGCCATCACAAGGACTTAAGTAATCCGGCCAGACTACATAGTAGACATACAACCAGCCACAGTAGGTTTTCTTTGTAAGGTAGTTAGTAATCTTTTTGTGTATTTCCTTCCAGCTAATGTATGAATCATGTGAACTATATTTTTGTGAATGGAAAGTGTTGAAATACTTCCTTCTAAGTATTTTTAATGAAAGTCTATTTCTGAATGTTAGTTGTGATTGTTAAATAAATTATTGCTGAGTAACCAGATACAAATATGGGAGGATCTGACAACCCGAGAATCGAGATCGTGACAGATTGGTATCAGATCCCGGTTACTCTAGTAATTTATATAGTAATTAACAACTATGAGCAATATTTAGAAATTAAGGTTGTATTAAGATCCTTTGATCTTAATAATTGACTGCAGTACCATTCACAAGTCATTATCCCTTATGTATTTCAAGTTGAGACATATAGGATCTAACCTTTGGCCTTGACTTATCCCAGGAACATGGCGGACCAAGACGTGTCTAGGCAATTAGCCACCATGATGACAATGCTGCAAGAAATGGGGCAAAAGCAACAAGCATTAGAGGAGAGGCTTAATGCAGAAGCTGAGAGACCTGAAGCATCCAGACCTGTTGATGCTAGGATTGAAGGTTCTGTCCATCTTTCTGAGGAAGAATCTAGTTACCATCTTTCAACTGAGTTTTCTCCTATCCCAGCTGAAGGAGCAATGGAGAAGGCCCTTCTTAGACACCAAACATTACTAGACAATTATCGAAAGGAAAAGATTCCTCGATTTAAAGGCATAGAGACACCCGCTGAGGAAGAACTATGGCTTGTTGACGTCGGAAGGATGTTAAGAATAATACACGCACCAACAGAAACTTGGGTGCACTTCGCTGATTACTCCCTAGCAGACTATGCAAGAAGATGGTGGAGAGCCATTTCCAAGAAATTAGTAGATCATGTTCCATGGGATGTTTTTGAAGAGAGGTTTCTAGCTCACTTCTGTCCCTCCCATTGAGAAGAATTGAAGAGGAGGGAGTTGGCTTCTTTGACCCAAGGATCCAAGAATGTACGAGATTATCATATTCACTTTACGGAGCTGCTACGTTACTCCCCAGCTCTAGAAGCTTCACCACAAGAGTGTCTTACCAAATTTGTTAGCAATCTTCAGGGAGATTTGAGAGAGAAGCTCGCAGGTTTTAAGGCCACCATTGTAGATGAAGCCATGGACATCACCTCTCGTATTGAGATGGATAAGGATGAAAACCGCCAAAGAAGAAGCTTCCACTTTACTGGTGGACCATCCAAACGTAAAGCGAATTATAACCGAAGAGACAATCGTTATCGTCTAGTTCAGTCTAATATAAGATCTCCACAGACTTTGGGCAAGGAATTATCCAGAAGAGGGGGTTTCTCTAGACCTCCACTATATCCTCGTGACTCAGCAGCAGGAGCTAGTACCTCTGTGGCTGGGTCTTCAGCTCAAACATGAACACGTGTGTATTATTACTATCATCAGGAAGGCCACATCAAGAAAGATTGTCCGAAGTTGAGAGGGTTAGGGTTTAAACCAACCCCAATTAACAATATAACATACACCTCGAGCAATGGAGCAACAGACAGAGGAAGACAAGGTAGAGGTCGTGGCTCACAAGGAGCGTCTCCTACACATCAACCACTACAAAGTGTTGCGGGTTTTAGCTTGCCTATTCCTAATGGATAGCTCAATGCAATTACTGAAGAACAAGCCTATAATTCTGGTACGGTGGTATGAGGTACTGTTACTATTCATGGCTTTTCAGTACATGCCTTATTTGATTCCGGTGCTTCACATTCATATATTGCTCGACGGTTAGTACCCACTTTGGGTAAGATACCCATAGAAGTAGAACAATCCAATCTGATCAAGGGACCAGAAGGACAAGTATTTATAATCCAAGAAATTTTGCATAATTGTATAGTACTAATAGCAAGACATCAGTTACCTATTTCACTACTACTAATCGAAATGGTGGACTTTGATCTTATCCTAAGGATGGATTTGCTAGAAAGGCATTAGGCATGTCTTGACTATTTTTATAAGATAAAAATGTTTCACCTTCCTAACTTGATAGAGTTCCAGTTCATTGGAAAGATATCCTGATAATATCGAATATATCTCTACTTTGAAGGCACAACAGTTGTTAGAGTAAGGTTGCCAAGGTTGTTTAGCTTATGTAACCACTACATCAGTGTCAGATAGAATGATGGAAGATATACCTATAATGTGTGAGTTTCCTGATATATTTCCAGAGGAACTACCTGGATTACCACCTGAGCGAGAGATTGAATTTTGAAATCTCTCTCATACCTGAAACTCAGCCTATCTCTATCCCTCTATATAGGATGGCACCATATGAGTTACGCGAGTTAAAGTTATAGTTGCAAGAAGTATTAGATAAAGGATTCATTCGTCCTAGTACTTCACCATGTGGTGCACCTGTCTTATTTTTCAGGAAAAACGATGGGTCAATGCGGTTGTGCATTGATTATAGACATCTAAACAAAAATACCGTAAAGAACAAGCATCCTCTGCCAAGAATAGATGATCTCTTTGATCAATTACATGGTTCAACTGTGTATTCCAAGATTGATTTAAGATCTGGATACCAATAGTTGAAAATTAAATATATAGATATTCCCAAGACATCTTTTTGAACTAGATACGGGCATTATGAATTCTTAGTTATGCCTTTTTGACTAACAAATGCCCCAACAGCCTTCATGGATCTCATAAATAGAGTATTCAAGGAGTTCTTAGATCACTTTGTAATAGTCTTTATTGACGATGTGCTTATTTACTCCAAGGATAAGTATCTGCATGAACACCATCTCAGGCAGACACTTGAAACTTTAAGGAAGAACAAATTGTATGCTAAATATAACAAATGTGACTTCTGGCAATATGAAGTATCCTTCTTAGGTCATTGACGTATCGCTAAATACAGTGTTTAATTGGATGACGTTGTAATACGTGTACTTAGCGATTCAGTCATAACCGAGAGAAGATCTCCGTGAAGAGTGTCTCGGCTTCAATTTATATCCCGGGCATGTCCGGGGTCGAACTCAGGGAGGCAAAGGAACAACTTGGGTTTAATTTGAAAATAAAGATTTTAGATTTCTAAGCGGTTTTTTTATAATTTTTTTATGCAACAAGAATGCAAATGCAAGTGAATCAAGACGCTAAGAAATCATACAATAGGCCAAATTAATTTTAATGTCAAAATAGTCCAATTTAGCCAAAATATATTTTTCCTAGAATTCTAATCCAGTGATGAACACAAAACACATTTTTTTGTATTTTTAGAGGTTAAAATGCAATAAATAAAAATGCACACTTTTTATAGGTTTTTTCGCAATTTTTCACACAAACAGAAAGCAAAAATTATGAAAATTGTACTGAAATATAAGCATGATGCAAGGAAGCTACAGTAATTTTTTTGGAATTTTTTGACTAGATATGAATTTTTTATGGAGTTTTTAGTGAAAATAGAGTGATAGTGAGTAAATAATTTCTAATAAATCAACAATGTCAATTAATTAGAATGTGAATTATCCAAAAGAAATTTTCATGTAGAATCCTGAAGATTTGAAATTTCGCAAAAATGTTTTATGTAGATTTAATTAAAAATCAAATACTAAAAACACTCTACAAATTATTTTGGGTACATGACAACTCCATTTTAGATGAAATTTGGATAGTAAGTTAAGCACTTATCAAGGCATCATTCCTAATTTTTGTGGAATTTTTAGAGCAACCGTGTGTGAGATATAATTTTAGAGCACTGATTGGGTAAAATATGCAATATTTCAGTTGAACAATTTTTATTTAATTACCCACAACAAAAATATAAATAAATATCCACAATGTAGAGAATTAGTTGCTCAACATGAAATCATTTTTCATTGAATATAAAGATGCATAAACGAGGCCCAAATTAAAAGACGAACACAAGGTTGTCCATGCAAAACAGAAAGACAATAATTACAACAAAAGCATGTGCAGGGACTAGTTTGTAATTATAAAAATATGAAAAGTAAAAGGTGCAATTTTTACACAATAAAAAAAATGAAAAAGGGAAAGAAACCTTCTTCGTCACGATGGGGATTAACCCAAAGGAGTGGGGGCGGCGGCGGGAGGTCACGTGCGGCCGTGAGAAGGCGGTGCGCACCGCACGCAGGCGGGTCGGAGGGGCACGAGGGGCGGTCACGGTGGCTGGAGGGCGCGACGGAGAGGCGGAGTCCTGGTGGAGAAGTGGCGCGGGCTAAAGAGATGGGGGCCGCGCTGGGGGCTGGCGGCTTGGCAGAGACGCCGCGCGCGGCGGCGCCGCTGCGAGAACGGTGGTGGCTGGGGGCGGGCCGCCTCCCGCGCACGGCCGCGCGAGGGCTGTCATGGCAGGCGGTGGGGCCGACCGGCGGTGGAGGAGAAAGGGAGGGGGCGGCGGCGGTGCCTGCTGTTTCCCCTCAGTTTCTTTCTTTTTTTTTATTTTTTTGATTTTTTTTCTGGATTTTTTTAGATTTTAATTTTTTAATTTTTTTTAATTTTCTTAAACAGGAATACAACAAAGGATATGGAGGACAAGGAATGGTGAATGATGGTGATGAAGATGAACAAATGGGTGTGTATAGATGGTAATGTGATGGTTTAAAAAAATTGCAAAGATAAAATAATGACAAGATGAAATTAAAATTATCTAAGAAGGACGGTCGCCTATGATGTGCTCACGAGAGCACTGTCTTCGCTCGAATAGTTGGCGAGCGATGAGCTCAGGCAGCGCGCGGTTGCAGCTGCGATGTTGGCCAAAAAACGAATGGATCTCACCGGAGAGAGGGCTATCGTCGCTCGACCGCGGTTGCGTCGCTGTCACCGATTCAACTATGGGAACTAGGCTCTCCACACATAAAGATGGATCAAAGGCAAAAATGAGGAGAATGACATGTATATAAAGAGAATGGAATGAGAGGTTATTAAAGTGGTGGAGTTGAATGGGAGGTTGTATTATTAATGGAGTTGAATGGGAAGTTGGAAAAAATGGTAGAATAATGGAGTTGAAATGGTGGTTATTGTAGAGAATGTAAAATAAATAAATAAATAATATAAAATAATGTAGGCTACTTTAATTACAATAGAATAAAAGAGAAGAAAATAAATAGTGGAGAATTTACAAAAGAAGACAAAACACCATGTACATTTTTTTTACTTTTCTAATATGTAATTTATTTATCTTTTTAATAAGAGATATTTACAACGAAAAAATACAATAAAATACTACAATTAAAATACAACACAAGTATGAATTTTTTGTATTTTTAGTAATTAAGAAAGGTAAAATAAAAAATGAAGAAAGAATGAATATATACATAATGTACAATGTACATCTAGGTCCCAAAACCCAACTTTTGCAAATGAGCTCCGATTTTAAAGAAACTACTTCCGTTGGATAGATAATTTTCTAACTTGAACTTTAAAAGTGAGTTTGGTGAATTTGGAGTTCATACAGAGCGGGAATTTAGCTTGAAAGTTGGACTTTACAGTGTATTTTTATATACATTTTTATAAACAAGTTAGAGAAAGAATTAGGCAAAAAGGAGTTGAAATGAAATTATTAAAAATACATGAAGTTTTGGGCTATTTACAAGTATAAAACTCCTTTATTTTTGTGGCTTTTTATTGTTAATTCATTTTGTACAATCTTATATACAATAATTAGTGTATTTTATTTACAAGAGTCAATTTGTTAAATTATGAATTTTATTGACATTTATTTGGGATTTTATTTAGGGATTTTGCTAAGATCAAGATATTAAGATGATGAATCGTGGATTCATCACCCCCATACTTAAACTTTGCTAGTCCTCGAGCAAATAAAGAATGAATAAATTGGGTTAACCCCTAACTGTGCATGTGAATACAAGACTTGATCCGTTCAAGAACTCTCGGTTTTAGAGATCCTAAAATTCTAAGCTGAACCAAGCTCTAGTCAAAAGGTATCCAATTTCCCTAATCATCAGACTCTCTTTGTGTACATATATAGTAGGGATATGACTTTAAGTGTTGACCGCAGTTACAAGAGTAGAGTCACAACGTCACACAAGGTTCAAGTCCAAGAGACTCTCCTAAGGATCCGATCCTCAACACTAGGGAATAAACCATTTCTTGCAACCAATCCACCGTCTCTTTAGGTGTCAGACTTAAAAGTGTAGATGGAAGGCCAGTTGATGGAGGGCATAGGATTGTGTAATTTTTTCTCTCCCTTTCATTGGAACAAGGATCCTCTCAAGTGCCTTATTACGCAACGCATATTTTTGGTGTTGATTAGTGTGTCCGTCAAGAGAAGTTGGAGCCGTCTGCACGTGTTTTCCTGGGAGTACACCGGGGTGTGCCTTTTTTGAGTACCTATCGTACCTTCTACACCCAGACTTGTAGCATTTACGATGCAGAGCCCTTTTTTGGTGCAAGCCCGAAACCTGGTCCTAATAGCGGTGGTCCAAGTGGACACTTTGAAATGGTTGGGAGCGCTCTCCTTTGGTGGAAGCTCTTTTGATAATTGACTTTGTGGAATGAGAGCTTTTCTTTAACATTTCATTGCTTTGTAGTATTTTTGGCTAGCTCCACTGCTTTTACCAAGAGTTGGCGCACAGTGATCAACATTTTTTATATTTTATCACACCCTGGCACATAGGTAAATGTCAGGAGATAGTACAAGAACCATGTTCTCATACTGGCTAAAGGTGCTGACACTCAGGTTTCATGAAGCCTTCATTGATTTTATCCCATCCTCGAGCATCATTAAATCAAGTCCAAACTCAAATCCCTCATCCCAGTTCCTTAAGTGAAATTTCAACTCATCTCATCATAACTGCAGTCATGTACGTGAGGTGCTGATCATATTCTTAAGGTAGAGACTAAGCATGCAATATAGCACACAAATCTTTCAAACTAGGGAAATGTGAATAATTAAGTCAAGGACCCTAATGACTAAGGCTGGTTAACTCAAAATCTCAAGACCTCATAAACCAAGTGTTCTTGAACATCACTAGTCTTGTGTGAAAGTAAATGGTGTCAGGGATTAAACCAACTTATTAGTTAGTTTTTTTAGTTAGTTTTTTTATGATGATTGATTGATTTTTTTTAAGTTTTAGAATAAGTTTTTTTTTCAAAAAGTTTTCTTTTGACAAACAAAGGTAAAGAAGAAGTTTTTTTTTGTTAGAAAAGTTTTGCTTTTTTTTCAAGAGTTCTTTTTTGGAAAAAGGTAGGTAAATAAGAAAGGATTTTTTTTTTTGAAAAAGTTTTTTTAAAGAGGATTTTTTTAAAAGTTTTTTTAGTAAATAAGGACAAAGAGTTTTTTTTGAAGGTTTTTTTACCCACCCCATAATTATTGTATAATATATACAAAAATACGTGAAAGTACGAGCTATGGGTAAAGTATATATGTAATATATACACGCCCCCCTATACTTAGCTTGTGCTATGTCCTCATGGCACTATGTGACAAAAAGACATAGCTCGTACTGAGCGTAGGAAAGCTAAAATAATAAAATGTATAGAAGTCGATCCGCCCCCTTTACTTAGGCTCTAGACAACCTAAGTGTAGAAGAAGAGAAAAAATGGGGCGGACAAGGTCAAGAGGAGAAATGATGAATAAATACACATGGCGGGCATCGGTCCCCCCTATACTTAATCTTTGGTCAACCTAAGTATAGGACAAGAGTAAGTGTGAGAACCGATGTGATCTCGAGAATATACAAAGAAGGGAGAATATGTACAAGATTGATTGAATCTTCTAAGATGTTGAATCTTGATGCTGTATCTTCATGAAGAGTAATAAGATGTATCTGCTCTGTGCTCACTCTGTATGAGGTTGATGACCTCGACTTGGACTAATTGCTCTTTCGAATCAACAAAATGCTTCAACAGTTGTCCATTAACCACATGAGATTGTGCACCATCTGTGAGATCAGCTATCTCTACACTTCCATTCTCGTGCACTTTCTTAACCATAAAGGGACCCGCCCATTTAGATTTGAGCTTCCCATGGAACATCTTCAACCTAGCATTGAACAACCATACCTTTTGTCAAGGGACAAAGTCTTTGCACCTAATGTGCTGATCATGCCATCTCTTTACTTTGTCATTATAAATCAAACTGTTGTCATATGCCCTATTTCGGATTTCCACGAGCTCGTTCAAGTTCAAGTCACGGCAAAGCTTCCCTAGGTGACAACTCCAATTAATCTTCTTAATTGCCCATTCGGATTTATGAATCAATTCTGCGGGCAAATGGCATGGCTTGCCATAGATTAATCTAAATGGTGAAGTACCCAATGGTGTCTTGTAGGCTGTCCTATAGGCCCACAGAACTTGGTCCAAAAGTTGAGACCAGTTCTTCCTATCGGGACGAACCAATTTCTGCAAAATACTCTTCACCTCTCTGTTCGAAACCTCTGCCATGCCGTTGGACTGTGGGTGGTAAGGACTAGTAACTCTATGCTCAAATCCATAGTCCTTAGCTAAAGATCTCATATCCCGGTTCACGAAGTGGCTACCCCCATCAGATATCAAAACTTTTGGCACCCCGAACCTAGCAATAATATGGTCTCTCACAAACTTACAAACAGTCTTGCTATCTGCGGTTCGGGTTGGGATAGCCTCCACCCACCTAGATAGATAATCAACCGCCAACAATATGTACTCATGTCCATGGCTGTTGGGAAAGGGACCCATAAAATCTATGCCCCATGCATAAAAAACATCACAAATAATCATCGGTTGCATGGGAATCTCATCTCTCTGTCCAACTGTCCCTCCCATCCTTTGACAGATTGGGCACGACCGTACAAAATCAATGGCATCTCTAAACAAGGTCGGCCAATACAATCCACATTGAAGTACTTTGTGAGTGGTTCTCGGCCAATATAATCCGAGAAAGGTGATCAACCACAACATTCTTCACTCCAGGTTTATCTTTAATCTCCAAATCAAATTCCCGGAGGAGTAAAATCCACCTAAGAAAACGCGCCTTCGCATCCTTCTTTTCCATTAAATATCGAATAGCAGTGTGATCAGTATAAATTGTCACCTTAGAGCCCAAAATATTTGATCTGAACTTCTCGAGGGCCCATACTACTGCGAGCATTTCCTTTTCAGTCACTGTATAATTTTTCTGTGTAGGATCTAATACTTTGCTCGCATAGTGAATCGCAAACGGAATCTCCTCTCTCTGTTGTCCTAACACAGCTCCTATAGTGAAATCTGAAGCGTCGGTCATGATCTCAAAGGGGAGAGACCAGTCAGGAGCTTGTAGGATAGGTGATAAACTCGAACTTCGACGGTCTTAAGTTCAACACAAAGCGTGAACTCAGTCGCAGTGTCGACCAATCAAAATCCGAATTTAATCAACAATTAACCCACACTAAGATCAACAAATTAGAAACAATGTGGAGTTAAAATTTATTTTTAACTCTGCACAAATGGTGTATAGTGTCAAGTATGCAGAGAGTTCGAACACAGGGAGCAAACAAGGTAGTACAAGCAAGTGCTAAAGTGTGTGTGAGTGTATGATGTGTCTACACTAAGCAAGCAAGCAAATATATTTTTTTGTGGGTTTTTAATTTTTATTTTTATTTTTTATTATTATATTTTTATTTAATTTTTAATTTTGTATTTTGATTTTTAATTTTCTGTTTTTTATATTTTATATTTTATATATTTTTTATTTCTTTTTCAATATTGGAAAGTAAAGACAATATAATAGAAGGCAAGCTTAAATATTTATAAAACTAAGTAAAAATTACCAAAAATTCAGAGGTAAATTGTTTTTAGCCTTTTTAGGGTTTTTTACTGTTTTTGGGATTTTTGGGGATTTTTCAAAGTGTTTTTGGTATTTTTAAAAACTGAAGTAAGAGAAAACAGTGGAAATAAGGCTGGCTGGAAATAAAATGTAATTTAAAAATAGCAACCAGTACTCAAAATATTTCACACTATTTTTCTAATAAAAAGGACAAAATAAGGGATAAACAGAACTTGAGTTTATAATTTTTGGAGTTTTCTACTATTTTTTATAATTTTTTTGAAGTTTTTAAGTGTTTTTAGATTTTTAGTGTTTTTCTTTTGAAATTTTTAATGATTTTTGGACTGACACTAAAAGATGACAAAATAGACACAAGGTGAATTTTTTAGAATTTTTGGAGGAGTTTTGATATTTTTTTGGTATTTTCTAAGGTAGACAGTACACAAAAAGCAAGTTTTTGATTTTTAATAAATATAAAAATAAAGTAAAATCAAAAACTAAATATATGGCGTTAAATTACACAGGTCCAGAAGCTTAAGTTTATTTTTGTGGAATTTTTGGAATTAAAATGATAGGTCAATTAATTAGAGCAAGTCTCCAAACATTAAACAGTCCTGGCAGGGGTATATGTGCAATATCTAAAACATCCAGGGGCATACATGCAATTTTCCACAAAACTTTACACTGAATATTCAATTTATAGCATCAAAAAGCAATTACAAAAGCCTCCTGGGCCTCCTAGCAATTTACCCACCAGGGCGCGTGACTTGCACGCGCCTGGGAAGGACTGGAATGCAATATCTCGAAAGCCTGGGGGTCTCTTTGCAAAATAACCAAAAATATTACACTTGCTACGAAAGTTATGGGACTAAAATGAAATACACAAAAGCCTGAGGGGTCCTCTGCAAAATGTCCACCCCCTCATGTGAACTGGTCACGTGAGGTGACGTGGCGAGGACCTGGCTGCAAATGTCGAAAGTCTGGGGGCCTCTTCGCAAATATTACAAAATATTTAAACTACAACCAAAAGTTTTGAAGACTAAAAAGTAAATACAAAAGTTGCGAGGGTGGGGGTGCAAAATACCCTCGACGCGACGCTCCGATGATGACGCGTGGCGCGAATCCAACGGCGGGACGACAGGGCGCGATCCAACGGCTGGAAGCGATCCATTTATCCACGTGGCGCACGATGAGCGGTCGATGACGGTTCATGGATGCACGGCGGAGATTAGAACGCTCGAAGACGATCTGACGGCTGAGGCGTGGTGCGATCCAACGGCTACTGCTTGATCTGGAGCTGCGGCTCGATCGAACGGTGGGGACGCGAGGAGGAAGAACAGGGAAGAAGGCCGGCGAGGGCGAACTTCCCCGGCTCCGATCTCGCTTCTCCGGCGATGAATGGGCTCCAAAATGGAGCTGCAGACTCCTGGGAGGTGCCTCTATGGCCTGGATGGCTCAGATTCGCCGGAGAGGCTCGAGGTGCTGTCGCGGGGGCGGCGGAGCTCTCAGCTCCAGGTATCTCCGGCGAAGGTCGCAAAATGCCTTCCAGGTGCGTTCGCTGCTCTTTGACCTGCAAGAAATGATGAGAAGGTCCAGGGCAAAGTGCCTGGACCTTAGGTGGACCTAATCTAAGCGCGAGGGGGAGTGATCGACGGTGGCCGGAGTTGCGCTCCGGCGATGATGCTTAGATGGGTGAAATACGTAATGGAACTTAGAATTTTTTTGGGGTTTTCGAAGATGCGACTAAAAGGAACCTAATGGTGCAAAGAAATAAGCGGGGTGGTGCCCTCGATGGCCGGAACCAGAGGAAGACAAGTACCTCGACGCCGGCTGTTGGCGGAGGTGGTGGAGGCACCCTCGACTTCGCGCGCCTCGGCTGAAGGGCTGGCGATGGAGCTGTCACCTCCACGGAGCTCAGGAGCACAATGGTGGCGCTGAAGGGTGGACCAAGGGGACTTACGAGCAAACTAAATGGTGAATGGTGTGAAAATGAGCTCGCCGGAGCTTGCTCCGACGAGGTGGTGGCGTAGGTGATGGAATGGGTAACGAGCGAAATGGAAGGTGGCGATCGAGTCTATGTCCTCAGGCAAGGAAAACGAAGCAAAAAAAAATGAAGAAGAAGTGGACCTCGAGGGCTAGGAAGCCCAAGGTAGAACCTCACGGCGGCGCGGCCACCGGAGATGGCTGGGATCGCGCTTGGGCACGCTTGGCACCTCAACGAGGTGCTGGGATCTCCCTCTGTCACCGGGGATCCCAGGCCAATCCTCGGAAGTCTCCACCACTGCCCAAAGACGGTCCAAAGAACGGAGGAAGATGAGGGGCTGGTTTTGAATGTGGTTGGACATGGCTCGAAGATTGAGGAATAACGGGAAGATCGATGTCTCGATGCCTGAGGTAAACGTAGGGCGTGAAAGACGAGGACGAAACGGGCACCACAGCGATGCGATGCCCGAAAAAAATCCTTGGGCGTGTATGGTAGAAGATCGAGGAACAAAATCACAGAAGAGAGTTTCTCGAGATAGTGTAAGGAGCGGCCTAGAAAATTGGGCGAAATGAGCCAAAAAAATGCAGCTCTGACAAGCTGCAGACCTCGGTCAGAGAGTTGACCGAGGTCAACCACAGAACTCCTCTGGTTGGTCCACGTGGACCAACCAGAAAATTCTTGGCAAAAAAGATTTGTAAAATCTATTAAAAATAATAAACGATTTTATTAGATTTAGGTTATAAAATAAAAAATATTTGTAATTTTATAAATTATTTTATTATGATTTTTATTTATTTTTGTGAGATATATTTTTACAGGTTTGCATTTATACCCCTATAGGTATCTATATCTATATATTTAAGTATTTTATTTTTATTTAGGTATTTTTGATTTATTTTATTTTGGTTTTTATTTTCTAAAATTATAAAACACTTTTATATACACAAATATATTTTTATTTTATTTTTCTGATATGTTTTGTATATTTAATAAAATACAAGTAGTAATATTATAGGTATGTATATAGGTATTATACCTAGGTACAAGTATTTCTATTTTGATTTTTATTTACATTTTTATTATGATTTAAATACTCATAATTATTATAAGTAATATTTACAACATTATAAAAATATAAAATTATAAAAATAATAAATAATAAATTGAATATTTTAATATGTACAAGTATACAATGAGGGTCCAAAACTCAACTTTCAAACCGTAGCTCCGCCAAATGCGAAACCACTGCCATTGGATAGATTATTTTATTCTATATACAATTAAAGGTGAGTACGCTACATTTGGAGTTTTTATTTGTGAGATACGGGTCTGGGGAGTTGGCATTCTGGAATTTTATTCAGACCATAACTTTTTATCTGTACATTATTTTTCTGTGAAATCAATTTTGTATTTTTCTTTATTTTATTATCTACAACTTTCATGTACAAAGTTTCTTTATTTGAAGTGTAAAAAGTGGAACCAAGAATAGGTCCCAAAATGAATAAAGAATCAATAGAATGTATAGGTATTTACACTGTATTTTGGCCCTTATCTCCCCCTACTTTATTCCTTGTCGACCTATTCATCGAGATGCCTAGGTCTCGGGGTTTCGGGTCATAAAATATTTACAATATTTTATTCTTTTTCTTTTCTTTATTTATTCTATAATTTTGGCCTTAATTACAGTAATTTATACACTGTCGTGATGCACATGCATGGATGCTAAGATGTTTGATTTAAGGCTATTTACAAGCATTTGCTAGGGTTTTAGGTGCCAAAATGATAGAATAAAGATGATGAAATGTGGATTCATCATCCCCCTATACTTTACCTTTGCTAGTCCCTAGCAAACACTTATGCAATAAGTGCAAAAAGAAAAGAAAGAAAAGAAAAAGAAGAAAGATGGATTAAGTCTAACTATCAAACTTGTCTTCACAAAATCAAAGTTTGGAGCTTAAGTCGGACCTTTGGAATTTTAGTGCGGTCGGAACCTTATTGAGAACCGAATTTGAAATCCAACAGTCCTTGAGAATCCCAAAACTCTACCCAAGTCTCCTCAATAGCCAGGTCAGAAATATCTCAATTCATACGCAAACCCTTACGACTATGAATCTGACTTGTACAGTGTAAGTGATGGTGGCTCTCCCCAACTAGAATGACAAAGAAACTGACTTCTCCAGTACGACAACCCAATGATTCCCCAATCCAATGACTCCATCCTCGAGGAGCGGGGTATTCCCTTCTAAGTTCAAGTGGCAACCTGCTCAAGAGGAGGGGGAGAAGAGAAGAATGGACGGTAGCCAGTGTAGCTACCTATCCTTGGATGCAAGACCAGTGTAGTCAAGTCATCCTGCTGCAGGCTCACATATTTGACTTTGGAACTCAAGCTTGCTTATTGACTTTGTACATACTTGCAGGCTTTTTATTTTTGTACATGCCTGAACATTTTTTTTTTGAAATACTATTCACAACAGCATTTACATAAGGAGTTTTTCCTCTTGAACCAGTAGACTATCCCTCTTTTGAAGCTTTATCGCAACCCACAGTCTCCTGTCTTTAGACTTCCTAATCACTGGACGGTTTGGGGTGCACTTCCCTCCCTAGAGGAGGACAAATGTTTCCACTTGTGTGCGTCTCATACCGGCAAATCCAATCCCCTCACCACTCCAACTGAGTTGAGCCATGTGAAAGGTGCAGGTGTCCAAGTTAGGTCATTATCAACAAGAGTCGTGCGTGTGCTCCGAAATACTCTACTTAAGCAGTCAAGAATCCATTGAACCAAGTCCCGTGATCCTCAAAGAATTAAGTCAACTAGACCTGAAGTACCTCAAACCCAGTTCCTATAAGGTTCCTGTTATTAGGTAGATTATAAGGTCCAATCAAGCTCCAATCTCCGGATTTTACTTAGACTTGTTCAACTATCAAACTCAATCCGAAAAATGCGAATGCCATGCAATGCAATGCAAAATGCAGAAAATATTTTTGTGATGCAATTTTCAAGATTTTGAACTTTTTATGGATTTTTGAAAAGATGATGCATGCAGATGCAATTTTTTTTGTATTTTTTCAAAAAGATTTTTCAAATGTTTTTGGATTTTAATTTTGCAAATGTTTTTGGGACTTTTTGAAAACAAAAAGATTTTGGCTGAAAGCTAGGTAAAAATATGTACACGGGAGTGCTTCTTTATATATACAAGAAGTTGATTTTAAGAATTTACAGGGTAAGTGATCAATTTTATACATATATATATAGTGGATTTTTGGGTGTGATGTGTATATTCCTCAAACTGATTTGAAAACAATTTACACACAATTTTTGAAAACTATAGTCTAAAATAGTTTTTTACAAACATTTTACAAACATGTACACACATTTGAAAATCATTTTTGCAAAGGCTTTTCAAAACAGTATATAAAGGTTTTTCAAAATATTTTTGCAACCATTTTTTCAAACCATTTGCAAATCATTTTTCAAACATTTTATTTCACACAAAGAAAATAAGTTTTGCAAACCACACAGGTTGAAAACACGAAACAAAATATTTTCAAAATAGTTTTCAATAGATGTTCACAAAGATTTTCCAACTATTTTTCAAACATTTTGCAAAAACATTTTCACCTGATTTATCAATCAGTAAATACAAAAAGAATTTGAGGAATGACCACATCTTTTTATTAAGACTTTTTAATGAATTTTAAAGAATTTTTAGCCATATTATTAGGAAAATACGAAAGTACGAGTTATGGCTAAAGTATATACGTAGTATATACGACCCCCCTATACTTAGCTTGAGCTATGTCCTCATAGATCGAAGAGAAAAGAGAAGACATAACTCGTACTAAGTATAGACAAGTCTAAAGAATACATGAATGAATCAATGAGAAGTCGACCGTCCCCCCTATACTTAGGATCAAATAATCCTAAGTATAGCAGACTGTACACAACGCAGGGAGGGCCAAGGGTGGGAATGAACAGATCGTACTCAGACTGTCTCCCCCTATACTTAGGGTAAGATATCCCTAAGTATAGACAAGAAGAGGAGACAATGGAGAGGATCAGAAAGAATAGCAAAACTCAGGGTGCCAACCCCCCTATACTTAGGACAAAGTACGTCCTAAGTATGGAAAACTGTCTACAAGGGCGGCACCTTTTGATAGATACAGAAAATAGAAAAGGAAAAGAAGAAAAGAAGAAAATAAGAAAATAAATTGACAGACAACAGAGTGATATGAACAGATGGATCTGTACAGCGGAAGATAGATTTGATCACCATGTATGAGATGTAGATGATGAGAATCAAATGACACATCTCATACCAGAAGAATGGGGGCAACGTCAATGGTCGGCGGATCATGATCAAGATATAATTTCAAGCGTTGACCATTGACGCGGAAGGTAGAGGAAGATGACGGTTCGGATATGTCGATGCTGCCATTGTCATGTACCTTCCTGACCACATACGGTCCTTTCCACTTGCTCTGTAATTTCCCTGGGAATAATTTCAGCCTGGAATCAAACAACCATACTCTCTGATCTGGCTCAAACTGTTTATGGCTGATATGCGAATCGTGCCATGTCTTCACTTTTTCCTTGTACTGTAGGCTGTTGGAGAAGGCTGTATCTCTCAATTCTTCCAGGGCTGCCAATTCTGCTCTTCTTTGGTCTCCTATACTCTCGGGATCTAAAAGCAACTCAGTAACTGCCCAAAAAGATTTATGCTTGATCTCCACTGGCAAATGGCACGGCTTGCCATAGACGAGACGAAAGGGAGATGTACCCAATGGATTTTTGAAAGATGTCCGATAAGCCCACAAGACCGAGTCCAAAAGCTGTGACCAATCCTTTCGGTCTGGGCGGACAACTTTCTGCAAGATAGTCTTTATCTCCCTATTCGATACTTCGGCAAGACCGTTAGTCTGAGGGTGATAAGGAGTGGCAACCCGATGGTCAATGCCGAACTCGTCTGCAAGGGCCCTGACTTTGTCATTGATGAAGTGAGACCCCTCGTCTGAAATCAAGACTCTAGGTACCCCGAACCGTGAAATGATATTTTTCCTCAAAAATTTGCTAACGGTTTTAGCATCTGCGGCTCGGGCGGGGATGGCCTCAACCCATCGGCTGACATAATCTACAGCGAGCAAAATATGCTCGAATCCCTGACTCTTAGGAAATGGGCCCATGAAATCAATCCCCCATGCATCAAAAACCTCACAGAAGTGAATGGGTTGCATGGGCATCATGTCTCTCTGTCCGCAGGTTCCCATTTTCTGACAGTCAGTACATCTCTTCACGAACTTATCAGAATCCTTGAAGAGAGTAGGCCACCATAGGCCGGATTGAAGCACCTTCTGTGCTGTTATTTTTCCAGAATTATGTCCTCCTGCCTCAAGCTTGTGGCAGTATGTGAGGACGCTATGCTGCTCTTCTTGAGGAATGCACCTCCTCCAGATACTATCCCCTCCTTCGTGATAAAGGACGGGATCCTCCCAATGGTAAAACTTGGCCTTAGCTAGGAAGGTCTCAAGTTTCTGCCTGGGCCAACCCTGAGGGACTGTCTTGGCAACAAGATAGTTTACAAAGTCAGCATACCATGGGAGTGAGGTGACAGCCAAGATCGCCTCATCTGGAAATGTCTCTGTTATAGGTGCGCTGGGCTCAGATTCCTCGAGATTCTCCAATCTGGAGAGATGATCCGCCACCACATTCTTGACTCCAGGCTTGTCCTTAATCTCAATATCAAATTCCTGGAGTAGAAGGATCCATCTGGTGAGACGTGCTTTGGCATCCTTCTTAGCCATTAAGTACCGGATGGCGGTATGATCAGTGTAGATTGCTACTCTAGATCCGAGAATATACGATCGATACTTATCAAGAGCGAAGACTACGGCCAGCATCTCTTTCTCAGTCACAGTGTAATTCCGCTGCGCGACATCCAAAGTCCGGCTAGCGTAGTGAATGGCAAAAGGTAAACCATCCCTCCTCTGTCCAAGCACAGCCCCAACGGCAAAATCTGAAGCATCCGTCATGATCTCGAATGGGAGAGACCAATCGGGTGGCTGAAGGACAGGAGCTGAAACAACCATGTTTTTGAGAGTCTCAAATGATTCAAGACACTTATCATTAACAATAAACTCGGTGTCTTTGGTCAGCAAGTCAGTAAGCGGTCGGGCAATTCGACTGAAGTCCTGAATGAACCGTCGGTAGAAACCGACATGCCCCAGAAAAGACCGTAACTGACGCAGATTGGACGGCGGATTGAGTTTTCTGATGATATCCACCTTAGCCGGATCGACCTCCATGCCCCTGTTGGAGACGATATGACCAAGGACCGTCCCTTGAGTCATCATGAACTGACTCTTCTCCCAGGATAAGACAAGATTGACCTCAATGCAGCGCTTCAGCACACGGTCTAGGCAGTCAAGACAAGCGTCGAACCCGTCGCCATAGACCGAGAAGTCATCCATGAAGACCTCTAAACAGTCACCCACCATGTCCGAGAATATGGACAACATGTACCTTTGGAATGTCGCCGGAGCGTTACATAGACCAAAGGGCATCCGTCTGAAAGCATAAGTCCCAAACGGACAGGTGAATGTCGTTTTCTCCTGGTCTTCGGGCGCAATGGCCACTTGATTATATCCAGAGTACCCATCAAGAAAGCAGTAATGACTCTTCCCGGCTAACCGCTCGATAATCTGATCAATGAAGGGAAGCGGGAAGTGATCCTTCTTGGTGGCCTCATTCAATCGTCTGTAGTCCACACAGACCCTCCAAGAAGTTGGTACTCTGGTAGCGATCTCCTCTCCGGACTCATTGACAACTGTAGTGATACCCGTCTTCTTGGGTACCACATGTAACGGACTTACCCATTTGGAGTCGGAGATGGGATAGATGAAATCAGCGCTCCACCACTTGGAAATTTCTTTCATGACTACGTCTCGAAGATTCGGTTTCAGCCGTCGTTGGAACTCACGCGACGGCTTAGCGTCATCTTCAAGATAGATGTGGTGGGAGCAAAGATTTGGGCTCAGCCCCTGGAGATCAGCTATACTCCAACCGATTGCCTTGCGGTTTCTTTCAAGAACCTCCATCAGACGAGATTCTTGTTCTCCAGTCAAATCTGCTGAGATAATGACTGGGTGCATTTCTGGCTCTCCAGCAAGGAATCTGTACTTCATCGACTGCGGCAGAGGTTTCCGTTCCGGACAACTGGGAGGTGGCAGATCTGGCTTCTGATATGTCTGTGTAAATGCGACCAGGTCTGCATGGGAGAACTCTCGCTCTGCATGAATTCCTGACGAAGGGCGGCCTGCTGGATCATCGATAAACTGCACTGGCTCGCACTCTGTCATGGCTGTCGGCTCAGAAGGAATCAGACAAGGCAAATAATCATCAAAGTCATCCCAGTCTATGTCTGAATCCGAGGGATCAGAAGACGATGAGCAAGATTGAAATTCCTCAGCACCACTCATCACGACACTGTCAGCCTCAGAGATATCCTCATCCAGGGATGTGCTCTCCCGGCTCTCGACTGCCATGAGCTTGAGATACAGTGAATCTGTAGGCAAGGCGAGGGTCGGTGCTACGGGGTCTTTCCAATTGGATTCATCATCGGTCATCTCAAAATCACAAACCTGGTGGATGTCTAGCTCCTCCTCTGTCATCTCCTCGGCTTCGCTGGACTGTTCTGAGCATTCTGCCTCTCTGGCTCTGATCTCTTCGATCGTCTCTATTTGTATGGTTTCGCCCTCTACGCGAAAGCATACCTTCCCACTATCATGGTCGGTCACCGCCTTGGCTGTGGCCAAGAATGGACGTCCGAGAATGATGGGGGCATCGGTTACCGACTCAGGGATCTCCATGTCCAACACGACGAAGTCCACGGGGAATTTCAGGCCCTGAATGGTAACGACCACGTCTTTCAATAACCCCTTCGGCCTCTTAATCGACCTATCAGCAAACTGAAGGACGGTTCTGCTTCGAAGAAGAGGGCCAAACTCGAACTGCTTGAGTAAGGCTGCCGGAAGGAGGTTAATTGAAGAGCCGCTGTCTAACAGAGTACGATCAAACTGCTGCTCCTGAATCTCGCATCTGACATAGGGAGCTCCTGCGTCTGGTTGCTTGGCTGGCAATGTGTTCTGAATGGCGCAGCAAGTGTTATGCGTGAGCATATGGATTTGATCTCTGTGCCTCTTCTTCCTTCTGACAGTAGTTGTTTCTTTCAAATTCTTCTTGAAGAAGGGGATATGCTCAAATGCTTCTCGTAGAGTCAGCTGAATATGAAATCTGTCAATCATCTCGTTGCCGAACTCTACCTGTTGGCTCTTTTTAGGATTTTCTTTTTTATTCCCCTTCGCTCGGCGGAGTGCCTCGGGAAAGGGGATGGTAGGGGCCTCCTCAGATGGAGGACTAGGAATCGGTCCCTGTGCCTGTGAAGACGGAGAATCCATACAATAATCATCATTCACCACATATGGATCCGTAACTTGAACAGAAACCTTTCCTTTATTCATATTTTTGTTTTTGTTTTTGTTCCCATAGTCTTTAGATACAAAATGTGGTAACATCACAGATGGCTCAACAAAAGTGGATGTGGTGGCCTCAGTACCACCACCAGCACCTGTCTTCGCGGCATCAGCACCGCGCTCTGGTTCATCATCCAAAATGGTGGCATCAGCACCACCGTCTGCATCTGGTATCACAACGGCATCAGCACCGTTGTCCTGGACTCCATCATTGGTGGCATCAGCACCACCATCTTCAACATCATCATTGGCGGCATCAGCACCGCTCCTCTAGTCCTCTGGCGCTCCTGGTTCGGCATAGGGTTGTCGCTCAGAAGAGGCGCCGCCGGCTGGCATCCTACCGCTCCTAGTAGTCACAAAATCAGCATCATTCACAAAAGAAGACATATCATTCAAATTGTTACTAGGAGAGGCATCCTCTATGAACTCTACCTGCTCAGATTTTCTTTTTAAGTTATTAGGATTAGGTTCGATCTGAGCGGGTATGGCGGCCTTGCCTTTGATGATTTCCCACATCTCCTGCCGGAACTCATCCATTTCTTGCCTGAAAGATGCTCGCTGTTCAGATAGCAAGCGGGCAAGATCATCAAGGGCTGGGTTCTCATAGGCTGGACCCTGAGAACCGGACGTCGGTCCCTGCTGGAAATGGGGCTGCTGATGTTGCTGCTGATACTGGGGGGAAGGCTGGGCATAAGAATGCTGAGGCGGCTGTCGCTGCCTCCACTGCTGTCCCTGATAGGCGGGACGAGGACCACTCTGATACTGTTGTGGCTGGGCATACTGGGGCTGCTGGTTGTTCTGATGTGGCTGGCTGCTCTGCTGTCCTTGAGCAGGGGGATGCTGTTGGGATGAGGAACCACCATTACCCCAACGGAATCCGGGATGATCCCTACGAATTGCGGGCTGAGGGTAGCGGTCATACCAAATCCCGTTGACCTCCATCAACGGTTCCTGCTCGAAGGAAGGTGGAGGAAGAACTGCTAGTGGCTGCTCCGGCTGATAAACCACCATCTGCGTGTCCGAAGATGGCGGTTGCTCTGAATGGTATTGTAGCAATGGAACCGGCTCCGCCTGGATATGGTTCACCTGGCGGTATGAGGTAGAGGCCTGGTTGGGATTGCTGCTGCTGGAAGCAACCTGTGACCTGGGAGGCTGTTGGGAATGGGCTTGTGCCTCCTGAATACAGAGAATTTGAGTCTTCAGGTCACTCATGGTTTTTGTGAGAAGGTCCATCTGGGCTAGACCTTGGTTCTGCTTCTTCTCGAGGATCTCCATGCGGTCCAACTTTTCACTGATGATGCCCATGTCGGCTGCTGCTGATTCGGCTTGGGCTGCGGCTACCGACGTTGTGCTGGGACCGGCATCGATGCGGGCGATCCTCTGAAATGTTCCCGCACCTTGCGGGGGCTTCTGCTGAGTGTAGACTCTAGCCTGGGTCATCACTGTAGAGTTCTCTGCCATGCCTTCGTAGATGGCCCAGACGTCGTCTTCTCCCTTGGAGAAATAGGACCCACCGCAAGAGGCGTTCACAAGCCCCTGCAGCTCCGGTGTCAGCCCACAGAAGAAACTCTGCACCAGGTGGGGCTTGGAGATATCGTGATGTGGACACCGGTCTACGAGCTCTCTGAATCGATCCCATGCTTCATGGAACTGTTCGTTTGGGATCATAACAAAGTTGCTGATCATGGCTCGAGCTGCGTTGGTCCGGCCGAGAGGATAGTATTTCTTCAAATATACGGACCGGAGATCTGCCCAAGTATCGATGAATCGCCCTAGATGCTTGAGCCAATATGCGGCTCGATCAACCAATGAGAACGGGAAGGCGATCATCCTAATAGTGTCCTCGGTCAACAACCGATCGTGGATGGTGCTGCATATCATTTCGAACTCTTGGAGATGGAGGTGCGGCTCTTCGGTCGGCAGCCCATGGAACTTGGGAAGAAGCTGAATCGTGTGGTGCCGAAGCTCGAAGTCTCCGTGGATTGGCGGGAGTCTAATCCATCGGTGAGTGAGGGACGAAGCTGGGTTGTGCAGTTCCCTCATAATAGTCTGTGGCGGTCGCTCACCATCCGGATCGCCTCCTGCATCGGGTCCTCCTCCTTCTCCGCCACCGCCTCCTCCAGGTCTGTTCTCTCTCATCTGAGCTATTTCCCTCATGAGATCACCCATGAATGCACCCTGGTCACGGATCTGTCTCTGCATATTTTCCAGGGACGCTAGCAAGGAATTGTTGATGGCCGCCTGATCAATGATGAATGGAGGGTGATCGTGGTCATCTGGGTGCTCGCCTCTGTCTGCCATTGCTTGATTCTCTGAAAATGCAAAAGAGGCCATTTCAGGTGCTGTTGAATGAGCTGAGCTCTGCGATGCACTGAATTCTGACACAATTGGACTGAGGGAAGGAGAATGGGAAGGGTGGTCGAGGGGGAACAGGGTGGATGTGAACTCAGGCTCGGAGAGCGGGCTCTCCGAGGCATTCCTAGATGAGTAGGGAGGAGTGCTGGATAGCGGTGCCGACAAGGTCGGCCTAAGAGATCTCCGTCCCATCATCTTGATTATTTGGAAAGAGTGGGAAAATGCAAGAAAAAGAGGATGAAATGCAACAAAATTGTGCACAATTGTGCGGTGTTTTTGATCTTGACCTTAATAAATCTAACAATCAAACACAAAGCAAGGGTAAGTTCAGCAACTCAACTCGTGAAGCCGTGAAGGTTCGGCTTTTATCTTGTCAGTTTTAGCTTGTTTTTCAGGTATTAATCTTTTCACGAGTCCTTAGAGCGCTACGCCTATAGGAGAGAGAGTACTGCCAGGAAAGTGTCCCCGTACTTGTCCTCCTCCTGTGTAACCTGTAACTTGCGCTTTTTGAGGTCCTTGTAACCCTTCCTGGATCCCTACTCAGCCAAAGAAAGAGAGAGGAAGCCGATAGGCGAAATCGATACTTCGGACCTCGCTCGCAACGGAATCACCCGTGAGCGTGTAAGATCCTACTCGGACGCAGCCGGTGAGACAGACACACCCGTGAAGGCGTGGCCTAGGCTCGGTACTTCGGACAAGGTCGGTGCTCAAACAATAGTGAGTCACCAATGGCGACCAAGTCCTACTCGACTACGTACGATAGTAGCGCCAATACTTCGGAAATCCAGGCGATACACAAGGCAGCCACAAGTTGGGTTTTGGGCTCTAATCCTTACGAAGCGCTCACCTCACTTGGAAGGAGACCTTCCCATGCAACCTGAAAACAAGTGAGGGTGTTACTCTCCCCAAGCAATGAATCCAATTACCGATTTTATTTTTGGTCAAGTTTTCTTTAGCAGTCCCTTTTTTAATTTTTTTGGTGTTATCGCTTCTTTTGAGTCAATTCAAACAAGCGCCTAACGGTTTTTGTATTTTTCCTTTATCCTACTTTGTTCCAAAAACAGAGGGAGAATAGAGTCGGAAAAGCCGTGCAAGTCTACACCAAGGTGGAAATCTCACCTTTGTGCCTAGATGATGCGTGCAAAGTTAGAAGACTTACAGCGAATCCCAGCTCTCTCCATGCGGGATGCAAAGCAGAATTTTTAAACCTAAGCTATATGGCGATATGCAAGCGGAAATCGTCCTAGAATAGGCAACTGCTAGCGTGAAGAACCACAAGCTAACTAGCAACTCCTAATCCGAGTGTCCGGTCTAGGCTCACCCCTCCTCTGCCCAACACATTTGTGGTAGGAGAAAGCGCTTGTTCGGGTGTGAGCTCGCGGCGCGTGGATTTGGAAGCTACTAACTAACTGTTTGATTATTCTAAGTCCAAATACGAATCTATAGGAGCATGCAAATATAATTAGGTGTTTGGACCTATTCTAATCGAATCAAGCAGACCTAGAACTAAGAGCTCAATCCACAAAAGAAAGTAAAAAATGAAAACAAAACCGGAAAATGACTAGCGATGAAAACGCGATCAAAATCCGCGGTGAGCCCCCGGGTGAACAAACACCCGGAAATTAGGCCCGAATGTCTAAGTGTCCAAGTCCAAGTGTACCTGTATTATTACAAATTAAATGAATCACTCTCTCTCACAAAAATAAATGAAAACTAATCTAACACTCTCTCTCTCACTCCTTGCTCTCTCCTGCCGGCTAGGCTAAAGAATAGCCGGCTCCACGTCCCAAGGTTGCGTCGGGTCACCTAGGCGATCCGCCTCGCTCCGCGGTCCCTCGCAAGAAGACAAAGAAGAGAGATGGTCAGACAGCTCAACAAGATATATCAAAATGTAAGAGATGAAAAACAATGCTATGGTAAACAATCACACAATCAAACAAAAATGTGAACTACAAGCTGTTGCTCCCCGGCAACGACGCCATTTGATAAACTCGAACTTCGACGGTCTTAAGTTCAACACAAAGCGTGAACTCAGTCGCAGTGTCGACCAATCAAAATCCGAATTTAATCAACAATTAACCCACACTAAGATCAACAAATTAGAAACAATGTGGAGTTAAAATTTATTTTTAACTCTGCACAAATGGTGTATAGTGTCAAGTATGCAGAGAGTTCGAACACAGGGAGCAAACAAGGTAGTACAAGCAAGTGCTAAAGTGTGTGTGAGTGTATGATGTGTCTACACTAAGCAAGCAAGCAAATATATTTTTTTGTGGGTTTTTAATTTTTAATTTTTTTTATTATTATATTTTTATTTAATTTTTAATTTTGTATTTTGATTTTTAATTTTCTTATTTTTATATTTTATATTTTATATATTTTTTTATTTCTTTTTCAATATTGGAAAGTAAAGACAATATAATAGAAGGCAAGCTTAAATATTTATAAAACTAAGTAAAAATTACCAAAAATTCAGAGGTAAATTGTTTTTAGTCTTTTTAGGGTTTTTTACTATTTTTGGGATTTTTGGGGATTTTTCAAAGTGTTTTTGGTATTTTTAAAAATTGAAGTAAGAGAAAACAGTGGAAATAAGGCTGGCTGGAAATAAAATGTAATTTAAAAATAGCAACCAGTACTCAAAATATTTCACACTATTTTTCTAATAAAAAGGACAAAATAAGGGATAAACAGAACTTGAGTTTATAATTTTTGGAGTTTTCTACTATTTTTTATAATTTTTTTGAAGTTTTTAAGTGTTTTTAGATTTTTAGTGTTTTTCTTTTGAAATTTTTAATAATTTTTGGACTGACACTAAAAGATGACAAAATAGACACAAGGTGAATTTTTTAGAATTTTTGGAGGAGTTTTGATATTTTCTTGGTATTTTCTAAGGTAGACAGTACACAAAAAGCAAGTTTTTGATTTTTAATAAATATAAAAATAAAGTAAAATCAAAAACTAAATATATGGCGTTAAAGTACACAGGTCCAGAAGCTTAAGTTTATTTTTGTGGAATTTTTGGAATTAAAATGATAGGTCAATTAATTAGAGCAAGTCTCCAAACATTAAACAGTCCTGGCAGGGGTATATGTGCAATATCTAAAACATCCAGGGGCATACATGCAATTTTCCACAAAACTTTACACTGAATATTCAATTTATAGCATCAAAAAGCAATTACAAAAGCCGCCTGGGCCTCCTAGCAATTTACCCACCAGGGCGCGTGACTTGCACGCGCCTGGGAAGGACTGGAATGCAATATCTCGAAAGCCTGGGGGTCTCTTTGCAAAATAACCAAAAATATTACACTTGCTACGAAAGTTATGGCACTAAAATGAAATACACAAAAGCCTGAGGGGTCCACTGCAAAATGTCCACCCCCTCACGTGAACTGGTCACGTGAGGTGACGTGGCGAGGACCTGGCTGCAAATGTCGAAAGTCTGGGGGCCTCTTCGCAAATATTACAAAATATTTAAACTACAACCAAAAGTTTAAATACTAAAAAGTAAATACAAAAGTTGCGAGGGTGGGGGTGCAAAATACCCTCGACGCGACGCTCCGACGATGACGCGTGGCGCGAATCCAACGGCGGGACGACAGGGCGCGATCCAGCAGCTGGAAGCGATCCACTTATCCACGTGGCGCACGATGAGCGGTCGATGATGGTTCGTGGATGCACGGCAGAGATTAGAACGCTCGAAGACGATCTGACGGCTGAGGTGTGGTGCGATCCAACCGCTACTGCTTGATCTGGAGCTGCGGCTCGATCGAACGGTGGGGACGCGAGGAGGAAGAACAGGGAAGAAGGCCGGCGAGGGCGAACTTCCCCGGCTCCGATCTCGCTTCTCCGGCGATGAATGGGCTCCAAAATGGAGCTGCAGACTCCTGGGAGGTGCCTCTATGGCCTGGATGGCTCAGATTCGCCGGAGAGGTGTCGAGGTGCTGTCGCGGGGGCGGCGGAGCTCTCAGCTCCAGGTATCTCCGGCGAAGGTCGCAAAATGCCTTCCAGGTGCGTTCGCTGCTCTTTGACCTGCAAGAAATGATGAGAAGGTCCAGGGCAAAGTGCCTGGACCTTAGGTGGACCTAATCTAAGCGCGAGGGGGAGTGATCGACGGTGGCCGGAGTTGCGCTCCGGCGATGATGCTTAGATGGGTGAAATACGTAATGGAACTTAGAATTTTTTTGGGGTTTTCGAAGATGCGACTAACAGGAACCTAATGGTGCAAAGAAATAAGCGGGGTGGAGCCCTCGATGGCCGGAACCAGAGGAAGACAAGTACCTCGACGCCGGCTGTTGGCGGAGGTGGTGGAGGCTCCCTCGACTTCGCGCGCCTCGGCTGAAGGGCTGGCGATGGAGCTGTCACCTCCACGGAGCTCAGGAGCACAATGGTGGCGCTGAAGGGTGGACCAAGGGGACTTACGAGCAAACTAAATGGTGAATGGTGTGAAAATGAGCTCGCCGGAGCTTGCTCCGGCGAGGTGGTGGCGTAGGTGATGGAATGGGTAACGAGCGAAATGGAAGGTGGCGATCGAGTCTATGTCCTCAGGCAAGGAAAACGAAGCAAAAAAAAATGAAGAAGAAGTGGACCTCGAGGGCTAGGAAGCCCAAGGTAGAACCTCACGGCGGCGCGGCCACCGGAGATGGCTGGGATCGCGCTTGGGCATGCTTGGCACCTCAACGAGGTGCTGGGATCTCCCTCTGTCACCGGGGATCCCAGGCCAATCCTCGGAAGTCTCCACCACTGCCCAAAGACGGTCCAAAGAACAGAGGAAGATGAGGGGCTGGTTTTGAATGTGGTTGGACATGGCTCGAAGATTGAGGAATAACGGGAAGATCGATGTCTCGATGCCTGAGGTAAACGTAGGGCGTGAAAGACGAGGACGAAACGGGCACCACAGCGATGCGATGCCCGAAAAAAATCCTTGGGCGTGTATGGTAGAAGATCGAGGAACAAAATCACAGAAGAGAATTTCTCGAGATAGTGTAAGGAGCGGCCTAGAAAATTGGGCGAAATGAGCCAAAAAAATGCAGCTCTGACAAGCTGCAGACCTCGGTCAGAGAGTTGACCGAGGTCAACCACAGAACTCCTATGGTTGGTCCACGTGGACCAACCAGAAAATTCTTGGCAAAAAAGATTTGTAAAATCTATTAAAAATAATAAACGATTTTATTAGATTTAGGTTATAAAATAAAAAATATTTGTAATTTTATAAATTATTTTATTATGATTTTTATTTGTTTTTGTGAGATATATTTTTACAGGTTTGCATTTATACCCCTATAGGTATCTATATCTATATATTTAAGTATTTTATTTTTATTTAGGTATTTTTGATTTATTTTATTTTGGTTTTTATTTTCTAAAATTATAAAACACTTTTATATACACAAATATATTTTTATTTTATTTTTCTGATATGTTTTGTATATTTAATAAAATACAAGTAGTAATATTATAGGTATGTATATAGGTATTATACCTAGGTACAAGTATTTTTATTTTGATTTTTATTTACATTTTTATTCTGATTTAAATACTCATAATTATTATAAGTAATATTTACAACATTATAAAAATATAAAATTATAAAAATAATAAATAATAAATTGAATATTTTAATATGTACAAGTATACAATGAGGGTCCAAAACTCAACTTTCAAACCGTAGCTCCGCCAAATGCGAAACCACTGCCATTGGATAGATTATTTTATTCTATATACAATTAAAGGTGAGTACGCTGCATTTGGAGTTTTTATTTGTGAGATACGGGTCTGGGGAGTTGGCATTCTGGAATTTTATTCAGACCATAACTTTTTATCTGTACATTATTTTTCTGTGAAATCAATTTTGTATTTTTCTTTATTTTATTATCTACAACTTTCATGTACAAAGTTTCTTTATTTGAAGTGTAAAAAGTGGAACCAAGAATAGGTCCCAAAATGAATAAAGAATCAATAGAATGTATAGGTATTTACACTGTATTTTGGCCCTTATCTCCCCCTACTTTATTCCTTGTCGACCTATTCATCGAGATGCCTAGGTCTCGGGGTTTCGGGTCATAAAATATTTGCAATATTTTATTCTTTTTCTTTTCTTTATTTATTCTATAATTTTGGCCTTAATTACAGTAATTTATACACTGTCGTGATGCACATGCATGGATGCTAAGATGTTTGATTTAAGGCTATTTACAAGCATTTGCTAGGGTTTTAGGTGCCAAAATGATAGAATAAAGATGATGAAATGTGGATTCATCAATAGGCGAGGCACAAATCTTCCTTTTCAAGAGCTCAAAGGCCTCTAGACACCTGTGATCTACAACAAACTCTATGTCTTTCCCTATGAGCTCGGTCAGTGGGCGGGCGATCTTTGAAAAATCTTGAATGAATCTCCTATAGAATCCAACATGCCCTAAGAATGACCGCACTGACTTCACGTTGGTAGGTGGGTCGAGTTTCTTGATCACCTCCACCTTGGCAGGGTCAACCTCCATTCCCCTTTTGGAGATGACATGCCCCAACACGATACCCTCCGTCACCATAAAGTGACTCTTCTCCCAGGAGAGTACCAGATTCACCTCTCTACACCTCGTGAGGACTCGGTCTAAGTGCGCTAAACATGTATCAAAAGAATCACCATGGACCGAGAAGTCATCCATGAATACTTCCAGGAAATCTCCCACCATCTCGGCAAATATGGCTATCATGCACCGCTGAAATGTGCCCGGGGCATTGCGGAGCCCGAATGGCATGCGCCTGAAAGCATAAGTACCGAATGGACATGTGAATGTGGTCTTTTCCTGGTCCTCAGGGGCTATGGCCACCTGGTTGTAGCCTGAGTACCCGTCAAGAAAACAAAAGAACTCTTTCCCTGCTAGTCTCTCCAAGATCTAATCAATAAAAGGTAAGGGAAAGTGGTCTTTCTTGGTCGCAACATTCAGGCGCCTGTAGTCAACACAGACGCGCCACGACGTGGGTACTCGTGTCGCGATCTCTACCCCCTCCTCGTTGGTGACCATATGTATTCCCGACTTCTTCGGGACAACATGAAGTGGGGCCACCCACTTGGAGTCAGAAATAGGGTATATAAACCCTGCTTTACACCATATCTCAATTTCTTTCTTCACCACTTCCTGTAGATTGGGGTTAAGTCTCCTCTGAAACTCATGGGATGGTCTTACGTTATCCTCAATAAAAATATGGTGCGAGCAGAGAATGGGGTTGATGCCCACGAGATCCGACACTGTTCAGCCTATTGCTTTGCGGTTCCTCTCTAAGACCTCTAACAACCTAGACTCATGTTCTAAAGTCAAGTCTGAGCTAATGATGACAGGATATCTCTCTTTGGGTCCCGCAAGAAAGGCATACTTGAGTGTAGGAGGTAGTAATTTCAGTTCTGGCAATGTGGTATCATCAAGCAGATCTGGTTGAACTGAATCTGAATCTGGTTCTGTGCTGCAAGAAGGTGGGCTAAGCTGAGTATTACTCGCCACCAAATCAGAAGTATCGGGAGTCGGATCATCAAAAATATCCAAACAATCGGCAAAAGCCATGTCTGACTCGTCATCTATGTCCCATGATTGTTCCGAAGAGGATGGAACTGACAAGTCCGGATGGATCTCTAAGTCATCATGAGAATAGGTTGATGCATCTCTAGCAAGATCAGACAACACCTGGCAAACTGCATCATGCACTATATCCTCTCCAGATGAAAGGGTCTCGCTCTGTCATGAAGGAATCTGTCCCCAAATCCCAACTATGCTTATCATACTGCAATCTGCCTCTGAAGATGAGTACTCTGTACTACTCTCTGAATTAGGTCGCTGACACTTGGTTTGCTTCATCTCAAGGTTCACTTCTCCATTTGGAGAACGGAACTTCATCATTCCCGTACCATAATCGAAAGCTGCGCCTGCAGTCCTAAGGAAGGGTCGCCTGAGAATGATCTGAGATTCTCTCCAATGATTGGGGGTCTCCATATCCAAGACTGTGAAGTCCACCTGATAGTTCTTCCCCTCAATCGAGATAACTACGTTCTTCACTTCTCCCTTAGGTCTTTTCATTGAACGATCTGCGAATTGGAGTAAAGCTCTAGATTTGCGAAGTGGTCCCAACTCAAGTTTCTGATATAATACTAAGGGAAGTAAGTTCATCGAAGAACCGTTATCTAAGAGTGTGCGTGCAAACGCAATGTTGTCAATATGACTCTCCACATAGTGAGCACCCATGTCTCTCTTTTTCTTTGGCAAAGTCTGATTCTTGAGACAATAGGTTGTGGCTACTGATAAGACATGTGTCTTTATATTTCGGTTATCTTTCTTCCTGCTAACCCTTCTAGGTGTGCATCTCACCTTAAGGTATTTTTGGAAGGCAGGATGGTTAGCCACATATTCATCAAATGGCACCTTAACTGTGATGTTTTCTTTACAAAACCGTGCCATATCGGGGTCATCTTTCTGAATCTTTTTGATGTGCTTTCCTGCCGTAAGAGCACGGGGGAAAGGGATTGAAGCTAGGGAAACAAATGATGAAGAATCTGAATCATGAACTGAAAGATCATTCTTTGCAAACGGAAACAGAGTTCTTCATACAAGAATCTTTTTGATGCAACATGGACTCAAAATCTAAACTATCTAATATAAGTTGTGGCATAGAAGATGGAGTGGTATCTGCCACAACCGGAGATGCAAGGTCCTCCGTAGACTCAGAAGAATAACCATGCTGACAATGCTGCATACGTGCCCTCCTCCTCCTCTCGGCTCCCTAAGTAGAAATCCTCGAATGGTGCTGATGGGGCTCTGAAATATGATGCCTCTCCTCCTCGTCCTCTGAAGACTCCTCAAGTAGAGCTCCAAAGATGCCCCTCCTCGTGTCCCTCGCCCGGTCAGGTACGACCACGGTCCTTCCACTCCTGAGTGACATGTGGTTAGCCTCGTCACACGAAAGAATCTCATGTTCAGATTTAGGAGATGCTGAATAGTATACCTGACCAAAGTGCTGCTGAGAACTAGAACGGTTCAGGCTATTGGGGTTAGCCTGAACTTGGGCTGGGATAGAGGTAGAGGGTGCAGTCTGCTCGTCTCGCCATCTGGACAGGCGGTTGACATCCACCCGTAAGTCTTGAATCTCGTTCCTATAGGAACGTAGCTCGTCGAGTATCTGCTGCTGAATATCCACGGGACTAGACGATGAAGGAAGTGTATAAGACTGGGAAGAAGAACGGGAAGACTGGCCCTGTTGGCCAGTGTACTGCCTCTGCTGCTGCTGCTGGGGTTGCGGGCCCTGCTGGCCCGTCCGGTAATGGCCCTGTCGGCCATACTACTGGTACTGCTGCCTCTGCTGCTGGGGTAGATGGAATCTAGGGCTCTGCTGTGAAGGAGGTGGTGCAGAGGTGAATGCGGTGTTGTGAAAGGTCGGGGGACACTGATAGGTCTGTCGGTCTCCCGTACTTCCCTGCCTGGCAGGGTCCTGAGTATACCATATCCCATTCACCTCCCAAACTGGTGGAGGCTCCTCCTGGACTATCTCTGCTACTGGATGTGGCTGCTGGAAAGAGTGGGTGTAGGATTGGTCCTGCTCCCACGGATGGGGTTGCCCTAACACCAACTGCTCCTGAACATGGTGAACTCGGTATACGGGAGCAGAGGGTGCAGTCACGACGGGTATCCGTATCTTAGATACCTTCCTAGTCAACTCCTCCATCTATTTTGGAAGTTTGGAGACGCTCCGGTCTAACTCATCAATCCTCCTGTCAATCCTCTCGACTACAGTAAGCTTGTCAGCAAGGAGTCCCATGCTAGGGATCACGTCTTGAGAGAGATCGACTATAGCTGATTTTCCCCCTCCAGATGAGAGTGAACTGTGGGATGGTGTATAAGCCCTGCTGGCCATCTGTGAGCGGCTAGTTTCAGCCATCTGCTCGAATACCATCCAGACGTTATCCGCTCGTCGTGATGTGTAGCTGCCTCCACAGGAAGTGCTCACTAAACCCTGCATCTCAGGGTTGTCATCTAATCCATGACAAGGACACTTTTGTAGGATGTCCTTGAATCTTTCCCAAGCATCACAGAAGGCTTCATGGGGTAACCGGGAAAAACTCGTAATTCGTGTTCTCATCATGTTAGTTCTACTCAACGGGTAGAACTTCTTTAGGAATAGGTCCTTGAACTGGGCATAAGTGGTGATGATGATTCCAAGATTCTTTACCCAGTAATTGGCTTTTCCACCCAAGGCAAATGAAAGGGCTTTGGGCCTAATATAATCCTGGCTAACATTATTATGTTTGAGGTTAGCACAGATGAGCTCAAAGTCCCTTAGGAATGCATATGGCTCCTCAGAAGCATTCCCATCAAAATGTGGCAGCAAGTTCAGAAAATGCGGCTTCAATTTAAAGTCAACAGTGGGTTCAGCCGGACTCAAGCAGTTATGAATTTGATATTGTCCGGGGTTATACGCCGCATTCATTGGTAGTTGGACCCCAACATTTAACTGTCCTAACTGAGCTCTCATTAATGCATGTTGCTGCTCAGATGCAGCTAATCGGGCTAGTATAATTCTCATCGGGTCTTCGTGGTTCTCTTCTTCCTCTTCTTTCTTCTTTGGCATTTTACTCGAATCTTCTTTATGTCCTGAATCAGCAATGTTTTCTTAATTAGAAGAGGATTTATGAATCAAAATATTCTCACCGAGGTGATGGTCTTCCTCGGTGAGGTGGGAAGAGAGAAATGGAATGGTTTGAGAGTAACCATCCCGAGAGTGAGTGATCCTGGGCTCAAGATGGTCATGAGTCCAGGTTGGTCCAAGTTGCGCTTGGACCTTTGAAGATGTACTTTTTGAAGGGTTCAACGAGAGATTCGCAAAGTCTGAATAAATATCCCCACAATCAGTCATCTTCGATGTCAAAAGAACCGATTAGATCACGATAGTCAATGAGGCACTAGTTCTACGGTGCACATAAATGTGCGGAGTGAACTCACACAACACAAACGCAATTCAAACCCCCAATTTCACCAACTCAACACGTGATGGCCGTAAGAGTTCGGCCGAATTATTTGGTCAATTTTAGTTGGTGAGAATACAATCTTGGAAAGATTAACGAGCTGTTAGGTGCCCGTATTTTCCTACAGACTGGCCCGGTTCTTACGACTAGTTTGACCTTCTTTTAGCCAGTATAGGAGTAAGTACGGACCGTATAAATACGGCTACCCGTTCCTTGAGGACTAAGGCATCCTCTAAACCTCCCACTCTGCTAAGGAAGTCCGGACCGTTTACCGGCTACCCGTATTCCTCACTGAAAAGTAGCTAATCGCCTAAAAAGAAAGAACCAGTAGTAAGTAAGAAATCCAGACTTGGCTCTATCCTAGGGTCGTCTCTCTCTCACTTGCAATTAAAACAAACAATGAGGGCTTTATGCACCCAAGAACAAGGGTTCTTTTTATTCCAATTATTGTAATTGACCTGGTCAATTCAGTCCCAATTTTAGAGTTAGGTTATCACTTGAAATTTATGTGAACACACAAGCACGTCTACAGTTCAATCCCAATTTCCTTTTGACCTTAAGTTGTAAAACAAGAGGGGAATCGGAAATCAGAATGCAAACGAGAAACTATGATGCATGCTCAGAAGAAGGTATACTTACAGTGAATCCCAGCACTCTTCATGCGTTATGCAGAACATAATTTATAAATATTACACTAAATGCATGCAGATCGAGAAAACCGCACCTAAACAGTATACTATTAGCGGGGAAGAATTGATTGAATTTAAGGTAAGTAGTACGTATCTATGTGCATCTCATTATGAACTTATAAGATATGTGAATCTTCTAAGATATGTGTGGCCTAAATTATGATGGGCACAAACAAATTTGATTCTATACTACCCTGTGCCTAATCCTAAATTTAACCACTCAAGTCGAGCCCCACCCTCACCGGAGAGTGAAACAGGCTCGACACACCACAAATAATGTCTAAGTCTTTTTACACGCGCGAGCTCTCAAACAAGAGCCGCTATAAATGAGCAAGATAAATAATACAACAATTTACAAAATTTCTCTCAAAAATAAATGAATTATCCTCGCACTTCAGCAGTCGGCGCGCGTCACGTCCGTCGACCTCCGATGCACTCCAAGTCCACCGGGCCCTCGCAAGAAAAATAAGATTTATGTTAGAGAGATAAAAACAAAATATATACAAAAATATGAAGAGAAATAACTGAAAGAAAAATGGATAAATTACAAGTGGCTCGGGGGTCAGACTATCTGAGTAGAGAAAATCTAAATCCAAAATTTTAAATTAATCCCTAAGCCGTTTGCCTCCCCGGCAACGGCGCCATCTGACGTGTCGCTAAATACGATGTTTAATTGGATCACGTTGTAATACGTGTACTTAGCGATTCAGTCAGAACCGAGAGAAGATCTCCGTGAAGAGTGTCTCGATTTCAATTTATATCCCGGGCAAGTACGGGGTCGAACTCAGGGAGGCAAAGGAACAACTTGGGTTTAATTTGAAAATAAAGATTTTAGATTTCCAAGTGGTTTTTTTATAATTTTTTATGCAACAAGAATGCAAATGCAAGTGAATCAAGACACTAAGAAATCATACAATAGGCCAAATTAATTTTAATGTCAAAATAGTCCAATTTAGCCAAAATATATTTTTCCTAGAATCCTAATCCAGTGATGAACACAAAACACATTTTTTTTGTATTTTTAGAGGTTAAAATGTAATTAATAAAATTGCACACTTTAATAGGTTTTTTCGTAATTTTTCACACAAACAGAAAGCAAAAATTATGAAAAATTTATTGAAATATAAGCATGATGCAAGGAAGCTATAGTAATTTTTTTGGAATTTTTTGACAAGTTATGAATTTTTTATTGATTTTTTTAGTGAAAATAGAGTGACAGTGAGTAAATAATTTCTAATAAATCCATAATGTCAAATTAATTAGAATGTGAATTATCCCAAAAAGAAATTTTCATGTAGAATCCAGAAGATTTCAAATTTCGCTAAAATGTTTTATGTAGATTTAATTAAAAATCCAATACTAAAAACACTCTACAAGTTATTTTGGATACATGACAACTCCATTTTAGATGAAATTTAGGTAGTAAGTTAAGCACTTATCAAGGCATCATTCCTAAATTTTGTGGAATTTTTAGAGCAACCATGTATGAGATATAATTTTAAGAGCACTGATTGGGTAAAATATGCAATATTTCAGTTGAATAATTTTATTTAATTAACCAAATACAACAAAAATATAAATAAATATCCACAATGTAGAGAATTAGTTGCTCAACATGAAAACATTTTTCATTGAATATAAAGATGCATAAACGAAGCCCAAATTAAAAGACGAACACAGGGTTGTCCTTGCAAAACAGAAAGACAATAATTACAACAAAAGCATGTACAGGGACTTGTTTGCAATTATAAAAATATGAAAAGTAAAAGGTGCAATTTTTACAAAATAAAAAAATGAAAAAGGGAAAGAGACCTTCTTCTTCGTCACGATGGGGATTAACCCAAATGAGTAGGGGCGGCGGCGACGGGAGGCCACGTGCGGTCGCGAGAAGGGGGCGCGCACCGCGCGCAGGCGGGTCGGAGGGGCGCGAGGGGCGGTCACGGTGGCTGGAGGGCACGGCGGAGAGGCGGAGTCCTGGCGGAGAAGTGGCGCGGGCTGAAGAGATGGGGGCCGCGCTGGGGGCTGGCGGCTTGGCAGAGACGCCGCGCGCGGCGGCGCCGCTGCGAGAACGGCGGTGGCTGGGGGAGGGCAGCCTCCCGCGCACGGTCGCGCGAGGGCTGTGATGGCGGGCGGTGGGGCCGACCGGCGGTGGAGGAGAAAGGGAGGGGGGCGGTGGCGGTGCCTGCCGTTTCCCCTCAGTTTCTTTCATTTTTTTGATTTTTTTGATTTTTTTATGGATTTTTTTAGATTTTAAAATTTTTTATTTTTTTAATTTTCTTAAACAGGAATACAACGAAGGATATGGAGGACAAGGAATGGTTAATGATGGTGATGAAGATGAACAAATGGGTGTATATAGATGGTAATGTGATGGTTTAAAAAAATTGCAAAGATAAAATAATGACAAGTTGAAATTAAAATTACCTAAGATGGACGGTCACCTATGATGTGCTCACGAGAGAACGGTCTTCGCTCGAATCGTCGGTGAGCGATGAGCTCAAGCAGCGCGCGGTTGCGTCTGCGATGTTGGCCAAAAAACCAACGGATCTCACCGGAGAGAGGGCTGTCGTCGCTCGACCGCGGTTGCGTCGCTGTCACCGATTCAACTCTGGGAACTAGGCTCTCCTCACATAAAGATGGATCAAAGGTAAAAATGAGGAGAATGACATGTATATAAAGAGAATGGAATGAGAGGTTATTAAAGTGGTGGAGTTGAATGGGAGGTTGTATTATTAATGGAGTTGAATGGGAAGTTGGAAAAAATCGTGGAATAATGGAGTTGAATTGGTGGTTATTGTAGAGAATATAAAATAAATAAATAAATAATATAAAATAAAGTAAGCTACTTTAATTACAATAGAATAAAAGAGAAGAAAATAAATAATGGAGAATTTACAAAAGAAGACAAAACACCATGTACATTTTTTTTACTTTTCTAATATGTAATTTTTTTATCTTTTTAATAAGAGATATTTACAACGAAAAAATACAATAAAATACTACAATTAAAATACAACACAAGTATGATTTTTTGTATTTTTAGTAATTAAGAAAGGTAAAATAAAAAATGACGAAAGAATGAATATATACATAATGTACAATGTACATCTAGGTCCCAAAACCCAATTTTTGCAAAGGAGCTCCGATTTTAATGAAACCACTTCCGTTGGATAGATAATTTTCTAACTTGAACTTTAAAAGTGAGTTTGGTAAATTTGGATTCATACGGAGCGGGAATTTAGCTTGGAAGTTGGACTTTACGGCTTTTTCTCTTTGGGATCTAAGAGCATTTATTTGAGGTAAAATTTGTTTTGTATTTTTGTATTTTTATATACAATTTTATAAACAAGTTAGAGAAAGAATTAGGCAAAAAGAAGTTGAAATGAAATTATTAAAAATAAATGAAGTTTTGGGCTATTTACAAGTATAAAACTCCTTTATTTTTACGGCTTTTTATTGTTAATTCATTTTGTACAATCTTATATACAATAATTAGTGTATTTTATTTACAAGAGTCATTTTGTTAATTTATGAATTTTATGGACATTTATTTGGGATTTTATTTAGGGATTTTGCTAAGATCAAGATATTAAGATGACGAATCGTGGATTCATCAGTCATGTTATTTCTGGGGAAGTTATATCAGTTGATCCTGCAAAGGTTAGTGCGGTGATAAGTTGGGAACGCCTGAAGACTGTCACAGAAATACGATATTTTCTGAGATTAGCTAGATATTATAGAAGATTTGTGAAGGACTTTTCAAGAATAGCATTGCCAATGACTAGGCTGACTTAGAAGGAAGTCTCATTCATATGGTCTGATGCAGGTGAAACTAGTTTTCAGACACTGAAAGAATGCCTAACATATGCACCTATCCTTACTCTACCATCTGGAACTGAAGGATTTGTAGTGTACACTGATGCTTCTAAAGAAGGACTTGGGGAAGTTCTTATGCATCATGGTAAGTTAGTTGCGTATGCATCACGCCAGCTCAAGACACATGAGAAGAACTGCCTAACACATGACCTTGAATTAGCTGCCGTAGTTTTCGCTTTAAAGATATGGAGAAACTACCTGTACGGTATTACTTTTGAAATCTTCACTGATCATAAAAGCTTGAAATATCTGTTTGATCAAAAGGAGCTCAATATGAGACAGAGATGGTGGCTAGAGTTATTGAAAGATTATGATTGCACTATCTCCTACCACCCTAGTAAGGGGAACATCGTAGCAGATGCCCTTAGCATAAGAATTTATTCACCTTGGTTAGTGAGTGATATCCACTTCCGGGGTTTACTATCAACGTTAAGTGAATGGAAACCATTTGATAGTAGTGCCGATATTATAACTATTCCTCATCGATACAAACCAGAGACCTGGGATAAAATAAAGAAAGGACAGGAGTATGATCCGGTCCTTAAAGACTTGAGACAACAAATTGAGAAGAATGAGACAGAGGGATTCCAGATACAAGATGGGTTACTATATAACCATCATAGAGTTTGTGTACCAAATATACCCGAATTGAGGAAAGATATCTTACGCGAAGCACACTGCTCAAGATTTTCTACTCATCCTCGAATTACAAAGATGTATACGGATCTTCGTTCAAACTTTTGGTGGCCGAGAATGAAGAAGGATGTTGCTGAGTTTGTGAATTCATGTTTTACCTGCTAGCACGTAAAGGCTTCGCACTAAAAGCCACCAGGATCATTGCAACCCCTCCCTATACCTGAATGGAAATAGGAAAGCATTTCCGTGGACTTCGTTACTAGTTTACCTCAAAAGACTGGTGGGAAAGATAGTATATGGGTTATAATAGATCGTTTGACCAAGGTAGCACACTTTATTTCAATAAGCTTATCTTTCACTCTAGACCAGCTTGCTGAGTTATATATTACACATGTGATCCGTCTCCATGGCATTCCAAAGGAAGTAGTTTTCGATCGAGATTCACATTTCACCTCACATTACTAGGAGAATTTCATAAAAGCCTTAGGTACACAACTATGCTTGAGCACAACATATCATCCGCAAACAGATGGTCAGTCAGAACGTATGATTTAGACACTAGAAGATATGCTACGAGCATGTGCCTTAGAATGGAAGGGGTCATGGATTAAACAATTGCCTCTTGCAAAATTCACCTACAATAATAGTTACCAGACAAGTATTGGTATGGCACCATTTGAAGCACTACATGGACGTAGGTGTACTACTCCTTTGTGTTGGCAAGAGGTTGGGATGAAGAACCTTTACGATTCAGATAGACTCCAGGAGACACGGTAAGCTATTGCTCGAAAAAGACTACTAACTGCCCAGAGTCACCAGAAAATCTATAGTGTTACCATGCAAAGAGACCTTGAGTTTGAAGTAGGCGACTTTGTATTCCTCAAAGTATCGCCTTGGAAGGGAGTTCAGAGGTTTGGCTTGCGCGGAAATTTGGCACCCAGGTTCGTGGGTCCCTTTGAAATCATTCAGCAGATTCAAAAAGTGGCATATAGACTTGCGCTTCCTCCACATCTTTCGGAAATACATGATGTTTTCATGTATCAAATCTGAGAAAGTACATTAGGGATCCAAAGCATAAGATAAGGTATGATGATTTACATGTTGATCCATACTTGACTTACCTAGAAATACCTGTGGAAATACTAGATAGAGATATAAAGAAGTTGAGGAACAAAGAGGTGCCTCTAGTTAAAAGTATTGTGACAGAACCAAGAGTTTGAAGAAGACACATGGGAACCTGAGGCGGAAATGAGAGAGAAATACCCTTATCTGTTTGAGTGATAACACTATGCATTATGTATATGTTCATTAAAAATGAAATGACGTTCATTCTCTTTAAGGTTGTTATGGTTTCAATTCTCCTTAAGGTTGTTACGCCTGCATTTCTAGTCTCGAGGACGAGACTTCCTTTAAGGTTGTTATAATTTTAAAGCCTTGAACTTGGCATCTCTCGGATCCTATATAATAAGATCTGACTCTTCAAGAGGAAACCAACAGAATTTGTTTCGTGTGAATCGGACTTCGTTTCGATTTGTTATGATTTTCAAAAGAAAGAGAAGGGGGATTAAGACATCATTAACCCATAATGACTATCATTAAGACTAACTAAGCATGATTAAAGAAACTGATGACGGATTGAAAACCGCTAATAACCATTAGCGAATACTAATCAATAGTTAGCAAAAGATAAGTGTAAGCTGTGAAAGTTAAATCACGATTAGTGAAAGTTAGTCACAATTAGCGTTAATTAAGCGTCATTAGCAAATCTAGAGTCCTCTGGAATGTTCTAACTTAAGCCCTAATTTACGGATAAGCTTTGGCCAATACCGGGCCAAAACCGTGGGCCGCTAACCACGGTTAAGGGCTAAACCACAGTTTACTAACCATGGTTAGTGGTTTTCTGGAGCCTATAAATAGCCCCCCACCCATTAATTCTCTACAATTTCCACTACCACCACCACCCCAAGGGCTAGGGTCTAGAGGCCGGGAGGAGGAGTAGGAGGCGAGGAAGGAGCTCTAGCGAAGCACTGCCGGGAGAACGAGGAGAAGGAAGGTACGATCCTCTCTTAGTTTCCTTCGTAAGTTAGGTTTTCGATTCATGTTTAGTTCCCTTTCTGTTTTCCTTTCGGTGATTTTATTAGGAGAAACTCTGCCGAAATTTTCCTACAAATATCACCCCGTATAAGGGGAACTCTGCCGAAATTTTCTTAGAAATATCACCCCGTATAAGGGGAAACTCTGCCGAAATTTTCCTAGAAATATCACCCCATATAAGGGGAAACTCTACCAAAATTTCAAGAGAAAATATGATCTTCGCGCTCTTCGTGTTCTTCGTATGTTCTTCGTGTTCTTCGTTCGTTCTTCACGTTCTTGGCACGTTCTTAGCATTTTAGATACGAAAATGAAATTTGATCATTACAGGAGATGTAAATCATCCTGTTGAAAAATAATCACGAAAACCACTGCATACGTGCGAGAGAGAGAGAGATCGATTAGGTAAGGAAATCCTTCTTTTTGCTGTTGGGTTTTGATATGAGATCATTGAAATTTTTGATTTTATGTTCTTTGCTACGAAGAACCCTAATTTGGCTATTTTTGAGAAAATATGAAAAGTTGCTTTGTGATTTCTACTAAAATAAGGTCTAAGCATCAAATCGATGCAATGGCTTGGAAAGTTAGGGTTTGGAAGTTAAAATGAGCATAATTATAAGTATATAAATATATGAATTAATAATGTGTAAGTCTATACTCAGTATTTTATGGTTATGAAAATATAAGGCTGAATTGAGGAATTACATTGTGGGAATTGATATTTATTGGTTTGGATCGCGAAAAAGATCATGTGTTACGTTAAGAAATGATTGGGAGTAGAACTACAGGTTGGGCATGCAACCTGTAGGATTGTCAGAAGGAACCCGTATTGGTATGACATTTTCATGCGCACTTATCAAAACAAGGCAACCGTGTACCACCTAGGTAGCGGACGGGCAGAGGGGGGCACGAAGGAGCTTCTGGACAAGGCTGCTTCTGTGATGGTCATGCTCCTACGGTAGTAGGGGACAGAGCATGGTTGCTGATGCGACGGAGGAGCGTTATTTATGATGAAGGAGCGAGGTGCGACGTTGATGGTAGATGGAAGCCTTCAGCAGTGGAGAAGATATGTTGGAAGCGTAGGCTCGACGGGGGTGCCAGAGCGAAGTAGTAGCAGCAGAGGGGGATCATCGTGGACTGCGATGAGCTTGTGAAGCTCGGATCTCAACGTTGGGAGATGGAGACCGGGCTGTCACCACCGATCCCGTCTTCTCAATGGTGCAATCAACGGATGGGAGATCAAGGAGCGACGCTCGGGGTTAAATAGGAATGGAGGGCGAGGCCAGAGATGGTAGATGATCAATGTGATGGGTCGACGAGATCCGGGAAGGGATATGACAATCAGTGATGAGATTCGGGAGTTTGGAGATAGGCACGGAGATGTGACAGGGATCGATGCGAGATCTGCGAGGAAGGAGATCACGGAGAAGGGCTGAGACTCGCGGGTGGCAGTAGATAGTTTGGGAAAGGGGATGGGAGGACGAAGCAGCGACCGTCCGATCGGCCGAGATCGGACGACCACGATTTTGCCACGTGGTAGCAAGAGGAGGGGCAAGAGGACCACGTCCAGGGCACGTGCGCAGGTAGCACGTGCTTCGCATATACGAGTCTTTTAATTTTTTTTTATAAAAATTAAATATAAAAAGCCCAAAATGGGTGACACATGGCAGCTCCAGGAGCGGCCACGTGTCAGCCCCACAAAAATCGAAAAATAAATACAAAGATAATTCTAGATTAATTAGCAAACGACCTCGTATCGAAAATTTTTCTTCACAAAATTTACTCAACTCGATGAGATCTACAACTTTCATGAAGACACCAAAATCAAAATCGATTATTTGTGCAAAGTGATATTTTTGAGGTATCCCATGTACATAGAATACCTTGATTTTTGGATTTTCAATTTTTTTTGTTATTTTTAAAATAGATAAAAATCTAGAAAAAAAATTATGAAATCAAAGATAAATATTTACACATTAATTTATTTTTTATTTTTCTTAAGTAAGAAAAGGAAGAAATAAAATAAAGTGTGAAAAGTCAATTTTTGTACAGACAGTTAGTGAAGACTCAGACTCAGTTAATTTCTTTGATTTCAAGCTCAGTTTGGATTTGGATTTTTATGCATTTTAATAAAACTTTTATCAAAGAAGATAAATGAAAAAGAAATAAAATAAAATGAGTTAATTATGTACATAAAATAATAGGTCAAAAACCGCTAAAATACAAAATGTACAAAAGAGGCCCAAAACCCAACTTTCACATATTAGCTCTGATTCACTTGAACATGGCCTTGTTTTGAAGGTATTTGAATGTACATTAGTTCAAAAGTGAGTAGGATCAAATCAGATACTGGATAAGGAAGATATCGAGGTTTTTGTCCAGAAATCCTAGAACAAGTGTTTGGGGTTTTTGGTCCACTTATTTAGGTTAGTGTTTTTTTTTGTATTTTTCATTTATTCTTGTCAGTGATATGTACACAGTGGAGGTGGTTACAAGCATTTGGAGTTGCATGAATTAGATAATATCAGGTAAGTTAGGCTATTTTAATGGTCATTTTGGCCAGGATTTTTGGCTTCTTATTTGTGCAAAAATAAGTGATAAAATGCAATTCTTATCAAAACATGCATGAATGTTAATTATGTAGAATAAATGAAGAAATGCCAAAGATTTTTAGGGATTAGAGCTTAATTAATCAGTTTTAGAGTGATGAATCTGAGATTCATCAATCGCAACCACGCTTCAAGAGGTAAACCTAATATTTGTTTATGGTTTAAATGAAACGATCCGAGAAGTGTTCTTGGATCATGTGGTTTCATCTTTAAAATTTTTTAAATTCCACTACCTCGAGCAACTAGTACGACTAGTCGCTCCCAATCGCATACGATACGTCCTCACACTTCCGTGATGCGCTTAAGGATCTTCCCATATCCTTCAAGTGGTATCATATCCATAGGTTGAAGGTTTTGAATATGATCCATAAACCTAAGATGACTTGGGCATTTTTGATTGTGTGATGTTTCATCGCATTTCATTCACACAATCCTATTTAGTACATTTTTTTGCTCTGTTTGAATGTGCTTAAACAGATGATTATCATTGTATAATGATCCTCATTAAATAAGGAAATCATGGGATTTGAATTTGCGTGATTTGGAATCCTATTTCTCAAGTTATGATCATTTTTCAATGAACATGTATCCACTATTTCGGGGATGGCGAATCTTGACGTAGTTAAAGAGTTAATTCTTGTTTTAAAATGCCTAGAAATGCATAAATATCACTTGGATTCTATTACAAATAAAATTAGCAAACTATGGAACTTATTTTACTTGATTTGAATTTACATTTATTGAGATATGCTTATATTAGTAAGTAGGGGTCACTGGTGGAAATTACATACTTGATCACGAACTGTGTGATTCTCATTCAATTAAATTAATGGAAATTAATAGTTAATTTCCTGAGATAATTATTGATGAATATTTGTGAAATATTTAAAGATGATTATTTCTTTGAATGGCATTGAACATAACCAAAACTTGATTAGATATGATCTATATCACAATTGGTTACATGAACCTTCCAACAAACATTGATGCTTGAATTGGATTGGGGATTTGTTTATCAAATCTCCTTATAATATTAATTGAAAATGTTTCGATAAATATTATATTGTATAACTTCGGTTGAAAGACCGATTATCATCTCAAGTACAAAGTGATCAATTGGCATTTTCCTGACCTTAGGTGGATATGGTGTCTAGTTGGGGAGCATTGGGATAGCAGGTTGCTCCGTGAGCAGTCTGTCCCACTCCCGTCAGAACTGGCCATGACAACGGGTAAGGAAGGGATAATGCTTGAAGCGATCATGATGTATTTTTCTAACTATTAAAATTCGAATATTAGATATTTGAGATAATACCATATTTTAAGTAACAATAGAGAATGTTTGTTGGATATTAATTGATTATTAATTTAATATGGTTAGATTAATTGGAATCCAATTAAAATTAAAACACTCTATTATGAATGAAGTTGTTATTTATCTTTAGAAAAATGAATTATGTGAATATGATTCATAATAATTAATTAGAATACGCAGGATCACATAAGTGACATCCATGGTCTCCCATCAAGGTGAAGGGTTTCATCACCAGGGATTGTATGTAGGAGATGCTTGTCCAAAGTGACAGCTCCTACATATAAGTGCATCAGGATTGGGCTCTTTGCTTCTCGAAAAAGTAAGGCCGTATATATAGTGACCCCAATATCAGGTCCTCATATTATTGGGGCGATATTGGATTGTGCATAGCAAGTTGTGATCCCGTTGATAGTCGGTTCAAATTACGACAGGTCAATATCATCTTAGGGTGGTGGGCCCGGGTGTTAAAGACTGAATTGAAAATGCAAGTTAGACTTGCAAGGCGGAATGTGTTCCCGCTTCTTTTTATCCGAGTTATAGGTTCTCATATTATTGGGATGTGACAAAGATAAGAAAGGAGATCCCAAATCTTGCTTGAGATATAATGGTAAGTATATCTCTTACATTGAAAGTGATTAAGGGAATGAATTTTCAGTGTTGACAAGGCAAGACAACTTTGATATAAAAATTTATAAATCAAAGTAATATATATATATATATATATATAGAGAGAGAGAGAGAGAGAGAGAGAGAGAGAGAAAGATTAATGGGACTGCCCCCGCCCCCGTGCTATTTTCAACGTTTCTTTTATTTGTTTTTGAAAAATATCGCAATGTATATTCATATCTATATCCCTCCTATATACCATTCAAATTTCATCAGAAACAAAGACTCCTATGGCCTCCATCCAGACAATCATTTTTTAACGATCGCAGGATTTTTAAATTGACACTATCTCGATGGAGGCCGTAGGAGTCTCTGTTTCTGCCGAAATTCGAATGACATATAGGAGGGATATCGGGATGAATATACATGGTGGTATTTTTCAAAAAAATAAAAAAAATGCCGAAATAGGGTGCGGGGTAGCCAACAGCGGCAGGCCCGTTAAATATATATATATATATATATGTAATTTTCTTATTTCAGATAATCCTTTATTAAACACTCAATATTATACTCAATAATAACAAGTAAAATATGATGGATTGGATCCATTATCAAGATATGGTATTTGCAGTTGGATACATAATGTATGTGGTTGCAATGTGTAAGTTTTCTCATAATAATGAGGAATGATATTTAAATAGATAATATGATTACAATCCCAGGGCTTGTATGTCTCTATAATCTTGATCTCTCATTGAATGTACTTTGAAAGAGGCATGTCGACGATGATCGTAATTGTCAAATAATCCTTATAAAAATCTAAGAAGAAGTTCCGGCATACATATGTGCTCTCGACATTTAATCATGAATGATATGGTTCACTGCATCATGCAAAATGGTGGCTCGATAAGAGATGATGTATTGAAAATGTTTGAGTACCTATGTGTACTCGAGTCTTTTAGAGTTTAGATGGATATAGATATGATGAGTATCATCGTTATACTATCTATACTCTAGTCATTCATGAAGCTTCAGAATCTTCATATTGTATGAATTGAATGAAGCATGCATAAATGTTCAAGTACTCTTATATTGAAATCTTATTGAATTCAACATAAGAAATCCTTTATCTTAAGCAATGGTTGTTTATATATGAAGGGAGCACAATGAAATCATGGGGTGGACCTAAGCAAGAAGGAAAGCCAAGGAGTTGACTGTACTTCTGTAATTTCCATATGACATCCAAAGAGTTAGATGAATGGCAATACCGCAACAAGCTGATGTGTTGATAATATGATTATCAGTCTATCTTGGATCCTTAGAGAAGGACCCATCTAATGCATCAGAATAATCTATATCTACATTTAATCATTGAAATTGACTTTCTTATTGGATAAGATTAAAAGTCTGATCATTATATCTCAATTTTCTAATAACACTTGCAATTGGTTGTATATATTTTCGAAGACTAGAAAATTTGATCTTAAGGTTTAATAGTCATCGATGGATATTTATGCAATGGTTGCAACAATCTCTTCAAGATAGATAGACTTCATATTTTCAGTGGGAGAGCCCTTAGTCTTAGAAAATGTCTCTATGACCTAGATATTAGAATACACTCATAGTTCTTTTCTAAATGTTGGAAATAAACATGAATTCTGAGATAGACCTATCATAAAGAGTTATGATAGATATATTTAGAAAGTAATCTTACATCTAGAGGACTCCATTAAATTAGAAAATTAATGAATAGTTTATTAACTTTTCTAATACTAAAATTAAGCCTTTAAAGATAAATAGGGAGATGAATATTATGTGACAATGATCTGGCATCAAGCCTTGGACATTTGTCTGTTGATAAGATCAATAGACTAGTAAGAGATGAATTAGATTGTCTAAAGTATCAAATCTTATATACTTGTGAATATTGTGTTCAAAAGTAAAAATGTCCAATACAACCTTCTTTGGGAATGGTACTAGATGTCAAGATATTCAAGATCTCATACATATTGATGTATGTGGATGATCTGTATCATGAAACGCATTATTGATATGTGATATCAAATGATGATTTTGTGATATGACATTTCTTCCCTTCATCTTAGAAACCTTTGAAATATTCAAAGATTTCATAATTTTTATTTAGATCTAAAGTTTGAAGGAAGATGAAATGAATTTGTTTTAACCTAGGTAGCAAGTATCTATTAGATGAATTCAAGGTATACCTTATGAAGAAAGGAATATGATTCCTATTTAATCTCAGTCCTATCTCAATCATCCTAATGCACCTTAACTCACTAGAGTTATAGGGAGATACAATTGTATCAAGTGTGACATGATTTGATCAATGATGAATATTAACATAATTACCTCTTAGTTTCCACGTCATATATGTAATAAAGACTACAATATATATCCTTAATAAGCTTCCATGCAAGTAAGATGGAATCTAGCACCAAAGAGTGCTACTTCATTAGGAAAATAAAGAATGGCATTGGATACCTACTTCATGACCTTGAGATTCTTAAAAGATTTCATATCTGAGAAGGTGATTCTTAGAGGATGACTTTCGTGAGAATCAAGATGAAAATGGAGTGAAGGAACTCATTTAATCTTGAGAAGATAATGAGGCTCCTAAAATTGAAAACTAAAATGACAATTAAAAATGAAACACTCGTACCTCTTCAAATGAGTTTGAAGATGGATTTCATGTGTCAGTTAAGCCTGACAATGATCTTACTTCATGTGATGAAGCTTCTGAAGATCATGACATGGAAAGATGGATGTTAGCAGTAAAATCTAAAGTAGACTTCATATACAATTGTTGAATATGGACCCTCGAGGATCCACCTATAAGGGTAAAACCTATAAGGTGTAAATGGATCTTCAAGAGAAAGAGGGAACCTGATGAGAAGGTAGAGACCTTCAAAGCATGACTTGTATTGTCAAGATACAAATGAAGAGAAGACATCGCTTGCGGTGTGACTTGCTCTTCAGTGACCATGCTTAAACCCATCATAATATTGCTGACAATAGCTACACAGCTTGACTTTGACATCTTCAAGATGGATGTCAATATTGCATTCCTCTATGAATAACTCTTTGAGGATATTCATATGAAGTATCCCCAGGCTTCATGGTTGAGGAAAGCAAGGTGTGCAAGCTGAAGAACTCCATCTATGGACTCAGATAAGATTCTTGTAGTTGGAACATTGGATTTTATGAAATTATAAATGTTGTGATTTCAAATAGAGTCTTAATGAACCGTATGAAGCTTAGTGGGAGTGCCATCGTGTTCATCTGCTAAATGTAGATGATATTGGGAAGAATCAAATTCTGTGCACGATCGTCTCTCTTTGGAAGCTTGACTGAATTAATAAGATTTGATATTTGCTTCTGGAAAGTATATGATCAATACCTAGGTACGATATATGTTTTTGGAAAGTATATGATCGATACTGGCTCCCAATGATCGAATGAGAAACTGATGAAACCCTGAAGTAGACAGTTTAAAATTGATCTCATACTTCGGGTTTATCCTGGGTGTTCCAGTATGTAGGATGTAGTATTAGGAATACTTGAGGGTGATGTGATCATAAACGATTGTATAACCATTATGCTTCCATTCCTAGGGAGTAATGAAATGGGTCAGGATTTTAGTGAGTCCTCTCCGTAGAGAAGTGATCTGATCTTGATCCAAATATTGGACATTGTTCTGAATGTGGTTAAAATACAATGAGAAGATTAGATTTACAGTCTTGATTTAATCAAGCATTTATGAGAGGTCCGCATGATCTGGATTTGAGATGTGATCTCAATATCAAAGCCAGTATATGTGGAACAAGACAATCACCCTGTCCTTATCTCCAAGTATCTGCAAAGAAAGCACATTATCCTTGAAAGAATTCAGGATAATTTCATTGTTGATATATGTATCTAAGCATTGAGAAAATTGATAATTAAATTATATTTAATTACCATGAATAGTACGCCATATTATAAGGAGAGTTATCTAAGATAGATAATGTGATTTAATTATCAAAGGTGTGAATAATGTGAATGTGATCCATATTATTTGGGCATATGAGAATAGAGAACCAAGATGATTAAATGTTATTCAATTATCATGGATATGAATAATGTGGATAACACTATCCATATTAATCATAAATATATTATAACTATGATTTATAATATATAAGAGAGAAGCAATTGTAATTTATATTTGTTAATTAATTATTCATGTGAATTGGATTCACATTGGATAATTAATTGAAAATATAATTTACATTTTATTTTGGGTTGTGACATGTGATTCATAAATTTTCAATGGCATGATTGCAATGTTCACAAGATAGTTGAGAATTATTTTTGTGAAGATAATATTGGAGATTTTCAGGAGATAATGTAATCTCATGAATTGGAAAAAGATTGTCTCCATCCATTCAAGGGTGATGGACGACCACCAAGTCCTAAAAGGAATGGGTGGTCGTACCCCATTTTTAGGGACGAGGCTAATTTTTCTTCCTGATTATCTCCAAGGTTAATTGATTTAGTTTTAAATTAATTTATATTAATTATTCAATAAATTAAATTAAATTAAATTAAATTAATTGTTGTTGTGTTTTTACAACAAAATCATGGGCATTGAAAGAAACACAAATCAATCACATCCATTGGTTTTATGTTGTCCATGGTTTGAGATCCATTGATCCCAGAATATTATATAAGAAGAGGCACCACTTGCTCTTCAAATTACATCAAATAATTGCTATCTCCCCCTCTCTCTCTACATGCCAAGTCACTCTCCCTCTCCCTCATTGTGTTCGTCCACCATGGAGCTCTAGAGAGAGATGCCATCACCGCAACATTGTCTTTATGTTGCCAGATTGTTTACTCGTAGATCTCTATCTCCTTCGGTGTGCCTCGCTTGTGAAGAAGACGTCGGATCTCGTATGGCGAGATCATGATATTCACTGCATGGATCATCAACATGGATTACGAGAACCATACATCTCATCAACGCGCTCACAAGCGTCTCATCCGTTGGATCGGACTTGAGATAGTAGGTCTCTTCATTTAGAGACTCGATCACAACCATGCTTCAAGAGGTAAACCTAACACTTGTTTGTGGTTTAGATGAAATGACATGAGAAGCGTTATTGGATCATGTGGTTTCATCTTTGAAATTTTTTAAATTCCACTGCCTCGAGCCACTAGTATGACTAGTTGCTCCCGATCGCATACGATGCGATCCTCACGCATCCATGATGCGCTTAAGGATCTTCCCATATCCTTCAACACGATCCATCGGTTGGCTAGGGGATGCATTGTTTCCCTTAAATCTTGATGGTCAGGGAAGCTCAACTATTCATTTGAATTCTACGACCCGAATTATATATGGGCCGAAGATTGCATCTAACGGTTTAAAAGATGGGTAGAAGAATAGGGAAGAACTTCTTCCATGGTCACCTTCGATCGCAAAATCACGACATCTCCGACCCTCATCTTACTTGCTGATGAACCCAGCAGCTTCCTGGGGCCTCGCCGCACCTGCAGGAACACTCAAACAAGTCCATGCCTCATTATGAAGAGGCATAGAGGTTGATTTGTGTCCGACCACATGGGAGTAAGTTCTTCAATCGATTCTCCTTCCACATGCAGATATGAGGTTCTTTCCTGTCCAAAAAACATGAAGGGGCTCGAGGGCTTTCTACTCAGTTAAGAAATTGAAGTCGAACAAAAGAAATGGAGGTAGGCAGAGAGCTCCGAGGAATGGCAGACGATGGAGCTTTGATTCCACGATCTAAACGAGATCATGTTGAGCAAGAGCATGATTAGAGTGGAGAACTGAAGGGGCAAGATGGTGAGATGGTTTTGGGGGTCGAGATACTATTTGAAGCACACTAGATTAGTGGTTGGAGTTGCATGCATCAACGAACTACGAATTGGAATTTGAAGCTGGAAATGGCAATCCAATGCCACCGTTATCCTAAGGAATGAAATGAGATGAATAAACCTAAGTAAAACAGCTCGACATGGGTTACCTGGAGCAGAGCAGATGGAAACCTCATTGGAGCAAATCTCCTGTGAAGGCTAGATTAACTCTTCCTGACCAACTTTCTCCACGTCGACACCAGGGGGTGAAGTTTCTACCGCCAACTCACTCTCTTACACATGGATTGGGGTTACAGGAGGCTAGAAGTGGATCACAAAGGTGAAGAATGGCGAGGTGATTTATTTATAGAAGTGGTGGTCAGCTGTCTTGGGAAGGAGATGGCATATCGATCGATGGTGGTTGGTGGAGGCTAGAACATGGGTGTGGAAGATGGTTGATGTGGTTGCAAGAAGGGGATGGTCTCAAGGAAGATGGAGGTGAGGAAGAAGAGTATAAAAATGGAGAAAACATGTCTCTCGTGACTTTCTGACAAAAGTCAGAGGGAGGCTGTGAAAGAGGGGATGTTGATCGGGTTGTCAATAGACATGCGCTCCTGATTGGTCCACATAGTACTAGATCAGGACAAAATAGGGATTAAATCTGTTATTGATTCAATAATAAATAATAAATGATTTTTTTTATTTTTCAAACTATTTTATCATGATTTTTCTATTTTTACAACCTAATTTATTAGGTATTAATTTTAGCAAGTGTATATATATATATTTACCTATATGATATATCTTTTATTGTTATTTTGTATTTTTAAGACTTATTAACTTATTTACATATTATATATATTTATAATATAATTAAAAACATATTTACATAATTTTATTTTATTTTTGTGATTTTATTTATATACATAAATAATTGTATGTATATACATTATATGTATAATACATCTATACCTTTTAATGTATTATTTATTTTAGAGTACTTTAACTGTTTCATTTTGTGTTTCTATTTTATCATGTTTTAAATTATATTTAAAATTTTTAAAAACAAAATAAGAGTAAAAATATAAAGAATAAAATATATTAATATTATATACAGATACATAGAACAACATTACTCTAGAAAGCTTGCTTTTAAATCTTAACTCAATTTTTTTATAAACCCTCTTCATTAGATAGATAATTTAATTTGAAATACATTGGAGTTGATTTTGATGGATTTTGAGTTCATATGAAGAAGATATTGATATGTGAATTTTGGTGTGTGGCCTTTTCTGTGTGTCCCGATTGCATTGTGGATTATTTTTATTGGCAATTATTTTTTGTAATTTTCTATATATTAATATGTACAAGTTTCTTGTTGAATACTTTATTATTTGGAGTGTCTAGTAAAAATAATAAAATAGTGAAAATGTCTATTTTGGAGCAAAAACTAGGGTTTCAAATACAATGTATAGGCCCTTACCCCCCAACATTATTCCTGGTCGACCAAGTCAATATTGACTTCATCTCGAGGTCTAGGGTCATTCAATATCTTTGATACTTTATTTATTTTCTATTCTTTTATTTTCTCTCTGTTATTCTTTTATTTTGGATTTAAATACATATGTTTATTCATTAATTACAAATGAATGACACATGTTAATTTGTACATGTTAGAATTATTTACAGGTGTTTTGATAGGGATTTAAATACAAAATAGAAGAATAAAGGTAGATGCATGGCTATTCATCACCCTTATGCTTACCTTTGCTAGTCCCTAATAAACACTTACTAGAAGAATAAGTGATGCAAAAGATAAATTAAAGAAAAGGAAAATAAATAAAGTTAGTATGGTTATAACTTTTAAACTTGCCTTCACAAAATCAATGTTCGGAACTCGGTTAAGACCTTTGGATTGTTAATTTGTTCGGAACCTTATTTGGAATAGGATCTAAAAATTAACAGCCCTCAAGCTCCACAATCCTTTGTTCTGGTCTCCTCAATAAGTAAGTTACTTCATACCCAAACTCTTATGACTACGAATCTCACGTATACAGTGTATGTGAATGGAGCTCTTCTCATCAGAAATAACAAGGAATAATCTCCCTTAACAAGATAACCCTAAATGCCCAATCTAGGTACTGTGTCCTCGAGGACAAAGGTCTTTCCTTCTAAGTTCAATTGCAATAGGATCAAGAAGAGGGGTAGAGATAAGAATTGATTGTGACCAGTGCAATCACATATCCTATGGATCTTGACTAGTGTATCCAAGTCTCCTGATGTAGGTAACCTTGAGATATTTGACTTTGAAACATAATGCCTTGCTTACTTCATGCTTACTTTGACGGGATTTGATTTATCATTGACTTTTCTCCATCTATTCGTTTTGGAGTTTTTAATTTTGCTTTTTTGGTACTATATAAAACAACATTTACATAAGGAATTTTTTCTCTTGATCTAGCAGACTATCCCTCTTTTGAGGCTTTATTGCAACCCACATCATCCTGTCTTTAGACGTCCATGCGACTAGACATGGTTGGGGGGCACTGGCCACCTATTGGGGAGACGTATGTTTCAACATGTGTGCTTCCTACAACTAAAGGATCCTACCCTCACCACCTCCTCATAGTTGAGTTAAGTGCATAGTGTGGTGTCCAAGTTAGGTCATTATCAACAAGAGTCGTGCATGCACTTTGAAATACTCTACTTAGTCTAATAAGGTGACATGTGAATATAGTCTTGTGGGCTCAAAGAATTAAGTCCCATTGACCTGAAAAGTCTTATTTCCAGTTCCCATAAGTTGTGAAATTAAGTGGATTAAGGTCTAGACCAAGCTCTAATCTTCAGATTTTATCTAGACTTCTTGAGTTGTCACATCATTCTAAAAAATACTCATGCATTGCAAAAAAAATAATTTTGTGAAATCATTTTCTGATTTTGAACTTTTTTTGGGGATTTTCGAAAAGTCATGCAATTTTTTATGGAGTTTTTTGAAAACATTTTTCAAAATTTTAGGATTTTTGAAATTATGTAAATTTTTATGGAATTTTTAAAAGGGATTTAGTGGATTAAATATATTCATATATTTACAAGAACTTACACAAAGAAGTTTACACAAGTTATGAATAGGTTTTTATATAGGCATATAAATAATTTGATATAGATATGTACATGATTGTTTTTGATGAATTTTTGCAAGTAAATTGTTTAGAGGGATTTCAAAATAATTTCAAAATATTTTTGGAAACATTTGTCGAACATTTTGAAAACATATTTTGTAAAAAAAATTACAGAGAATTTCTCAAAAACATTTTTACAAATAAATTTTACAACCCTTTTACAAGCATTTACAAGAGCCTATTTTTCAAATGGTTTGCAAACATTTTACAAAGATTTTTCAAAGGTTTTCAAATGGTCTTTCAAGACATTTTACCAAATCTTTTTGCAAAATCGTTTCAAACTAGTTTTTACAAATAAATTTCCAAAAAAATATACATATTTACAAGAGGTTATTCTTTATAGTTGATTTATTTTATACCCTTACCCAGTATAGTAAACTATATTATTGAAAAATACAAAAGTACGAGTTATATCTATCGTATATATACATATATACGATTCCCATACATAGCTTGAACTATGTACTCATAGTGATCATAGACAAAAAAGGAAGACATAACTCATGCTAAGTATAGAAAAGCGTATACGACAACGACTCTGAATAAAAGAATGAAAAGTTGATCGTCCCCCATATACTTAGGATCAACTAATCCTCAGTATAACAAATTGTACAAAAGGTGGGGATGATTGAAGATTCGAATTCACATAAATTGGCGACTTGGTTTTTCTCCCCCTATACTTAGGATAAAATATCCCTAAGTATAGAACATATTATCAACAAGTTAGAAGACAAGCAAGAGAATAATGAAGAATAACTTAAATTCACTCATCCTCCTTACTTATGATCAGATCATCCTAAGTATAGAATATATGAACGGGATGAATGAAATGACCAGAAGAATTAAAAAATTATAAAAGAATGAAATGAGAAAGAATTAATTAAAAATATTTTGGGGGCATCATATGTTTTTTACACTGCAGATGGGAGATGTTCATCAAAAATCACATTAATTAAATCAACAACAAACATTAATATATCATGTTATAGATACAACTTCAATAACTGTCTGTTGACCACAAATGGTTGTGCGTCAGATAACAACCTTGATATGAGAATAATACAATTGTAACGTTCATTTCTCACTAGGAATGGCCCTGTTCTTTTACTCTTAAGTTTGTCCGAAAAAAATTTCAATTTCACATCAAATAACCACACCTTTTGTCAAGGCTCGAAAGTCTTTCTTTTGATATGCATGTAGTGCCTACGTTTGACTTTCTCCTTGTACATTAGGTTGTTATCGCATGCGTAATCTTGAAAATCTAGGAGTCTGTTCTGATAAATCTTTCAGTTCTGACCAGTAATCCGTGAGTCCAAATTGCGAACATTTTTTACCCATAAAGTTTGCAAATCATCAACCGTAGATGGCATGGCTTTCCATAAACCAGATGATTGGGAGACATACCCAAGGTAGACTTGTAGGCAGTCTAATAAGACCATAGATCTGAATCAAGCAATGGGGGCCGGTTCTTCCTATCCGGTCTAACAAGTTTCTACAAGATTGTCTTGATCTCCTTATTGGATAACTCGGCCAAGCCATTCGATTATGGGTGGTAAGGAGATGCAACACGGTGATCGATGACGTACTCCTTCACATGTTTCTTGACTTCTTTATTTATGAAATGAATACCCCAATTTGAAATTAAGATATTTGGAATACCTAATCGTGAAATAATATTGTCCTAGAGAAAGTGACAAATGGTATGACTATCAACAGATCAGGTGGGAATAGCCTCCATCTAGCGACTCACATAATCCATGGCAAGACGGATGTATTTCAATCCTTGACTGTTAGGAAATGAGCCCTTAAAGTCAACACCCCAAGCATAAAAAATAAGTTATATCTGAATAAAGTTAAGAGGCATCAAATCTTTGGAACTAAGGGTTCCTCCATTTTCTAACAATCAATGCAACCTTTCACATATGATGCGGTTGTTAGCCTTGTGAGCCCGAGGAGAAATATTCCTACAATAAATGTTATTGTAATGATTAATATATCAATAAAGTGTTATTGGTTTATTTCACTCCTGAAGGATATGGTAGGATCCTTAAGCGCATCACGGAAGCATGATGATCGCATCGTATGCGATCGGGATCGACTAGTCGCACTAGTTGCTTAAGACAACGGAATTTAAATTTTTTCATGCGACAAAACCACATGATCCAAGAACACTTCTCAGATCGTTTCATCTAAATCACAGACAAGTAATAGAATTACCTCTTGAAGCGTGGTTGCGATTGATTCTCTAAACGAAGAGATCTCCTGTCTCAAGTCTGATCTGACGGAGGAGACGCTGGCGAGCGTGTTGATGAAACACGTACGTCTCGCAATCCATGTTGATGATCCAAGCGACGAATCTCCTGATCTCGTCACATGAGATATGTTGTCTTCTTCACGAGCGAGGCACACCGAAGGAGACGAAGATCTATGAGAAAACAACCTGGCAGCATAACAACGACGCTGCAGCGGTGGAGACTCTTTAGGGCATCATGGTGGACGACCACAAGGGAGAAAGGGAGAGATGGCATGTAGAGAAAAAGAAAGAGAGAGAGATAGAGAGAGAGCAATAGTTGGTGTCTCCAACTTGTTTGTGAGTTGTAACTTTTGAAGAGCAAGGGGTGTCATTCTATTTATAATATTTTGGGAGTCCATGGATCACAATCCTTGGACTACACAAAATCAATGCATGAGATTGACTTGTGTTTCTTTAAATGGCCAAGATTTTGTTGTAAAAAGACAAAAATAGTTAATTTAATTGAGATTAAATATATATTGAAAAATCAATACAAATTAATCTCAAAGTAAATCAATCAAGCATGGAGATTTTGGAATGAAGATTGCCTCCTTCCATATTATGGGAGTTGGTGGCAATCTCATGTAATCCAATGAGATCTCAAGAGATTACATTATCCATGCAAATCTCCAAGATTTACAACAACAATTGTTGTAATTTTTTCTACAAAAATAATTCATAATTATTTTGTGAATTTTGTAATCTTTCCATTGGAAAATTGTGAATCAAATTCATAACCCAAAATAAAATGTAAATTACATTTTAAATTAATTGTCCAATGTGAATCAAATTCACATCAATATTAAATTAACAAATGTAAATTACAAATAGATCTCTCTTATATATTATAAATCACATTTATAATATATATGATTAATATGGATAGTGCTATCCACATTATTCATGTCCATGATAATTAAAATACTCTTAATCATCTTACATCTCTATTCTCATGTGCCCAAATAATATGAATCACATTCACATTATTCACATCTTTGATAGCTAAATCACATTTAATTATCTTAGATAATTCTCCTTATAATATGAATCAAATTCATATTATTCATGATAATTAAATCACAGTTAATTATCCATTTTCTCAACGCTCGGACACATATATCAACAATGAAATTATCCTGAACTCTTTCAAGGATAATGTGCTTTCTCCATGGATACTTAGAGATCAGGACACGGCGATTATATTGTTCCATGTATAGTAACTTGGATATTGAGATCACATCTCATATCCAGATCTTGCGGACCTCCCATAGATGTTTGATTAAATCAAAGCCATAGATCTAATCTTCTCATTGCATCTGAATCACATTTAGATCAATGTCCAACATTTGGACCAAGATCTGATCACTTCTCCACTGAGCGGAGTCACTAAAATCCAGACCCGTTTCATCACTTCCTGGGAATGGAAGCATCACGGTTATACAATCATTTATGATCACATCACCCTCAGGTATTCCTAATACCTGTACATCCTGCATATTGGAAGACCCAGAATATACCCGAAGTATAAGATCAATTTTACACTGTCTACTTTAGAGTTTTATCATTAAGTTTCTCATTCGATCATTGGGAGTCGATATCGATCATATGCTTTCCAAGAGCATATATCATACCCAGGTGTTGATCATATACTTTTCCATAAAAGCATATACCAAACCTACAAATTCAGTCAAGCTTCCAAAGCAAGATGACCTGCAAGGAATTTGATTCTTCCCAATATCCCATGAGAGCTCATGTCTTCCGGTTCAGTAATGAACCTGTATGATCCCTTTTACTCATATGCCCTTACATGCACACCAACGCGCCGGTGTATAGACCTTGACTAGGTCATCAACCTATTGGTCTGCCAAATGTACATACTCAGACATATAGTAATACATCTGTCTCTGGTCAGAGGATGTGTGCCTATATCGTGATAGTATACGACATAGGACTTTGGTTATCTCGATCTCGTTAAGTCAGCTCTTTGACCTAACTTATCTAATACCTCCGAATCTCTATTCCTATGTAGAGGACCCGCATTAAGAGGTCGGTTAGATATCAACCACTAGAGAAAGGATTGCCATCTCCTTCTCAGGATGAAGATCATCTCTTAATAATCATTTGATGGTGCTCGATGAGTCATCAATCTAACTCTTTAGATATTCATCCATGCACCAGCCTTTATGATTCAATAAATGAATCAACAGTTGTATGAACATTAAGATGGTCATGGTACACAACCCTAATTGTACACCTATTATGCAAATTAGTTATTCTTCACTTCAGATCAGGGAATGATATTTGCAATAACATTATTGCATAATGGCTCGCTGTAGGCTCGCATGTCCAACAATCTCCCACTAGCCTAAAGAGCCATTAATGGGATAATCTTTAAACCCACACTCATGTGACAATCAAAGGCTATTTAGAAAAATAGCTAGGTAAGCTGATTAGTCACTCTGTTACTAAGAGACTACACCAAGTCCTTTTACGACACTTGCATATCCCCCAGTAACAGTTATCGCATCCAATGCGAATGTTGCATCTTATGCATCCAATACTCAATCTTGTCAGTTACAGTGTCCTTGACACTACATCTCAATATCTAGTTTGTATTTTTTAACATCCTTATCAGGATGCCCTTATTCCTGGAGATCTCTATCTCCTAAGGTATATGCAATTAGGATAGTTTAGATCACTATCTATAAAGTCTTAATTTCTTGAAGATAAGACTTTAAGATCACTATCTCAAAAAGTTTTGTCATCTTTGAAGATATTGTTATTACTGCAATCAAGTGTTTTATCACCATAGTAGGAATAGTAAAAGTTTACTACTCCCACTGCATGGAAGACATGTGGATTTTGTACACATTTAGCGTACACTCGACTTCTCGTAACTGATGCATAAGGGCAAGCAGTTCTAGCATCCACTTCCTCAACTCTTTGAGGTGCTATCCCTTCAGATAGGTCAGTACCATATCTTAAGGGAAGGAAGCCTTTCGTGGAATTTTCTAGAAAATGAAAATGTCCAAGATGTACCACTAATGTGACGGTCCCAATACTCTCTTCTCTTTGCTTCTGAACACCTTCAAAACTAAGATCTTAGGAGGATCCTAGAGATCATATCACAAGTTATGGAATAGCCAGTCTATAAAACACTTATTATTATCCTTATATCATTCCAAATGATTAGGATATTATCTACATTTAGCATGATGAACACAATGGTACTCCCACTAAGCTTTACATGGTACATCAAGATTCTATTTGAAATCATAACATTTATAATTTCATCAAATCTTATGTTCCAACTACAAGAAGCTTATTTGAGTCCATAGATGGAGTCCTTTAGCTTGCACACCTTGCTTTCCTCATTCGTGAAGCAATGAGGCTACTTCATATAAATATCCTCGGAGAGGTATTCATAGAGGAATGCAATCTTCACTTCTATCTTGAAATGTCAAAGTCAAGTTGCGTAGCTATAGTTAGCAATATCGCGATGGTTTTACGCATGGTCACTGAAGCGATGTCTTCTCTTCGGTGTGTAGCTCATGGCTACGAACCTTGATTTAAAGGTCTCTACCTTCGCATCAGGTTTCCTCTTTCTCTTGAAGATCCATTTACACCTAACATGTTTTACCCTTATAGGTGGATCCTCAAAGGGTCCATATACAACACTTGTATATAGTCTACTGTAGACTTTATTGCTAACATCCATCTTTCGATGATATGATTTTTGGAAGCTTCATCATATGAAGTTAGATCATGTCAGGTTTAACTAACACTTGGAATCCATCCTCAAACTCATTTGAAGAGATATTAGTGTTTCATCTTTAATTGTCCTTTTAGTTTCCGATTTTAGGAGCCTCATTATCTTCTCAAGATTAAATGAGTTCCTTCACTTCATTTTCTTCTTGATTCTCAAGAGTCATCCTCTAGGAATCACATTCTTAGAGATGAGATCTTTTAAGAATCTAAAGGTCATAAAGTAGGTATCCAATACCGACCATTGTTTTCCTAATGAAGCAGCACTCTTTGGTGCTAGATTCCAGCTTACTTGCATGGAACCCAATTAAAGATATATATTACAGTCTCTACTACAAATATACCTTGGAAACTAAGAGGTAGTTGTGCTAATATTCATCATTGATCAAATCATGTTACACATGATCCAATTGTATCTCCCTACAACTCTATTGAGTTTAGGTGTATTAGGAGGAGTGAGATAGGAATGATATCCCTATCTCCATAAGGTATTCATTGAATTCATCTAATAGGTACTTGCTCCCTAGATTAGATCAAATTCATTTTATCTTCCTTCAAACTTTGGTTCTAAAACAAAATTGTTAAATCTTTGAACATTTCAAAGCTTTCTAAGGTGAAGGGAAGAAATCTCATATAAAAAATAATCATCAAATGATATCGCATATCATTAATGTTTAAAATGATACAGATGATCCACATACATCAATATATATGAGATCTTGAATACCTCGACATCTAACACCATTCTCAGGTAAGGGTGCATTGGACATTTTACTTTGAATACAATATTCACAAGTATGTAAGATTTGAACTTTCAGACAATCTAAACTTTCATCTCTTACTAGTCTATTGATCTCAATAACAGACACATGTCCAAGGCTTGATGCCAGATCATTGTCGAATGATCTTCATCCTCTTATCGATCTTATAAGGTTTAATTTCTAGTATTACAAAATTAATGAACCATTCATTAATTTTCTAATTGAGTAGAATCCACTATATTACATTACTATCTGAAATATATCCATCACAACTTTTTATGATAGGTATATTCCAGAATTCATGTTTATTTCCAACATTTAGAAGTAAAGAATGAGTGTATTCTAATAACTAGGTCATAGAGACATTATCTAAGACTAAGGGTTCTCCTGCTGAAAATAACAAGTCTATCTATCCAATAGTGATTGCTGCAACAATTGCATCAATATCCATGTGGATTACTATTAAACCTTAAGATCAAATTTTCTAGTCTTCTAAAATTTATGCAACCAATTGCAAGTGTAATTATAAGAATGAGATACAATTATAAAACTTTGATCTTATTAAATAAGAAAGTCAATTTCAATAATTAAATGTAGATATAGATTATTCTGATGCACTATATGTGTCCTTCTCTAAGGGTCCAAGATAATCTAGATAGTCATACTATCAGAACATCAGATTATTATAGTATTGGCATTCATCCAATTATTTGGATGCCATATGGAAGTCACAGAAGTACAGTCAACTCTTTGACTTTCCGTATAACTTGGGTCCGACCTATGCTTCCACTGCGCTCCTTTCATCTATAAACAACCATTGCTTAAGACAAAGGATCTCTTACGTTGAATTCAAAAGATTTCAATATAAGAGTATTTCAACATTTATACATGTTTCATCCAATTCATACAATATGAATATTATGAAATTTCATGAATGACTAGAGTATAGACAGTAGAATGATGGCACTCATAATATCTACATACATCTTAACTCTTAAAGATTAATGTTCAGGTAGGTACTCAAACAATTTGAATACATCATCTCTTATAAAGCCACCATTCTACATGATGCAGTGAACCATGTCATTCATGATTAAATGTCAAGAGCATATATGTATGCCAGAACATCTTCTTAGACTTTTATAAGGATTATTTGACAATTGCGATCATCATCGACATGTCACTTCCAAAGTACATTCGATGAGAGATCAAGACTATAGAGGCATACAAACCCTAGGGTTGTAGTCATATTGTCTACTTGATTGTCATTCCTCATTATTATGAGGAAACTTGCACATTACAACCACATACATTATGAGTCCAACTGCAAGCACAATATCTTGATCATGGATCCAATCCATGATATTTTACTGGTTATTATTGAGTATAGTATTGAGTGGGTTTAATGAAAGATTATCTGAAATAAGAAAATTTGCATAAATAAATAAATAAATATGCAAGTTTTACTTTGATTTATGAATTTTTATACCAAAGTTATCTTTCCTGGTCAACACTGAAAGTTTATTCCCTTAATCACTTTCAATGTAAGAGATATACTTACCGCTATATCTCAAGCAAGATCAGGGATCTCCTTCCTTATCTTTGTCACATCACAATAATATGAGAACTTGTAGCTCATATAAAAAGAAGCGGGAACACATTCCACCTTGCAAGTCTAACTTGCATTCCCAATTCGATTTTTAACACCCGGGCCCACCACCCCTAAGGTGATGTTGACCCGTCATTAATTGAACCAACTGTCAACAGGATTAGAACTCGCTATGCGCAATCCAATATCACCCCAATAATACGAGGAACCGATATTGGGGTCACTACGCATACGGCCTTACTCTTTCGAGAAGCAAAGAGCCCGATCCAGATGCGCTTGTATGCAGGAGCTGTCACTTCGGACAAGCGTCTCCCACATACAATCCCTGACGACGGAACCCTTCGCCTTGATGGGAGACCATGGATGTCACTTATGTGAACCTCCATATCATTTTCAAATTCAAATTAATTATTATGAATCATATTCACATAATTAATTTTTCCAAGGAAAATAACAACTCTATTCATAATAGAGTGTTCTAATTTTAATTAGATTCCAATTAATCTAATCATATTAAATTAATGATCCAACTAATATCTAATAAACAATTTTTAATTGTTAATTGAAATATGGTATTATCTAAAATACATATTATTTCTAATTTTAATGATTAGAAATACATCATGATTTCTTAAGCATTATACCAACCCTACCCACTGTCATGGTCAGTACCGACGGGAGTGGGACAGACTGCACAGGGTGCAACCTGCTACCCAACACTACTCGACTAGACACCATATTCAAAGGATAATGCAAAATCGATCACTTTGTACTTAATATGATAATTGGTTTTTCAACCGACGTTATACCATATAGTGATAATCAAAACCATTTTGATTATAAGAAAATTTGCTAAACAAATTCTCAATCCTATTCAAGCAAGTTTGTTTGTTGGAAAAAAGATTGTGTAACCAATTGTGATCTAGATTATATCTAATCAATTATTGGTTAAGGAAATGTCATTTAAGGAAATAATTATCAATTAAATATTTCTTAAATATTTATCCATAATTATTCCAGAAAATTAACAATTAATTCACTAATTGATTAAATGACAATAATAAGATTCTTGATTAGGAAACTAATATCCAGCAGTGACCCTCACTTACTAAAATTAACATATCTCAATCAATTTAAATCCAAATTAAGCAAAATAAGTTTCCAAAGTTTTCTAACTTGATTTACAATAGAACCTAATTGATTTGAATGCATTTCAAGGCGTTTCAAATTCGTAATTAACTCTTTAATTACGTCATGATTCTTAATCCCCAAAACAGTGGATACATGTTCACTAAAGTGATCATAACTTGAGCATTCAGATTTCAAATCACGCAAACTAAAATCTCACGATTTACTTATTTAATGGAAACATAATCCAATCATTATTTTGTGTTAAAACAATTTAAATAGGGCCGAAAATATGCACTAAACAGAGTATGAAAATGAAATGCGATAAAACTTTCGTAAGCCCTAATGAACGCAAGTCTTCCTAAGTTTATGGATCGCATCCAAAACCTCAGACCTAAGGCTCTGATACACTTGAAGGATATGTTAGGATCCTTAAGCGCATCACGGAAGCGTGAAGATCGCTTTGTATGCGATCGGGAGCGAATAGTCGTACTAGTCGCTCGAGGTAGCAGAATTTAAAATTTTTCATGCGACGAAACCACATGATCTGAGAAAACTTCTCAGATTGTTTTGTCTAAACCACAAACAAGTATTAGGGTTACCTCTTGAAGCGTAGTTGCGAGCGAGTCTCTAAACGAATAGACCTCCTGTCTCAAGTCCGATCCGACAGAGGAGACGCTTGCGAGCATGTTGATGAAACATCGTAATCCATGTTGATGATCCAAGCACCGAATCTCCTGATCTCATCATACGAGATACGTTGTCTTCTTCATGGGCGAGGCACACTGAAGGAGACAGAGATCCACGAACAAACAATCCGGCAACATAATGGTGATGCTGCGGCGATGGAGATTCTCTAGGGCATCATGGTGGACTGCCACAAGAGAGAGAGGGAGAGATGACATGTAGAGAAAAAGAAATAGAGAGAGAGAGAGCAATAGTTGGTGTCTCCAACTTGTTTGTGTGTTGTAACTTTTGAAGAGCATGGGGTGCCATTCTATTTATAATATTTTGAGAGTCCATGGATCACAATTCATGGACTACACAAAATCAACGGATGAGATTGACTTGTGTTTCTTTCAATGGCCAATATTTTATTTTAAAAAGACAATAATAATTAATTTAATTTAGATTAAATATATATTGAAAAATCAATTCAAATTAATCCCAAATTATATCAATCAAGCATTGAGATTTTGGAATGAAGATTACCTCTTTCCGTAATATGGGAGTTGATGGCAATCTCAGGACTTTGTTTCTAAATAATTATTAATTTAATATTATTTAATTAAATAGCTATGGGATTTTAAAATTTAAACTTTTGGATAAGTATCATCATCTAAGGTGCCGAATTGGGAAGAAATCCCAAAACGGCACCTCAAGTGCCGATTTGGGAGGGAACAATTTCACTTACCTCCAAACATTTTGCATTTGTATCCATCACAAAAAATAATTATATGAATAATCCTCTCTTGTATACAATCAAAGAGAAGCATATTTTATCATAGTTTTTAATTAATGCATCGACTTTCACCATCATAATAAAAAATTAATAATAGTTAATTTCACTATTACGATAAAAGTGAATTAATGTTTTGAATAAAATAGATTATTTCATCGATATATAGAAGTATTTTTGTTTGATAAGAGAAATAAACTTCAATTTATTTGTGATATGCATATAATTTCTATTTTTTAAAATAAGGATACAAATACACTTATATAACTTTGTTTATATATGGATATCTATTATACTCAATTAATGTAATTACATTTTAGGGACATATATAATTATATATATATTATTTTGAAAAAAATGAAAACAATATCTATATTTATGGTTGTATTCAAAAATAGTAATTGAAACATTGTATTATTTTCGACATATATATCTATTAAAATAAACTTACATATTTATATCCACAAAATAGAATTATGTATTCATATCCGCATAAAAATATGTGTATAAATAAAACTAAAAATAATACTCATATTTGTATACATGTATCAAAAAAGATGACAGAATGTTTGTATCTATATCGTATTTGCAAAAATAATTGAAATCCGACTATTCTTTTCCATATCAATATTTATCAGATTAAAATTACATAATTGTACAAGTCAAATAAAAGATGTATCCATATCCGCCTAAAACACATACTGTAAATGGACAAATACATATTATCCGTTTGCACAGATATGACAGAAGCTAACTGATGAATCTCCATTTCATCACCTTTATTCTATCATTTTGGCCTTAAAAACCCCAGCAAATGCATGTAAATAGCATCAATTTGTCTATAATATCATTCATTATTTATTGTATTAAGTGTATATAAAACAAGGTTTTTAATGCCAAAATTATAGAATAAAGAGAAGAAAAGAAAAAGGAATAAAATATTGCAAATATTTTATGAACCGAACCTCGAGACCAAGTCAAGAATTGGCTAGGTCGACAAGGAATAAAGTAGGGGGAGATAAGGGCCAATAATGCAATAAATACCTCATTTATTGATTCATTCATTTATGCATTTTTTACACCTATTTTGTATTTAGTTATTTATTCATCAAATAAAGAAATTTTGTACATAAAAGTTGTAGAGAATAATGTGATTAAAAATACAAAATTCAGTTTGTATAAAAAGAATATACAGCGTACATTTTATACACAGAATAAAAAGCCAGAATCTCAACTTCACAGACACATATCTTGTAAATAAAAACTCAAAATCCACCAAAATTACCTTTAATTGTATATAACTTTTCAAGAGATATTGAATAAAATTGGTTTCATAATTTTTGGAGTTCATATGTGAAAGTTAGGTTTTTGGCCCTCATTGTACAGTCTACCCGATTAAAATAATCAATTTATTCATTATTCATTATTTTTACAAACTTATATTTTTAGAATTTTGTAAATAATATATATATAATACATGCACATATTTAAATTAAAATAAAACCAAAAATAATTCATAAACTAAAATAAGTCTATCGAATACATAGACCAAGAATACCTATATTACCTATGTATAGAAATAAAAAGGAAATACATTCTTTAATTATTTTATTCTTCCATATTTTTATTAAATTGTGAATATTATTTATAATATATTCAAAATGTAAATACAAAATAAAATCCAATAAAAGTCATTAAATAAATAAAATGTATATAAAATATAGGTAAAATACCTATAAGTATACCTACCTATTACACATACCTATTTATTTAAATATGTAAATAAACTCATAAAAATTAAATAAAAATATATTTATACTCACAAAAATAAGTTATAATTATATAAAATAATAAAATAAAATAATAAAATAAAGATATACAAAATAAAAATAAATACATGTATATATACCTATAAATACATCATTAAAAAACCCCAAATAAAATACATCAAAAAAATAAATAAAAATCGTAATAAAAAACTACATAAAATAATATACATTTTTTATTTTACACTCCAAAAACAATAAAATCATTTACTATTTTAAATTAATTATTCTTTAATAACCCTGCTATTTTGTCCTGTAGTGAACCTACATGGACCAATGACAGTGCTCCCTCCGTTGACCTCTGGTCAACTCACCCTCCAGCCTTTCCAGCCCGTCAAATCTGTCAGAACTTGCATTTTCTCCCAATTTTCCCAATCAACCCATCGCTCCAATGACATCAGTCCCTTCATGAAAATTACTCCCAAACCAACCCTCATACACGCCCAAGCTTGTTTCCCTTGTATATATCTCCGATTCTCTATTTTTGGCCGGTCAATAAGGGCTCCCATTATGTTCATAAATAATTCAGCCTCCAGCCCATCAAATCTGTCAAACCCCCCGCCTTCTCCCATTTTTCCCGGGTGCCCCGTCCATCGATCGCCTTTGCTTCCTTCACAAGAAATGTTCTTGGCATCTTGTACATCCACGCCCCCACGTTAGATCTAATGTATATGCCACCTATTCCTTATTATTTGCCAATTAATAAGGGCGCATACACATGTTTATAAATAACCCATCTTCCTCCTTCAAACTTTTTTGGCCATTTCCCTAGCCCTAGAGCTCCCACCTTCGGGCTAGTGTGCATCCAGGTGACAGATGGAGGTCCCCTGAAGGTCGTGGACGCTCACAGAGGAAGGAGATGGGCCCAAGGCCGCCGTCGCCGGCGACCTCTGCTCCTCGGCCAAACAACCAAGTTCGAGCTGTGCAAGTTCATTATTTAGGTAGGTTTTAGTCTCTTCTTTCCATTTACGTATTTATTTTGCTCATTAGAACGTAGTCCGTAGTGTAGATCCGGCGAACGACTCCACCCAATTTCTTTGGTGATGCAGCTTCATCTCTGGTCGAGGGACCTTCCCTCGAGCCATGCGACTCTTTTCCTGCAGTTCAGGCGCCTTGAAATGCGCCAGGAGACGAAATCAAAGCCGTCGGAGGTACCTGAAGCCCCATCTTTTCCCCGAGCTTGTTGCGGCGCTCCAGTGCATCTCCTGCCGATCCAAAACTCCCAGCACTTAGAGGACACCTTCAGGAATGTTTTGGGCCATACCAGAGCTTCAAAGACGACCTTACGTGAGTGCATCATCGGATCGAAGGTCGGGGACGGGGAAGTTCTTCACTGTTCTTCATCCCTTCGTCTCTGTCGTTCGATTGATGGAGGCCCCCAGTTTGAAGCCCAGTCATCCGATGGAGCGAAGCCCTCACCGTAGATCTCACGCACAAGATCTAATCTCGTGCGATCATCGATGAAGCGTTATCGGGCACGGAGGAAGCGACGCGTGGCAAGTGAATCCATCCGAACCGTCCGTCCGCGCGCAATAAGGGGTAAATTGCAAACCCATGCCCCTGCATTTTTGTATTTAATGTTTAACTCTATAAATAAAATGTAACATTGTAAAATAAATGTAAATTTTGCAAAAGGACCCCCGTATTTCTTGTATTTACAATCAGGTCCTTCCGCGCCTCACGTGCCATCCCACGTGAGGTGCGTAAAAATTGCATTGTATACCCTAGCGGTTTTTGTAATTGTGAAATAGATCTTAAAAATAAAATAAATGTTTATTCATTTTGGTATTTTTGCATAGAGCCCCCTATATGTTATTTTATTCGCAAAAATGTCCCTGTCAGGCTTTGTTATTTTTATGTCTTTTATCTATTTATTAAAAATACCTATGTAGCTCCTAAAAATCCACAAAAATTAGGTTAGATGCTTCATGTAGTGTACTTTTTTACGCCCACATTTTTAACATTGATTTTTTTGCATTTTATCTAATTTTTAAAATTCAAATGGAGCCTAAATAATCACTGTCTAATTTATAAAATACCAAAAAAATATAAAAACATTCTGAAAAAGTACAAAATATTATGTATGGTGTATATATATATATTGAGTCCAGCAAATGAAAAACCTTAAAAATAAGAAAAAGAAAAATAAAAAATCAGAAAGCCCCAAAATCCGACAAAAAAATATAAAAATCCTAGAAAATACCAAAAATATATTTTTATCTTTTATAATTATCTATATATTATTATTTACATATTAAAATTAATTTGGGTAATTTTAAGACTTATTTTATATTTTTAAGACCCAAATTATTTTCGGCCTATTTAATTAGTCCCATACTAGGGACAATTTTTGGGATTAAAAATACATAAAAATTAGTAAAATTCCATAAAAATAACAAAAAATTAGAAAAATATAAAAAGCCAAAAAAATTATATCTAATATATATATATTATTCATATAAATTTATATATCCATATATTACTCGTCTCTCTTCTCTTATATATCTCTTTATATATATGTATTTATGTATATCTATATTTATATAATTAAAAATATAAAAAGAAAATATAAAAAATATAAAATATAAAACAAAATAAAAATTATAAAAACGAAAATAAAATTAATATATATATATATATATAATCAAAAACCCACAAAAACAATAAAGAATTGGACATGAACATTGAATCGAATAATGTGCATTCATTTCCACCACACAACCTTTCGCCTCCCAGTGTTCGACCTCAACTTGTGCTTACACCTATACACACTTGCATGTAGAGTTATAATAAATTTTAACTCCACATTTTTTATTTTAATTGCATATATTTATTGTGGGTTAATTGTTGATTGATTGGGATTTATTGAGCAGTCACCGCATCAACTATTGATCTGCCTTGTGGATTAATACGACCCTTAATTTTCCCCTTTCATCAAATGGCGCCGTTGCCGGGGAGGCAACGGATTTTGTGTGGATATTTATTCATTTGTTTAATTCTTTGCTCATGTCCAGTATTCATTTATTTATTTGATTATTATTGAGATTATTGAAATTGTTCTGACCCATCTTCTTTATTTGTCTTTGATGCGAGGGACCGCCAAGCGGAGGAGGACCTCTTAGGAGGTCCAATGCACCCAAGCGAGGTGGAGTTGGCTTCTCTACACTGGCCAGCAGGAGAGAGCATTGAAGGCAGAAGGAGAAGAAATTTTGGAAGGCAGTTGACTTTTTGCATTAAATATTTATATGTATATTCATGTGAGAGAGTGACCCTATAATTGTAATAATACAGGACTCTCACCGGTACACTCTGACTTCCCGAGGTCCATTGCTTGAGGGATTGTTCCCTTGGTGGCCTTGACGGTTTTGACACTTTTTCTTTATTTTATTTTTATTATTTTGTGTGAACGAGCCCTAGCATAGGAATTGTTTGCCGATAGATTAAGGTCCAAAGCCCCTAATATATTTGCATGTACCTATAGATGCGCTTTGGACTTAGTTCAAACTTGAAACAGTCGACCTCATCATCTTCGAGCCTTCGTGCCGCAACCCACCCTGCCAAGCACTGCTCCTGAACTCGATGTGTCGAGAGGAGGAGGGGTGAGCCTAGACCAGACTCCTGGATTGAAGATCGGTGACCGACTTGTGGTGCTTCATGATAATAGCAGTTACTATCCTAGGGCGATTTCTTCGGCTTGCATTTGCATATAGCATAGGTTACAAATTCTGTTCTACATCCCGCATGGAGAGAGCTGGAGGCACTGTAAGTTTTGTTACTTAGCATGCATCATCGATTTCTGACTTGCATGGCTTTTCCGACATTCTCCCTCTGTTTTTGCCAACCTAGGATGCTTAATGGAAATTGGAACCTCGATAGGCACGTGCATTGAAAATACCCAAAAAAGTGATAACCTAAATAAAATCGGGACTGCTAACTCTATTGAACCTAAAAATAAAACATAATGGACTTCATTGTCTTGGGGAGAGCAACCCCCCTCATTGTATGCGTTTTAATTGCTCACGTACACACTAAGGAGTAGATCCCAAATCCCATAAAGCCTCCTAAGTGTTTGTACAACTTTGTGATTCTCACCACACTCTAAATGAAAAGATAAATGATTGTCACCTGACGGTCTTCACTGTGTCGAGTAGGTGAATCGGGGGTTTGCCTTGTGTATTGAATGTGACTTGGAGTCCGTTGCGTTTTTCATTCATTATTAGAGTAGTCGGTCCCATCGTGTGAGTCATCGTTTTCATCTCTGAGTCTCTCTACCTCTCTTATATATATCTCTCTCCTCATCTGCATCGAGTCATGATATTGGTGCTTGAGCTCAATCATTCTTCGCCAAGTACTTCATTTCCCTCTTCTTCATCACCTTCCTCGTATCCACCGTACCATCCCCATCTTCTCAGGTTGAAGGAGAGCATGCTCTTTGGACCACCATTTTGACAGTGTTCCCGCCTTGTGTGGAACACCCAATTTTGTCTATGTCCCGATCTTCTCGCCCGCCCTGCTCGTCCCCTTGGTATCACTTTTCTATTACCCGAGAATGTTGTGCACATCAATGAGGCCCGCATTGAGGATTTTATTTTATGATTACCTTAATTATTTGTGTAAGCCGGGCCAATGATTGTGGATGCTGAGGTGAGTCTGCCATGGGATTGTGATCAGATACGTGCATGTTTTTGCGGTTATTTGATTTTGGGCACAAGCATAGGTGTGATGCATTATTGAGGAATTTTTGGTCTCGCACACTGGATTGAGGGTGTGACATATTTCAATTCCTCGATGAGGAATTCATGTGACCTGATTGATTGATCTACCCATTTGGTTCGGCCCGTCTGGATTCGGATTTCAGATTGACTATCTTGATATATGCTTCATGATGACGCTGCCCTGAACCTCCATGAACCTCCTCATCTTCTTGATTGACCTATCCTTGATCTCCTGACTCTTTGATCCACCCATGGCACGTAGAGGTTTCCCAATAAGATTGTGCCATCTCAGCTGATTAGAGTAACTTGAGGGACGGTATTGTGATTGACCTGATTATTTGCTCCCTCACATGATCTTATCCCCTCCGGATGATTGAATGATTGAATGCTTTCGAGGACCTGAGATTCCATGCCATCATTCCCTTGACCTACATTGATCTAGCTCGCATTCCTCCCTGAGGACTATTTGCGGGAGAATGAGACAATTTCTAGGATTGCGGTTTCTGTTGGTACATGAGGCCAACTGTATGATTGCTCCTCTTCAAGGTCCTCGCAACGAGGAGCCCTGATATTCCAATTGCTCACTGCCTAGTTCATACCTCTCCGAGGGTTATCTGCGAGAGGCTATGACACATTATAGCTCTTTTGACCTCTTCTGCTGGTAGATGGCCTGCCGTCTACCGAGGCCACATTTTCTGTGGATCTGTCTAATGGATCCGGCTCCCTTGAGCCCTTGTCTCTCTCCTTGACGACCCTCGCAAGGTAGAGACACAGTCTGAATATTCACTGCTTAGCTTGCATTGCTCCCCGAGGACTATCTGCGGGAGAATGCAACATTCTCTTTACGCTCGGTTCCCCCTGCTGACCGTGTCTCCGATCTGCGGAGCACGGAATCGAGTTATCTAATATATATGATTGTGGTCCCATCTTGTGTTGCATATCCGATCTGCAGATCATGGGACCCATCTGATTAGACTCCTTTGAGTCTGCTCGCCTTGACGGTCCTTGCAAGGTTGAGCTCCTAATATCTGCTATTTTCATGCCTAGCTGGTAGCACGTTCCCCAAGGGTTGTCTGAGGGATGCTGCCACATTCTCTTGATTCTCCGGTCTCTTCTGCTGGTTAGACGATTTGTCGCCTATCGAGACCATACCTGATGACCCATCTGATGCATCACTGACGACTTTGCGTCCACTCACCTTGACGACCCTTGCAAGGTTGAGTTTGTCTGATTATTCGATGATTAGAATGTACTACTCCCCGAGGGTTATCTACGGGAGGGTACATCATTTTCTAGGTACTCGATTTCATTTCTGGTGTCTCTTGTCTGTTGGAGCACAAAACCGGGTCTTCTGAGCTGTATACTCGGTCTCCTTCTGATTATGTCTCCATTCTATTGGAGCACGGAGCCGAGTCTTCTGATTATTCTCTGATTCGGCTCACCTTGACGACCCTCGCAGGGTTGAGCCATGACTGGCGGTATTCGGTGTGTCTCCTGTGATCTTCCGACCTCATGACCGCCAAATGCCACGATGTCTCTTGTTCCTTAACTTTCCATATCTTATTGAGACTCTGATTGACCGGAAGAATCTTTACTGTTCCTTCTAACTCCTGGTCTTACTGTATCGGCTATGTATCCTCATGCTGACCCTATGGGCCGATTGACTGCTTCATGCTACCGGACCCGATATCTGTCCTGTCGATCTATTTTGCTCAGGTAGCCGACACCCACCTAACTGCATATCCGGGTGTCTTACACCATTTGATTGTGTCACTGTTCTCACAGGGAGACGATGACGCGAGTACGATATTCACTTACCAGATACCAACATGTACTCCACTAGTTCTTCACCACTTGTATATATGTATGCCTTGTTCATTCTTTCTCCCTCATGTTATGTGTGCCCTAAATCTATCGCATATCTTTGTGTCTACACTTAGGACGTACCTTGTCCTAAGTATAGGGGGGTACACACCGCGTGTTCTTTCCTCGCTCAGTTTCGTCACTCCTGTTGTTACCTATACTTAGGGATATCTCACCCTAATTATAGGGGGAGTAATGCGTATATTCTCCACGATCTTTTCATCGATCTGTATATATATATCTTTTCTTCTTTTCTTCTTTTTATTTTCATATTTCTTTATCTAAATAAAAGGTGTCTCCCCTTGTAGACAGTCTCTTAAACTTAGGATGTACTTTATCCTAAGTATAGGGGGGTGCACCCCAAGTTTCTTTCATTCTTTTCGATCCTCTCCATTGTCTCCTCTACTTGTCTATACTTAGGGGTATCTTACCCTAAGTATAGGGGGAGACAATATGAGTACGATCTGTTTATTCCCACCCTTGACCCCCCCTGCTTTGTGTACAACCTGTTATACTTAGGATTACTTGATCCTAAGTATGGGGGGGACGGTCAACTTCTCATTCGTTCATCTCTTATTCGTATATTCTTTAGACTTGTCTATACTCAGTACGAGTTATGTCTTCTCTTTTCTCTTCGATCTATGAGGACATAGTTAAAGCTAAGTATAGGGGGGTCGTATATACTCTGTATATACTTTAGCGATAACTCGTACTTTCGTATTCTCTTAATAATATGGCTAATAATTCTTTTAACATTCATTAAAATACCCTAATAAAAATATGTTACAATTCCTCAAATTCTTTTTATATGTACTGATTAATAAATCAGGTGAAAATGTTTTTTGCAAAATGTTTGAAAAAATAGTTTGAAAATCTTTGTGAAAATCTTTTGAAAACTATTTTGAAAACGTTTTGTTACATGTTTTAAACCTTTGTAAAAACATTTTGGTTTGTAAAGTATATTTTCTTTGTGTGAAATAAAATGTTTAAAAAATTATTAGCAAACGGTTTGAAAAATGTTTGCAAAAATATGTGAAAAATCTATATATTCTATTTGGAAAACCTTTGCAAAATGATTTTCAAATATGTGTACATGTTTGTAAAGTGCTTGTAAAAATTATTTTGTATTATAGTTTTCAAAATTGTTTGAAAAATCATTTTTAAATAAGTTTGAGGAATATATACATCAAATCAATAATAAATAAAAATAAATAAATAACACAAAATTCTTTAAATAATTGTACATATATACTTATAAATAAAAACTGAACTATAAATCCTTCATTCTTTGTAAATAAAAAGAGGCACGCCTGTGTAAATAGCTGTGTATATTTGTGCCCAAATTGTTTTTCAAAATTCTTCACTCTTTTCAAAATCCTTTTGAAAAAGTCTTCTGATTTTCAAAACCTTTTTGAAAAATTCTTTGTGCATACTTGCATAATAAAAATAATTTCTTGTAAATAACATTTGCATAGCATTTATTATTTTTCCACATTGAGCTTGATGATTGAACTAGTCCAATAAAATCGAAGATTGGAGCTTGGTTGGACCTTACCGCACTTAACTGCACTGGAACCTTATGGGAACTAGGTTTAAGGTACGTCAGGTCTATTCAGACTTAATTCTTTGAGAAATCAGGGTTGGGTTCAAGTCACCTCAACTGACTAAATTGAACTTTTCGAGACACACGCATGACTCTTGTCGGTCGTGACCTAACTTGGACACTTGCACCTTTCACTTAGCTCAACTTAGTTGGAGTGGTGAGGGGGTTGAATTTTCCAGTCTGAGACGCACACGGGTGGAAACATTCATCCTCGTCTAGGGAGGGAAGTGCACCCCAACCTGGTCTAGTTTCAATGAAGTTGAATGACAGGAGAGTGTGGGTTGCAATAAAGCCTCAAAAGAGGGATAGTCTTTTGGATCAAGAGGAAAAAGTCCTTATGTAAATGCTGTTGTAAATAGCATGTTTGAAAAAAAATCTCCAAAAAAGTGGACAGGCTTGAAAATAAAAATAAAAGTGCCTGCCGGAGTATGTATGTATGTTGTATAGAAAATAAGCAAGCTTGAGCATCAAAGTTATACCATATGAACCTGCAGCTGGATGACTTGACTACACTGGTCTTACATCCCAGGATAGGTAGCTACACTGGCTACCGTCCATTCTTTTCTCCTCCTCCTCCTCTTGAGTTGGACGCCACTTGAACTTAGAAGGGAATACCCCGCTCCTCGACGGTAGAGGGCTGGATTGGGGAATCATTGGGTTGTCATTCTGGAGAAGTCAGTTCCTTTGTCATTTCAGATGGGGAGAGCCACCATCACTTACACCGTACAAGTCAGCTTCATAGTCATAAGGGTTTGCGTATGATGTAGGCTAGTTTGACCTGGCTATTGAGGAGATTTGAACCAAGTTCTGTGACTCTCGGAGGCTGTTGTGTTTTAAATTTGGTTCCCGATTAGGTTCCACACACATTCTCACACCAAGGTCTAACATGAGCTCCAAACTTTGATTTTGTACTTATGAGTTTAATAATCATATCAATTCAATTTATTCTTTGAATTCTTTATTTTTGCTTTTTCTGTTCTTCTTATTCTTTATTTTTTTGTACTAATTGCATAAGTATTTGCTAGGGACTAGCAATGGCAAGTATAGGGGGGGGTAATGAATCTCCATTTCATTACCTTTATTCTATCATTTTAGCCTTAAAAACCCCAACAAATGCATGTAAATAACATCAATTTGTATATAATAGCATTCATTATTTATTATATTAAGTGTACATTAAATAAGGTTTTTAATGCCAAAATTATAGAATAAAGAGAAGAAAAGAAAAAGGAATAAAATATTGCAAATATTTTATGATCCGAAACCCCGATACCAAGTCAAGAATTGGCTTGGTCGACAAGGAATAAAGTAGGGGGAGACAAGGGCCAATAATACAATAAATACCTCATTTATTGATTCATTCATTTATGCATTTTTACACCTATTTTGTATTTAATCATTTATTCATCAAATAAAGAAATTTTGTACATAAAAGTTGTAGAGAATAATGTGAATAAAAATACAAAATTGAGTTTGTATAAAAAGAATATACAACGTACATTTTATACATAGAATAAAAAGCCAGAATCTCAACTTCACAGACCCATATCTTGTAAATAAAAACTCAAAATCCATCAAAATCACCTTTAATTGTATATAACTTTTCAAGAGCTATTGAATAAAATTGGTTTCGTAATTTTTGGAGTTCATCTGTGAAAGTTAGGTTTTTGGCCCTCATTGTACAGTCTACCCGATTAAAATATTCAATTTATTCATTATTCATTATTTACAAACTTATATTTTTAGAATTTTGTAAATAATATATATATATATATATATAATACATGTACATATTGAAATTAAAATAAAACCAAAAAGAATTCATAAACTAAAATAAGTCTATGGAATACATAGACCAAGAATACCTATATTACCAATGTACAGAAATAAAAAGGAAATACATTCTTTAATTATTTTATTCTTCCATATTTTTATTAAATTGTAAATATTATATATAATATATTCAAAATGTAAATCCAAAATAAAATCCAATAAAAGTCATTAAATAAATAAAATGTATATATAATATAGGTAAAATACCTATAAGTATACCTACCTATTACACATACCTATTTCTTTAAATATTTAAATAAACTCATAAAAATTAAATAAAAATATATTTATACTCAAAAAAATAAGTTATAATTATATAAAATAAGAAAATAAAATAATAAAATAAAGATATACAAAATAAAAATAAATACATGTAAATATACCTATAAATACATCATTAAAATAAACCCCTAAAAATACATCAAAAAAGTAAATAAAAATCATAACAAAATACTACATAAAATAATAAACATTTTTTATTTTACACTCCAAAAATAATAAAATCATTTACTATTTTAAATTAATTATTCTTTAATAACCCTCCTATTTTGTCCTGTAGTGAACCTACATGGACCAATGGCAGTGCTCCCTCTGTTGACCACTGGTCAACTCACCCTCCAGCCTTTCCAGCCCGTCAAATCTGTCAGAACTTGCATTTTCTCCCAATTTTCCCGATCAACCCATCGCTCCAATGACATCAGTCCCTTTATGAAAATTACTCCCAAACCAACCCTCATACACGCCCAAGCTTGTTTCCCTTGTATATATCTCTGATTCTCTATTTTTGGCCGCTCAATAAGGGCTCCTTTTATGTTCATAAATAGTTCAGCCTCCAGCCCGTCAAATATGTCAAACCCCCCGTCTTCTCCCATTTTTCCCGGGTGCCCCGTCCATCGATTGCCTTTGCTTCCTTCGCAAGAAATGTTCCTAGCATCTTGAACATCCACGCCCCCACATTAGATCTAATGTATATATCACCGATTCCTTATTATTTGCCGGTTAATAAGGGCACATACACATGTTTATAAATAACCCGTCTTCCTCCTCCAAACTTTTTTGGCCATTTCCCTAGCCCTAGAGCTCCCACCTTCGGCCTAGTGTGCATCAAGGTGACAGATGGAGGTCCCCTGAAGGTCGTGGACGCTCGCGGAGGAAGGAGATGCGCCCAAGGCCGCCGTCGCCGGCGACCTCTGCTCCTTGGCCAAACAACCAAGTTCGAGCTATGCAAGTTCATTATTTATGTAGGTTTTAGTCTCATCTTTCCATTTACGTATTTATTTTGCTCATTAGAACGTAGTCCGTAGTGTAGATCCACCGTATGTAGTTCGCCGGAGCTCCGCTCCGGCGAACGACTCCACCCGATTTCTTTACTGATGCAGCTTCATCTCTGGTCGAGGGATCTTCCCTCGAGCCATGCGACTCTTTTCCTGCAGGTCTGGCACCTTGAAATGCGCCAGGAGATAAAATCAAAGCCGTCGGAGGTACCTGGAGCCCCATCTTTTCCCCGAGCTTGTTGCAGCGCTCCAGTGCATCTCCTACCGATCCAAAACTCCCAGCACTTAGAGGACACCTTCAGGAATGTTTTGGGCCATCCTAGAGCTTCAAAGACGATCGGACGTGTGTGCATCATCGGTTCGAAGGTCGGGGATGAGGAAGTTCTTCCCTGTTCTTCGTCCCTTCATCTCTGCCGTTCGATTGATGGAGGCCCCCAGTTTGAAGCCCATCCGTCTGATGGAGCGAAGCCCTCACCGTAGATCTCACGCACGAGATCTAATCTCGTGTGATCATCGGCGAAGCGTCATCGGGCACGGAGGAAGCGACGCGTGGCAAGTGAATCCATCCGAACCGTCCGCCCGCGCGCAATAAGGGGTAAATTGCAAACCCATACCCCTGCATTTTTGTATTTAATGTTTAACTCTGTAAATAAAATGTAACATTGTAAAATAAATGTAAATTTTGCAAAAGGACCCCCGCATTTCTTGTATTTACAATCAGGTCATTCCGCGCCTCACGTGTCGTCCCACGTGAGGTGCGTGAAAATTGCATTGTATACCCTGGCAGTTTTTGTAATTGTGAAATAATTATTAAAAACAAAATAAATGTTTATTCCTTTTGGTATTTTTGCACAGAGCCCCCTATATGTTATTTTATTTGCAAAAATGCCCCTACCAGGCTTTGTTATTTTTATGTCTTTTATCTATTTATTAAAAATACCTATGTAGCTCCTAAAAATCCATAAAAATTAGGTTAGATGCTTCATGTAGTGTACTTTCACGCCCACATTTTTAACATGCATTTTTTTGCATTTTATCTAATTTTTAAAATTCAAATGGAGCCTAAATAATCATTGTCTAATTTTTAAAATACAAAAAAATATAAAAATATTTTGAAAAATTACAAAAATATTATATATTGTGTATTTATATATATAAATTGAGTCCAGAAAATGAAAAACCCTAAAAATAACAAAAAGAAAAATAAAAAAAATCAAAAAGCCCCAAAATCCAACAAAAAAATATAAAAACCTTAGAAAAATACCAAAAATATATTTTTATCTTTTTTAATTATCTATATATTATTATTTACATATTAAAATTAATTTGGGTAATTTTGAAACTTATTTTATATTTTTAAAACCCAAATTATTTTTGACCCATTTAATTAGTTCCATACTAAGGACAATTTTTGGGATTAAAAATACATAAAAATTATTAAAATTCCAGAAAAATTACAAAAAAAATTAGGAAAATATAAAAAGCCAAAAAAATATTATATCTAATATATATATTATTCATATAAATATATATCCTTATATTACTCCTTTCTCTTCTCTTATATATCTCTTTATATATATGTATTTATATATATCTATATTTATATAATAAAAAATATAAAAAGAAAATATAAAAAATATAAAATATAAAATAAAATAAAAATTAAAAAAACAAAAATAAAATTAAAAAATATATATAAAATCAAAAACACACAAAAACAATAAAGAACTGGACATGAACATTGAATCGAATAATGTGCATTCATTTCCACCACACAACCTTTCGCCTCCCAGTGTTCGACCTCTACTTGTGCTTACACCTATACACACTTGCATGTAGAGTTATAATAAATTTTAACTCCACATTTTTTATTTTAATTGCATATATTTATTGTGGGTTAATTGTTGATTGATTGGGATTTATTGAGCGGTCACCGCATCGACTATTGATCCGCCTTGTGGATTAATACGACCCTTAAATTTCCCCTTTCATCACTAACACATATAAACAACATTAAAATTAATACTTAGATACTTATCCATATCAAAAAAATGAAAATGGTAACAGTTATATGTGTGTTGGCAAATTGAAACCTTGTATTATTTTATGTATCTGTATTCGTCAAAAAATACATATTCACACCTGCCAAAATAAAAATACAAATCAATATTCGTTTAGAATAGAGTTGATAGCAGGCAAATACTATCGATATCCGTAAAAAAACATATATGTATGGATATGGGTATATATGCACTCGATTGCATCCCAATGATAAGGACTAACATATACATGACTTAATTTGAAGCATTAATTTCACTTATCGTAATTATGAAATTAACAATTGTTATTTTTTCATTGTGATTTATGAAAATCAATAAAAAAACTATGGTAAAATACGCCTTTCTTTAATAGTATAGAAGAGAGGACTTTTTATATAATTACTTTTTGGTATGGGTATATATGCAAAATACTGGGACATGTGAGAAATTCTCCCCTCCCAAATCGACACTTGAGGTGCCCTTTTGGATTTTCTCCCCAATTCGGCACCTCAGGCGCTGATAGATACCTAAAAATTTAAAATTTTGAAATCTCATGACTATTTAATTAATTAAGATTAAAGTAATAATTATTTAGAAAAAAATCCCTCAATCTCATGTAATCTCATGAGATCTCATGAGATTACATTATTCCATGGAAATCTCCAAAAATAATTCATAATTATTTTGTGAATATTATATTCTTGCCATTGGAAAATTGTGAATCACATTCACAACCCAAAATAAAATGTAAATTACATTTTTAATTAATTATCCAATGTGAATCCAATCCACATCAACATTAAATTAACAAATGTAAGTTACAAATAGCTCTCTCGTATATATTATAAATCACATTTATAATATATATATAATTAATCTGGATAGTTCTATCCACATTATTCATATACATAATATTAAATCATATTTAATTATCTTGCATCTCTATTCTCATGTGCCCAAATAATATTAATCACATTCACATTATTCACATCTTTGATAACTAAATCACATTTAATTATCTTAGATAATTCTACTTATAGTATGAATCAAATTCATATTATTCACGATAATTAAATCACATTTAATTATCCATTTTCTCAATGCTCGGATACATATATCAACAATGAAATTATCCTGAACTCTTTCAACGAAATTTTGCGCTTTCTCTGCGGATACTTGGAGATAGGGACAGGGCGATTGTATTGTTCCACGTATAGTGACTTGGATATCGAGATCACATCTCAAACCTAGATCTTGTGTACCTCCCATAGATGTTTGATTAAATCAAAGACGTAGATATAATCTTTTCATTGCAAGTGAATCACATTCAGATCAATGTCCAACATTTGGACCAATATCAGATCACTTCTCCACTGAGAGGAGTCACTAAAATCCAGATCCGTTTCATCACTCCCAAGGAATGGAAGCGTCATGGTTATACAATCGTTTATGATCACATCACCCTCAGGTATTCTTAATACCTGTACCTCTTGCATACTGGAAGACCCAGAATAAACCCAAAGTATAACATCAATTTTACAATGTCTACTTCAGTGTTTTATCATTAAGTTTCTCATTCGATCATTGGGAGTCGGTATCGATCACATGCTTTCCAAAAGCATATATCATACCCAGGTGTTGATCATATACTTTTCCATAAAAGCATATATCAAACCTAAATATTCAGTCAAGCTTCCAAAGTGAGATGACTGTGCACGGAATTTAATTCTTCCCAATATCCCATGAGTGAGCTCATGTCTTCCGGTTCAGTAATGAACCTGTATGATCCCTTTGAGAGATCACATTACTCACATGCCCTTACATGCACACCAACGCATCGGTGTATAGACCTTGATTAGGTCATCAACCTATTGGTCTGCCAAATGTACACACTCAGACGTATAGTAACACATCTATCTCTGGTCAGAGGATGTGTGCTTATATCGTGTCAGTATACGACATAGGACTTTGGTTATATCGATATCGTTAAGTCAACTCTTTGACCTAACTTATCTAACACCTCCGAATCTCTATTCCTATGCAGAGGACCTACATCAAGAGGCCGGTTAGATATCAACCACCTGAGAAAGGATTGCCATCTCCTTCTCAGGCTGGAGATCATCTCTTAATAATCATTTGACGGTGCTTGATATGTCCTCAATCTAACTATTTAGATATTCATCCAAGCACTAGCCTCTATGATACAATAATTGAATAAACAGCTGTATAATCTTTAAGATGGCCATGGTACATAACCCTAATTTTACTAAAGGACCTATTATGTAAATTAGTTACTCTTCATTTCAGATCAGGGAATGATATTTGCAATAACATTATTGCATAATGGCTTGCCGTGGGCTCGCATGTCCAACAACTCCTTGTCTAAAATTAAAAGAATGAATGCACTTATAAGGTCCCTTCGTACAATTAGGTTTATGTACTATGGCCATCTTTAGGTACTATGCCATCTTAATAATCATGTAGCTATTGATTTAATGGTTGAATCATAAAGGCGGGTGCTTGGATGATATCTAAAGAGTTAAATTGAGGACTCATCAAGCACCGTCAAATGGTTGTTATGAGTTGGATCTCCAGCCCGAGAAGGAGATGGCAATTCTTTTCTAAAGGCTGATATATTACCGACCTCTGGATGCATGTCCTCTACATAGGAATAGAGATTCAGATGTGCCAGATAAGTTAGGTCAAATAGTTTACTTAATGAGATCGAGAGAACCAAGATTATGTCATATAGTGTAAAGATATAGGCACACATCCTATGGCCGTAGACAGATGTATTACTATATATCTAATTTTGTATTAGGTAGACCATTAGGTTGATGACCTAATGAAGGTTTATACATCGGTGAGCTGGTGTGCATATGAGGGCATATGAGTAATATGATCTCTTGTAGGGATATAACATGTTCATTACTGAACCGAAAGATATGAGCTCACTTATGAAGTATTGGGTACCTATCAAATTCCATGCATAGTTAGCTTGATTTGTAAGCATGGCAAGAATTCGTATGTATGATACATGCTTTTGAAAGCATGTCATCAATAATAACTCCCAATGACTGATTGAGAAATTTAATGATAAAACCTTGAAGAAGACAATCTAAATATTGATCTATAACATCGATTTTATTCTAGGTGTTCCACTATGCAGAATATACGGGTATTAGAGATACTCGACGGTGATGTGATCATAAATGATTATATAACCATGACACTTCTATTTTGAGGGAGTGATGAAACAAGTTTGGATTTCAGTGATTCCTCTCAATAGATTAGTAATCCAATATTAGTCCAAATATTGGATGTTGATTTAAACATGGTTAATTCAGATGAAATGAGAAGATTAGATTTATCGTTGATTTAATCAAACATCTTTGAGAGGTATCTGGGATCTAGATTTGAGACATGATCTCAATCCTAGTCAGTATATGTACAATCGCCATATTTTTATCTCCAAGTATCCACAGAGAAAGCGCATTATATCTTGAAAGAGTTCAAGAATAATTCCATTTGCTAATATATCTAAGCATTGGGAAATTGGTGATTTAATTATCATGAATAATATGAATATGATTCATATTATTTGGACGCATGAGAATATTTATCTAAGATAATTAAATATGATTTATTTATCAAAGATATGATTAATATGTATATTACTATCCATAATAATCATAAATTAATCAATATGATTTATAGTTGATGGAAGGATTTAATTTTAAATAATATTTACAAATTAAATGTTAATGTGAATTGTATTCACATTGAACAATTAATTGTAAAATGCATTTTACATTTTATATTGGATGTATGAATACGATTCATAATTGTCAATGACGTGATTGAAATTATCACAAAATAGTTTGAAATTATTTTGGTTAATAGTTTTGTAACAAAAGTTGTTGCGCATGTGGAATATTTGGAAATATATGAGATCTCTCATTTAATGAAGAAGAGAGACACCTTCCCCTTTAAGAGGGTGGATGGCCATGGAGCCAAACTCCATGTATGGTCGTCCACTATTAAAGGAATGTGGCTTGTCCTCTTTCTTTTATTTCCACATGAGATTGATTTGAATTAAATTTATTGTGTTGTAAATTATTTGCAATATATTTAATTTATTTTAAATTGATTTTTTATTGTTGCAAATTTTTGCAACAAAAACATGGCCATTGATTAAAAGTATAAAATAATCTAGACCAATAATTATTGTGTGTGTATGGATTAGGATCCATGGACAACTACTATGTTATAAAAGAGAGGCAAGTAGTCGCGCATTCTTTACAACAACAGTTAAACTCTCTCTCGCTCTGTTCTCATACACACCCTCTGTCTCTCTCTCAAGATTGTGGCTATCCACCATTTTGACCTAGAGACCCTCACAGTCGTCATGACACCATTGTGCTTCCAGATCGACTTCTCGTGGATCTCAACCTTCTTCAGTGCATCTTGATCATGAGGAAGGCTATTGATTTCTTGGGATGAAATCAAGAGACTCTGCACTCGGATCTTCAACTCGAATTGTGGAAGCACACATCTCATCCATGTGCCTGCAAGTGCATACTCCATCGGATCAGAGTTGAGATAGAAGGTCTCTTTGCTATGAGACATACGCGATCACAAACACACTTCAAGAGGTAATTGTATTACTCGTTTGCGATTTTGATGAAATGATATGAGAATGGTTCTCACTTCACGTGGTTTCAGCTTTATAAAAAATTTAATTTCCATTGCACCGAGAAACTAGTATGACTAGTCGCTTTTAATCGCATGTGATGCGATCTTCACGCTTCCATGATGCGCTAAGTCCTAAACCCTAGCCTTCAAGTGGTATCAGAGCCTTGGTTAAAGGTCTTAGATCTGATTCAAACCATATGGGAACAAGGTTTTGTATATCGGATGCACATGGTCTTGTAGTTTAGGATGCATGTTTTGAACTGGTTTTTGTTAAATTGAGAAGCTACTATTTCTGCATAATTTGGATGAATTTTTTAGATAATAAAATGTATTTAGAATTTATAAATATGTCATCAAAATAGTAGCCAATTGTTGGCACCAAAGGTGCATAAATTAAAATTTAAAAAGTTCCTGCAGTGAAAGTGTTTTTGCATGTATTGATAGATTTGTAACAAATTAATTTTTTTGTTATTATTTTTGTCAATTATTTTTACATGTATTCACAAAACATGAAATAAAAACTATAGGTTAAGTATAGAATTAAAGCATCAAACCTCTAGAAATTATTTCTCACGATTTCGACTCTGTTTGCCTAGATATTCCATATTTAGTAGAGATGGGTCGGATGTTGATTTGATCATCATGATTACTTTCTTAATATGTTTACCATTAACATAAATCAAGGAAATTACGAATTTTCCATTATTAAATTTATATTGATTATTTATGGAAATATTCGATTAAACATCAATCACCATTGAATTATTATTTCATGATAAAACCCTAGTTTAACCAGCAATAGTTGTAGGTCTGCTTTTACATGCAAAACATGTTTACTTGATATGACTAGAAATTTAGGATCTTTAAAAATATTTTAAGATATAAGATTTTTAAGTTATTACTATTTATGTATCATGTTGGTCACCAAGAGCATGTGATCTATAAAACCTCTTAGTATAATTTGTACCAATTATGTTGTCGTGAACTGATTTGGTGATGGTGTCTACGCAGTGGATATGCTAATGAGTTACTTAATTGGCACCCTAAAAGCATTATATGTCCAACCTGACTTGACCCGTTTCAAGGATGGGTAGCACGAGAAGTCTCTGCATACTTTAATCAACTAATTAGGATAATACAATTGTACAAATGTGAGGGTGTATACTATATAGTAATCTCAAGTAAAACCCTAATTGTTTATTAGTTGAATTGGATTGTTGATTAATTTAATATAATTAAATTAATTAGATATAATTATAAGAAACATTCTATTATGAATAGAGATTTAATTCCCTAGAATTATTAAATATGATTCATAATAATTAATTAAAATTTGAATAAGATATGGAGGATCATACAAATTACATTCATGGTCTCCCGTCAAGGTGAAGGGTTCCGTCACCATGGATTGTATGCTGGAGATGTCTATCCGAAGTAATAGCTCCTACAAACAAGTGCACATGGATCGGGCTCTTTTCTTCTTGAAAGAGTAAGGTCGTATGCGTAGTGACCTCAATATTGCTCCTCATATAATTGAGGTGATATTGGATTGCGCATAGCGAGTTCTATTCCAATTTATGGTTGATTCAGTTAATGACTGGTCGACATCACGTTAGGGGTGGTGGGTTGGGTGTTAAAGATAAAACTAGGAAATGCAAGTTGGACTTAAAAGATGGAATCAGTTCCTACTTCTTTTTATCCAAGTTATAATTTATCATATTATTGGAATGTAATAATGGTAAAAAAAGGAGATCCCAGATCTTGCTAAAGATTTAACGTTCAGTGTATCTATTGCTTTGAAAGTTTGCTAAGGGAATGAACTTTCAGAGTTTAATGGCAAGACAAATTTGATTAAAAATCCTTAATCAAAGAATTTAAATTTGAATATATAATTATTTATATGATCTAATATATTGCACTATTAATCTCAGATATGAAATGGATGAACCTTCTCAAAAATCTTATAGAGGACAACTAGTTGACCATACGAAATTATTTGGATTGGATCGGTAATTTGGAGCTCGTTTTCTCTGCAAAGCACATTGGTTATGTCTCACTAAGAATAATCATACAAATCCTATGTCAATGAAATGATTAAAATTTAATGAAAATTTTAATAAGGACCACTCATTGGTTCGATGTTATTCTGGGGTCTCTGTCTAATGTAAGTCAAAAGCAACATATAGACATAGAGAATATCCATGATATAATGTCGAATCTAAATGATATGTTCGGTGATGTGAATTGCATAGAGCGTAGTTATAAGCATTGATTCCAGAAGAGTTTGACCCAGCAGATGAAGAAAAAGAGTCAAAGTGTTGACTCATCCTCTCAAGCTTCCACAAAATTGTCATATATATGTCATCACTGCAAAAGACCAGGATACTAGAAAAAAATTGTCCAAATTATCTGAAAATCATTGAGACGGGTAAAGATAATGCCATGGCATGTATAAAAGCTAGATACATCAATGAAACTAATTTTCTTGTAGGATGAGAAGGTAGTTGGGTCATAGATTTGGGTGCTTATGTTCATGTCTGCAATCTGTTACATCTATGTCAGGAGACCAGAAGTCTTAATCTAGGGGAGATAGTCATCCATATGGGATCTGATGAAACTGTTGAAGCAGTCACTGTCAGTACATGCAAACTATCATTATCTAGTAGGAGAGTTCTATTACTTAAAGAATGTCTTTGTATTCCAGATGTTAGAAGGAACATTATATCTATGTCTAAGTTAGTTAGAAATGGATATCTGTTCCTGTCTGTGAGAAATATATCATAAGTTATTATGATAAATATATTGCAGATGGTATTCTAACTTCTGGCTGACTCTAAAAAATATGCATTGTTGAATATATCATGAATGTAAAACCCACTAATAAAAATCCGAAGAGAACCAGAGAGGATGAAAATCATTCTAGTATGATTTGGTATCAAAGGCTTAGTCATTTATTTGTTGATAGGATCAATAGATTGATAAATGATGGATCCTTTGATTTTCTACTTGTCCAAACTTTACCAACGTGTGAACTTTGCATTCAAGGTAAAATGACTAGAGCCCCCTTTCGTAACAAAGTTACACGATGCGAGGGTGTTCTAGACCTAATACATACCGATGTATGTGGTCCCTTCAGTACCACAACTCGAAATGGATATCGATATTATTTAACATTTATTGATGACCATTCGCTATACAAGTTTATCTTCCTGTTACTGCATAAGTCTGAAGCCTTTGAAAAGTTCAAAGAATTCATGACTTTAGTTGAGAACCAAACCGATAGGAAGATTAAACGGATTCAATAATTGGAAGAAGATGGCCTCCTTCCAATTCAAAGGAGGAGAACGGCCATCAAGTCCTAATTGGAATTGGTGGTTGTCCCCCCCCTCCATTCATGGAATGAGGGAAATCTCCTTTCCAATTATCTCCAGATTGATTAATTTCATTTGGAATTAATTTATATTGATTATTCTCTCTATATATATATTAAAATTAAACTAATTGGTGTTGTATTTATACAAATAGATCATGGCCATTGAATGAAACACAAATCAATCTCATCTATTGATTTTGTGTTGTCCATGGATTGAGATCCATGGACACCCAAAATACTATATAAGAAGAGGCACCCCTTTCCCCTTTCTCTTCTATTTACAACATCTATTTCTTTCTCTCTCTCTCATTCTCATGTCACATGCCACCCTCTCCATCTCTCTCTCTCCATCTTGAATGGTTGTCCACTCAAACCCTAGATAGAAGTTCGCCGTCTCGTCGCATCTTTGTGGGGATACTACATCGACTACTCGTGGATCTCCGTCTCCTTTGGTGTGTTTCTCTCTTGAAGAAGATGTTTGATCTCATAAGGCAATATCAGGAGATTCATTGGTTGGATCAACTACTTGGATTGCGAGAAGCGCACAATTTATCTCCACGCTCGCAAGCGTCTCCTCCGATAAATCAGACTTGAGACAGGAGGTCTCTTTGTTTAGAGACTCGATTACAACCACACTATAAGAGGTATTCCTTTATGTAGTATGTTGTTTAGATGAAACAATCCGAGAAGTGTTCTTGGATCATGTGGTTTCATCATTTAAAATTTATAAATTCCGCTGCACCGAGAAACTAGTGCGACTAGTCGCTCTCGATCATATATAATGTGATCCTCATGCTTCCGTGATGCGCTTAAGTATTCTCCAATATCCTTCAAGTAGTATCACGACCTTGGTTAGATCTTGGATGTGATCCAAAATCCTTGGCGATTATGGTTCATGTTTTGGTTGCGTGGGAATCATTATTTTTGCATTGGATGCAAGAATCAAATTGGTTTTTGATGAATTAAAAACCTACGATTTGTATACTATTTGGACATGTTTTTTGTTTTATAAAGTTTATTTATAATGTCTAAATTTATCCCAAAATAGTAACCTTTAATTGGTACTAATAGTGCACAAAATTGATTCGAATAGCTCCTACCATGAAACTTGTTTTGCATGTATTCACGGATATGTAACAAAAATATTTTTTGCTTATTGTTTTCTTGCCATCAAACATGAAGTAAATGCATGAATTAAATATATAATCAAACCAGCAAACTACACGATTTCATTTCACGTGATTTCGACTCCGTTTTCACTAGATATTCAATATTTAGTGGAGGTGGGTGGGATGATGATTGGATCATCAAGATCTATTTCTTAATTTATTTATCATTCAATGTCAATCAAGAAAATTGAGAATTTACCATGATTAATTGATTATTAATATTTATTTATGGAAATATATGATTAAACATCAATAATCATTGAATGAGTGTTTCATGAAATCCCTAGGATATCCTACAATAGTTGTAGGACAATCTCTACATGCAAAACTTGGTTACTTAAATAGGATTGGGTATTTATTTAGCAAATATCCTTATAATATTATGATTTTGATTATTATTATTATATGGTATAACATCTGTTGAAAGATCGATTATCATCTCAAATACAAAATGATCAAATCACATTATCCTAACCTGATGCGGATATGATGTCTAGTCAGGGAGCGTTGGGTAGCAGGTTGTTCCGTGAGCGGTCTGTTCCACTCCCGTCAGAACTGACCATGACAACAGTTAAGGAAGGGATAATGTTTTAAGCGATCATGATGAATTTTTCTAATTATTAAAATTCGAATAATACGTATTTTTGAGATAATATTATCCTTCAAGTAACAATCAAGTTTGTTGGTTGATTGAATTGGATTGATAACTGATTTCATATAATTAAATTAACTATATCTACTTAAAACACTCTATTATGAATAAAAGTGTATTTCCCTTTGATGAATAATTATGTGAATATGATTCATGATAATTAATTTGAATTTGAATATGCAGCGGATAATCACATAAGTTACATCCATGGTCTCCCATCAAGGTGAAGGGTTCCGTCGCCAGGGATTGTATGTAGGAGACGCCTGTCTAAAGTGACAGCTCCTGCATACAAGTGCATCTGGATCGGGGTCTTTGCTTCTCGAAAGAGTAAGGTTGTATGTGTAGTGACCCCAAAATCAGTGCTATTCGTGTTGGATTATTGGGGGCAATATTGGATTGCGCATCGCGAGTGCTTTTTGTGTTAATGCTTGGTTCAATTAACAACGGGTCAACATCACCTTCAGGGTGGTGGGCCTGGGTGTTAATGATTGAATTGAGAAATGAAAGTTGGACTTGGATGGTGGAATGTGTTCTCACTTCTTTTTACATGAGTTACAATTTCTCATATTATTGGGATATGACTAAGTAGAAAATAAGGTCCCAAATCTTACTAGAGATATATTAGTAAGTATATCTTCTTTATTTAAAAGTGATTAAGGGAATTAACTTTCAAAGATGAAAAAGCAAGATTAATTTGATTAAAAATTCCTTAATCAAAGAATTTAATTGAATATATAATTATTTATATGTTCTAACATAGTGCATTCTCATATTTCAAAAAATGAAGTCTATGAACAAACTTAGCAGATTCCAGGAGGTCAATCAGTTGATCGAACCAAATTACTCAGATTGGATCCGAAATTTGGATCATGTCCTTTCTGCAGAGCGCATCCCCTATATGCTTTCCTAGGACAAGTACACATATCCTTAGACTCCAGAAGAAATTTAATTCAATGAAAAATATGATGAAGATCATATTTTAGCAAGATGTTACATTCTGGGTTCGTTGTCCTATGTGCTTTAGAAGCAACATATGGAAATGAACTCTTGCCATGACATCATGGTGAATCTAAGAGAAATGTTCGGTGATGTAAACCACACACAGTGTTAAAATATCATGAAAGAACGTATTCGATGCAAGATGCAGGAGGAGATCTCTGTCAGATAACATATACTCGAAATGTTTGGGTACCTTTCTGAGATGGAAACCCTAGGAGCTGACATGGACACAAATTTGCAGGCTGACTTTTGTCACTCCCTAAATCTTTCAACAACTTTGTGGTCACATGCCACATGAGCAAAGTTGATTATACTAATGTTGGGCTATTGGCTGCATTAAAGTTTGCATAAGATGTGATGAAGAAAGATAACCCTTCTGGTAGTGCAGTGGTTGCGCAAGTCAAAGGAAAGAGTGGTCAGAAGCATGGTTCTCGAAAGAGCCCGACCCAAAAAGGTGAGGAGTCAAGGTGATGTATCATCTTCCAATGCATCCACTTTTATAGCATTGAAGAAAACTGATGTCCGTCGTCACTGTAAGAAGTTGGGGCAGTGGAGGCGTAATTGCCCGGATTACCTAAAGTCTGCCGACAATGGTAAAGACCTAGCAGGTACGAAATCTATTTTCATTATTGAAACCAATTTTCTCGTTGGATGAGAAGGCAATTGTCATAGATTCTAGTGATTCTATTTATGTATGCAATTTGTTGCATATGTTTTAGGAAACTAGAGATCTTGATCAACGGGAGATAGTCATCCAGATGGGATCTGATGCAACTGTTGTAGCAATTACCGTCGGGACCTACAGACTATCATTATCTAGTAGGAAAGTCATTTTACTTAAAGAGTGTGTTTAAGTACCTGAAGTCAGAAGGAACCTTATATATGTATCTAAGCTTGTTAGAAGCGGATATTCAATCCTTTTATGTAATAAACTAGTCATAAGTCGTTATGATAAACATATTGCAGATGGTGCTTTGACTTCTGGTGGACTCTATGACTTGTGCATTGATGAAAATGTCATGACTATTACTACCACTAATAAAATCCCTAAAAGATCCAGAGAGGATGGAAATCATTCAAATATGATTTGGAATCAAAGGTTTGGTCATTTATCTATTGATGTGATCATAGATTGATAAGATGGACCCTTAGATTTTCTACAGGTTCAATATTTGCCTACCTACGAACATTGTTTGAAGTAAAATGACTAGGATTCCTTTTCATAACAAGTTTACATGATGTGAGGGTATTCTTTACCTAATACATACTGATGTATGTGGTCCCTTCAGTACCACGACCCTAAATGGATATTGATATTATTTGATGTTTATTGATTACCATTCGCGATACGGGTTTGTCTTCCTACTATGTCATAGATTTGAAACCTTTGAAAAGTTCAAAGAGTTCAAGGATTTGGTTCAGAACCAAACCGATAGGAAGATTAAACAGATTCAATCTGACCGAGATGGCGAGTACCTCACAGAAGAATTCAAGGAATACCTTAAAGATAATGGAATTGTCTCCAATCTCACTCCTCATGGAACCCCTCAACTTAAGGTGTTGCTGAAAGATGCAACAGAATCATCATTGATATGGTCCGTTCAATGATGAGTAAAACACATTTACCACTTAGTTTATAGGGATATGCAATGGAGACTACAATATATATCCTAAATAAGATTCCTAGCAAGTCTATACGTATGACTCCTCCTGATCTCTGGTATGGAACCAAACCTTGTGTTAATCACTTAAGGATTTGGAGTTGCTTGGTCCATGCGAATAACAAGGATGTAAGTAAGATATAATCTCTCACTCGTGAGTGCTACTTCATTGGGTATGTCAAAGATGGTATTGGATATTGTCTTTATGACCCTGAGACACAAAAGTTTTTCGTCTCTAAAGATGTAAAATTTCTGTAGGATGACTTCCTTAAAAGTCAAGACAAAAATGAAGTAAAGGAACTCATTGAATCCCCTGAGGATAGTGAGATTCCTAAACCAGAAATTGAAGAGATAAATAAAGATGAAACACATGTACCTCTTCGAAGGAGTTCGAGGTTGGTTGCACCACCTGAAAGGTATGTATTCCTTGTGTCAAGTGAAACGGACAATGATTCTGCTTCATTTGATGAAGCACTCATAGATTATGACATGGATAAATGGATGCTAGCAATGAAGTCAGAGATTGACTCCACGCATAGGAATGGTGTATAGACCATAGAGGATCCACCTCAAGGGGTAAAACCAATTGGGTCTAAAGGGATCTTCAAGAGAAACAGGGGACCTGATGGGAAAGTAGAGACTTTCAAGGCACGGCTCGTAGCCAAAGGCTACACATAGAGAGAAGGCATCGACTATGATGGGACCTTCTCTCCTGTGGCTATGCTTAAGTCCATCAGGGCACTGCTAGCTATAGCTGCATCTCTTGAGTACACCATCTGGTACATGGATAACAAGATGGCTTTCCTTAATGGATACATCAAGGAGGATATCTATATGGAGTATCCACAGGGCTTTGTAACTGAGTAAGGTAAAGTATGAAAGCTGAAGAAATCCATCTATGGGCTCAAACAAGGTTCTTATAGCTAGAACATCTTGATGAAACCATAAAGGGTTATGATTTAGTGCAGAATCCTAATGAACTGTGTGTGTACAAGAAGCTTAGTGAGAGTGCCATTGTGTTCATCGTGCTTTACGTAGATGACATCCTTATCATTGGGAATGATACATGGATGATTGCCCGTATTAAGATTTGGCTATCTCATACATTCAAGATGAAAGATCTTGGGGAAGCCTCTTACATCTTGGGTCTGAAGCTACACAGAAATCGAGAAAAGAGGATATTGGGATTGCCACAACAAGGGTACATTAAGGAAATTTTGGAACATGGTATCCACCTATGTAATGGGATGGTTCCCCAAAGTGTTAAGGAAAAGAAAGCCATGACTGGACGCCCCTATGCATCAGTTGTAGGAAGCTTAATGTATGTCATGATGTGTACAAGGCAAGATATCTGCCATGTAGTGGGAGTGGTAAGTTGTTACCAATCTTGCTATGGAGTATAACAATGGAATGCAGGGAAGAACATTTTCAAGTAACTAAGACAGACACAAGATTATATCTTGGTCTATGGAGATGGAGATCTCCAAGTCTTGAGAAACACAAATTCAGACTTCCAGTCAGATATTGATGACCAAAAGTTGACATCCGGATTTGTGTTTAACGGTGGTGTTGTGAGGTGGAGAAGCAAGAAGCAGGGCACTACGCAGATTGAACAACATAAGTGGAAGAAATTGCCGCATCGGATGCAGCAAAGGAGGCGGTGTGGTTGCACAAGTTCATCCTGAAAATTGGCATAGTTTCCTCTGTTTCTCCCATCCCGCTAGTCTGCAATAACACTGGAGCTATTGTGAAGGAACCAGATGATATCAAAAGAGAAAGCACGTGGAAAGGAAATACCACTTCATTTGGGATATTCAAAAGCATGGTGACATCATCATCACCAAGGTGGCCTTTGTCGACAACATTGTTGAACCCCTTACCAAATCTTTGACACAGAAGATTTTCGACTAACATGTAATTAGTATGGGTTTAAGGATTGTACTAGAACGGTTCTGAGGGAAAGTGGGAGATTGTTAGCTTGAGGCGAACCATTCCTGCAATAAATGTTATTGTAATGTTTGATTTATCAATAAAAGTTATTGATTATTTCACTTCCTCTCTGAGAATAAATGAATGGTCCCTCTGTACAATTAGGGTTATGTACCATGGCCATCTTAATGATCATACCGCTATTGATTCAATAGTTGAATCATAGAGGTTGTTGCTTGGACGAATATCTAAGGAGTTAGATTGAGGACTCATCAAGCACCATCAAATGATTGTTATGAGATGATCTCCAGATTGAGTAGGAGATGGCAATCCTTTCTCATTAGGCTGATATATGACCGACCTCTTGATGCATGCCCTCTACATGGGAATAGAGATTTGGAGGTATCAGATTAGTTAGGTCAAAGAGTTTGTTTAACGAGATCGAGATAACTAAGTCCTATGTCATATACTATCACGATATATGTACACATCCTCTGACCAGAGACATATGTGTTACTATATATCTACAGACGGACATTTAGCAGACCAATAGCTTGATGGCCTAATCAAGGTCTATACACCAATGAGCTAGTGTGTATATAAGGGAATATGAGTGATACGATCTCTCAAAGGGATCATATAAGTTCACTTATGAACCAAAAGACATGAGCTTAGTCATAAGGTATTCGGACTGATTTAATTCCATGCATGATCGTCGTGCTTTGGAAGCATGAAAAGAATTTATATGTATGATAAATGCTTTTGGAAAGCATATGATCGATATTAACTCCCAATGACCGAATGAGAAACTTGATAATGAAACCCTAATGATGATAGTAAAAATTGATCTATATCTTCGGGATTATTATAGGTCTTCCATATGTCGGATGTACATGTATTAGGAATATCTGAGGGTGATGTGATCATAAATGATTGTATAACCATGACACTTCCACTTCGAGGGAGTGATGAAATAGGTCTGGATTTTAGTGACTCCTCTCAGTAGAGAAAGTGCTCTGATCTTGGTCCAGATGTTAGACATTGATATGAATGCGATTCAGATGCAACGAGAACATTAGATTTGCAATCTTGATTTAATCAAGCATCTATGAGAGGTCGATGAGATCTGAAATTGAGATGTGATCTCAATATCCAGGTCACTATATTTGAAACGTACAATCACCATGTCTTATCTCCAAGTATTTGTGGAGAAAGCGCATTATTCTTGAAAGTATTCAAGAATTATTCCATTATTGAATTATATCTAAGAATTGAGAAATGGATAACTAAATGTGATTCAATTATCATGAATTACGTGAATCTAATTCATATTATTTGATGCATAAGAATGAAGATCCAATATAATTAAATGTGATTAAATTATTGTGGATAATAATTATGTGGATAACACTATCCAATTATTCATATATATATTATAAATATGATTTATAATATATTAGAGAGAGCCTATTGTAATTTATATTTGTTGATTAATTATTGATGTGAATTGGATTCACAATGTATAATTAATTTAAAATATAATATACATTTTATTTTGGGTTGTGAATGTGATTCACAAATTTTCAATGGCATGATTGCAATGTTCACAAGATAATTATGAATTATTTTTTGAAATAATTTACAACAAGTGTTGTTGCAAGTATTGGAGATTTCAGGAGATAATGTAATCGCATGAATTGGAAGAAGTTTGCCTCCTTCCAATTGAAGGGAGGAGAACGACCACCATGTCCTAATAGGAATTGGTGGTCATCCCCTCCTTTAATTTAATAAGGGCAAACTCCCTTCCAATTATCTCCAAGATTGATTGATTGAATTAATTTGGAATTAATTTATATTGATTATACAATATATATTTAATTTAAATGAAATTAATTGCTTTTGTATTTTTACAACAAGATCATGGCCACTGAAAGAAACACAAATCAATCCCATGCATTGATTTTGTGTTGTATATGGATTGAGATCCATGAATTCCCAAAATACTATATAAGAAGAGGCACCCCTTGCTCTTCTAGTTACAACATATCTCTCTCTCTCTCTCTCTCATTCTCAAGTCATACACCACCCTCTCTCTCGATCTTCAGTGGTCGTCCACTCAAACCCCAGAGAGAAGATCACCGTCATCGTCACATCGTTGTGGTGTTGCTGCATCGACTACTCATGGATCTTCATCTCCTTTGGTGCATTTCGCTCTTGAGGAAGACGTTTGATCTCGTGAGACTACATCAGGACATTCATTGCATGGATCAACTACTTGGATTGCGTGAAGCACATGATTCATCTCTACGCTCGCAGCCGTCTCCTTCAACAGATAGGACTTGAGACAGGAGATCTCTTTGTTTAGAGACACGATCACAAACATGGTAGAAGAGGTATTCCTTTATCTAGTATGTGGTTTAGATGAAATGATCTGAGAAGTGTTCTTGGATCATTTGGTTTCATCGTTTAAAAATTTTAAATTCTGTTGCACCGAGCAACTAGTGTTACTAGTCGATCTCGATTGTATATAATATGATCCTCACACTTCTGTGATGCGATTAAGGATTCTCCAATATCCTTCATATCTATCTAGAATTGAATGCATAGATACTCCCTTGAGCAACATGCTGACTACAGAGACCTTTTCTGATGAATCTGTTCTCAGTGTTGCTTCTCTCCCCTAGTATGTCGATTTTGTGAACTATCTCAATTTTTTGTATGATATTCATTTCTACTAGTGGGAAGAATCTACAAATTTTTAGGGAAGGTGTGGATTGCATTTGGTGTAGATGCATTCCTCAAGAGGAGTAAACCAATGTCCTCGAGCACTATCATAAGTTCAAATATGGAGGGCACCATTCTGGAAGCAGAATGACAATAAAAGTATTAGAATGTGGCCTCCGGTGGTCCACACTATTCAAGGATACCACATAAGGATAGGTTTTAGGACTCAGCACATCACGGAAGCGTAAATATCGCATCACATGCGATCAAGAGCGACTAGTCACACTAGCTGCTCGGGGCAGCGGAAACTGAAACTTTTTATAAAGATGAAACCACATGATATGAGAACCATTCTCATATCGATTCAACAAGATCACAAACAAGTAATAGAATTACATATTGAAGTGTGTTTGCGATCGTGTATGTATCTAAATAAAGGGATCTCCTATCTCAAGTCTGATCCGACAAAGGATGTACTTGTGGGCGCATGGATGAAATGCATGCTTCCCACAATCCGAGTTGATGATCCAAGCGCGGAGTCTCTTGATTTCATCCCAAAAAATCGGCAACCTTCCTCACGAGCAAGATGCACTAAAGATGGCGGAGATCCACGAGCAGTCAATTCGGCAACACAATGACGTCGTGACGACTGCGAGGGCCTCTAGGTCAATATGGTGGATGGCCACAATATTGAGAGAGAGAGAGGGAATGTATGAGAATAGAGAGATTTATTGCTCTTGCAATTGTTGTTATAAAGAAAGAGAAATGGACTGCCTTTCTTTTATAACATATTGGATGTCCATGGATCCCAATCCATGTGCACCGAATCAATTGTATAGATTATTTTGTGCTTTTAATAAATGGCCATGTTTTTGTTTCATAAATTTGTAACAACAAAAAATCAATTTAAAATAAATTAAATATATTGCGAATAATTTACAACACATTCAATTTAATTCAAATCAATCTCATGTGGAAATAAAGGAAAGAGGACAGGCCGCATTCCCTTAATAGAGTGGACGACCATACATGGACTAGGACTTCATGGTTGTCCACCCTCTTAAATTGGAAGGTGGTTCTCATCTTCCTTAAATGATAGATCACTATCTCTGCAAATATACCACATGTGCAACAACTTTTTTTGCAAAATTATTCACTAAATAATTCCAAATTATTTTATGATAATTTCAATCATGCCATTGAAAATTATGAATCATATTCAAACATTCAATATAAAATGTAAATTGCATTTACACTTAATTGTTCAATGTGAATCTAATTCACATTAACATTTAATTTGAAATTTTATTTACAATTAAATATATACATCATATTATAAATCATATTTATGATATTTATGATTAATATGGATAGTGATATCCATATTAATCATGTCCTTGATAATTAAATCACTTTTAATTATCTTGGATGACTATTTTCATGTATCATGATAATATGAATCATATTCATATTATTCATGATAATTAAATCACATTTAATCATCAATTTCCCAATGCTTAGATATATTATCAATAGTGGAATTATTCTTAAACTCTTTCAAGAATAATGTGCTTTCTCCATGGATACTTGGAGATAAAGATTGGGTAATTTTTCATTTCATGTATAGTGACTTGGATTGAGATCATATCTCAAATCAAGATCTCGAGGACCTCTCAAAGATGTTTGATTAGATCAAATGGTAAATCTAATCTTCTCATTGCATCTGAATCACATTCAGATCATTGTCCAGCATTTGGACTAAGATTGGATTACTAATCTACTGAGAGGAGTCACTAAAATACAAACCTATTTCATCATGCTCTCAGAATGGAAGTGCCATAGTTATACAATCATTTACGATCACATTACCTTCGAATATTACTAATACCCCTACATACCACATGCTGGAAGACCTAGAATAAACCCTAAGTCTTAGAGTATATTTACATTGTCTACTTTAAGATTTTATCATTAAGTTTCTCATTCAGTCATTGAGAGTTGGTATCGATCATATGCTTTCCAAAAACACATATCATACCAAAAAATCCTTTTCATGCTTCCAAAGTAATATGACCATGCATGGAATTTGATCGGTCCCAATAACCTCATGAGTGAGCTCATTTCTTCCGGTTTAATAGTGAAAATTATGATCCATCTGAATGATTGTATTACTCATATGCCCTCATATGCACACCAGCTCGTTGGTATATAGACTTTGGTTAGGTCATCAACCTAATGGTCTGACTAATGTACATACTTAGACATATAGTAATACATCTATCACTGATTAAAGGATTCGTGCCTATATTATGAAAGTATACGACATAAGTCTTAGTTATCTTGATCTCATTAAGTCAACTCTTTGACGTAACTTATCTAGCACCTCCGAATCTCTATTCCTATACAGAGGACCTACAACAAGAGGTCAGTCAGATATCAGCCTTTAGAGAAGAATTGCCTTCTATTTCTTAGGCTGGAGATCATCTCCTAACAACCATTTGACGGTGCTTGATGAGTCCTCAATATAACTCGAAGCACCAACCTTTATGATTCAACCATTGAATCAATAGTTGTATAATTATTAAGATGTCCATGGTATATAACCATAATTGTACTAAGGGACCTTATAAGTGCATTCATTTAACCTTTATTGATATATCAAATATTACAATAATATTTATTGTAGTAATGGTTTTCCCCAGTCTCACATGGCTAACAATTTTCCACTAGCCCTCAGAACTATTCATGTACAGTCTTCAAACCCATGCTCACTATATGTTGGTTGAAAACATTTTAGAGTAAAGGTTTGTTAGGAGGATCAACAATGTTGTCGAGAGAGGCCACCTTGGTGATGATGATGTCACCACGCTTTTGAATCTCCCTAATGATGTGGTATTTCCTTTCCACGTGCCTGCTCTTTTGATGCCATGTGGGTTCCTTCGCCTGAGCTATGGATCCTGTGTTGTCGCTGAGTAGCAGGGTGGACGTATCAGAGAAAACTACGCCAAGTTCCAAGATGAACTTGTGCAACCACACCACATTCTTTACAACATTCGATGAGGCAATGTATTTGGCTTCTGTTGTTGAATCAGTTGTAATGCCATGCTTCTTGCTTCTCCTAGTCACAACACCACCATTTAGTAAGAACACAAACCCTGAAGTTGGCTTGCGGTCATCTATATCAGATTGGAAGTCAGAATCTATGTACCCTAAGACATGGAGATTACCATCTCCATTGATCAAGATGTAAACTTGCATCCATCTCAGATACTTCACTATGTTCACTACATTCCAGTGTTCTTCTCCATAGCAAGATTGGTAACTTCTTACCACTTCCACTGCATGGCAGATATCTGGCCTTCTGCACATCATGGAGTACATAAGGCTTCCCACCGCTGATGTGTAAGGTTATCCAGCCGTGGCTTTCTTATCCTCAACACTTTGAGGAGCCATCCCTTTAGATATGTGGATGCCATGTCTTAAGGGAAGGAATCCTTTCTTAAAAATCTCCATACAGAAAAGTTCCAAGATCCTCTTAATGTACCCATGTGTCAATCCCAAATCTTCTTCTATTTTATTAAACAGCTTCAGACCTAAGATATAAGAGGCATCTCCGCGATATTTCATCTTAAAGGTATGGGACAACCAGATCTTAACACTACTCATCATCCATGTATCACTCCCAATGATAAGGATGTCATCTACGTAAAGCACGGTGAACACAATGTTGCTCCCACTAAGCATCTTGTACACAAATGTTTCATCATGTTTCTAAACAAAGTCATAACCCTTTATGGTTTTGTCAAATCTGATGTTCTAGCCATGAGAAGCTTGTTTAAGCCCATATATGGATTTCTTCATCTTGCATACTTTGCATTCCTCCGTTATGAAGCCCTGCGGCTGCTCCATGTAGATATCCTCCCCAAGGTATCTATTGAGGAATGTCGTCTTGATGTCCATCTGCTAGATGTCGTAGTAAAGATATGTAGCTATAGCTAGCAGTGCCCTAAGAGATTTAAGCATAGCCACAGGAGAGAATGTCTAATGCAATCGATGGATTCTCTATGTATGTAGCCCTTTGTTGAGAGCGAAATTGAGGAGATCAGATAAATAAATGGTAAACAAGTGGTGTCGTTGTTGTTGTTCCCAAAATCCCGTGACAACAAAAAATATTTTTTTTTATTTTTGCTACTTATTAACATGTATAGCGGATAGGGTCGAACTCAGGGAGGCTACAAATCCTGAGGGTTATTCAATTAATCGAAAATCAATTAAGAGAAAACAAGAATCTCAAAGGACAACTATCCTTGGTTTTTGTGATTTTTTTATCTTTTTATTTTTTTATTTTTTTTATTTCTAATTTTTTTATATTTTCTGATTTTCAATGTTTTTAGTGATTTGATTTTTTGCAAGTTTTTTTATTTTCAAAAATAACACGAAATAATATTCACAGGATCAAAAAAATACGCACACCCACTCTTTTTGTAATTTTTCAATTTAATCAAAAATACTCAGAAAAATCCAAAGAAAATATTTTTGGGTTTTAAAAGTTTTGAAATATTTTTTAGAATTTTGTGGAATTTTTAGATGTTTTTGTATTTTTCAAAAAATCAAACAGTGAGAAAATGTGAAAATGTGCACAGCTTGGAGTAATTTGAAACTTAAAATATTTTTAAAGCCAAAACTTCTAATAATTATTTTTAAGACAAACTAGAAGCAATTATCTACAAACAGGAACTGAAATCACTATTTTTGGATTTTTATAGAATTTTCTATGATTTTTGAAACAATTTTAATGTTTTTCAATTTGTTGGGTTTTATAAATATTTAATGCATGAAAATTGGTCAAAAATTAAAAGACAATAAATACAACTACTCTAATGTTTTTGGAATTTTTGGAAAAATATTTGAATTTTTATTAATTTTGGAATTTCAAACAGGGAAAAATGACATGTTTTGATTTTTTAATAATAATGAATGAAATCAAAATGCCATGAAAAATTTATGCTAAGAAGATAATCACATCAGGAGTATAGCATAATTTTTGCAAGATTTTTAGATCACAAATAACATTGATTTCATTCAAATAGAGAAAGCAAATTATTGTTCTGGAGTTTAGGGACTAAATTGTAATTTCGAAAAGTTTCGCACTGAAAATAAATATAGAAATCAATCACAGGGGAGAATGCGTAATTTACCACTATATCATGTGCATGTCATGTGCTTGAGGCTCTGGTAGGGACTTTTAGCAATTTTCGTGAAACTCTAGCGCACAACTGTAATTTTCTCAAATTAAATTGATCTGGCAGAGACTCTTTCGTAATTTCAGAAATTTTGGAGGGCTTTGATTATAATTTTCCCTTTTTTTAATGAAGACCTAGGGAGGTTCGATTCTCTTCCTTCTCACGAACAGGGGGAAAGAGACCAAAGGAGGTGTCGCCCCTCCTTCTTCAAATGGCGATGGCGGTGGGCGTCGCCGCGGGATGGCGTCGAGGTTCTAGACGATTGGAGGTTAGAGGAGCCGCTCACAGAGGTGGCTAGCAGGTGTGGGCGCGGCGTCGATGGAGCACCGCGGGTGGCCGAGGAGGACCGCGTGCTCAGGAGGAGGAGCGGTCTGGTCAGGCGTGCACCTGGAGGTCTCACGTGGGTCAGAGGTGGAGTGCGCCGAGGCTGGGGCTGCGATCTTCAATGGCGAGGGAGCGTGCGGGGGCTCCGCTGGCGGCACCGCCCGCGACCGAGTTCGCTGGAGGTCGTCGAGGGTGCAGAGGCTCCGCGCTCAGGCGGAGGGTCGGTTTGGACGGGAGTGCGCCGTGGATGGCGGCTCTGAGGAGGGCGGCGTAGCAGCTGGAGGCCAGGGGCAGTGGCGCCAGGAGGAAGTGGCGGCGGAGTACGCTGCGACTGGCGGCATTTGGTGGCGGCGGGGGGTGGCGACCCCGCTGCCTGTTGGAAGTTTTTTTTTGTAAATTTTTTTATTGTTTATTGTAAACAGTGAATAGAAGAAAAAAACTTTTTTATTTTATTTTTTTAAAATCTATAAAACAGAAAAGTAAAAAGGATATAGAAATTCTTTTTGTATATATTTTTTTATTTTTTTCCCTTTTTTATTTGATCCTGCAAAACCAACGTTAGAGAAAACGAAATAACTTTTTTATTTGTTTACAAATCGGAAAAATGAACGGAGATTTGACGGAGATGAGGGTTTAGAATCCGATCTCCGGCCACCGTATGCGGCCGGAGTTGAGAGATCGTGGGCGATAGAAAGAGAATGCGTGGAGATCGAGAAAGTGAGATGAAAAATCGAGTCGGTGGTTGAATAAATCGTGGTAGATTTTAAGATCTAGATAAAAAAATAATAACGAGATAAAAATACGAGAAATAAACTACGATTAACCTAGATAAAAATAAGAAAAATTTGGATCTCAGCTTAGGAGCGGAAAAGGACCGTGATCTCCTCAACAAGGCCGACTCACTGTCACCGGACGGCTTGGAGACTAGGCAACTTTGTCGACGAATTTTTCTCTCGGAGATCGGGCTCCTCTCTCTAAAGATTGATCAAGTTGAAATGAGGGAGAAGGAGACATATAAATAGAAAAGATGGAATGAAATTTGAATTTTTGAAATTTTTTGGATAAAGAGATAAGAGAGATGAAAATTGAAATGAATTTTTTAATTTTGGGTGGAAGAGATAAGAGAGATGAAATGACAAATGAGATAAAAATAAAAAGAGATAAAAGTATTTACAAAATTATCTATTTTTTTAATTTTCGTCATTTATTTATTTGGATTAAAACATGTTATTTTTTTATTTTTTATGGTGGTTAATTAAAAATAACAACTATATACATATACTATATACACACATGACATTATATACAAGGGTAAATGAGAAAATTAGCCTTTTTGTTTTAAGAATTTATTTTTATTTTTATTTTTATTTTTATTTTTATTTTTATTTTTATTTTTATTTTAAATAATTAGTGAGAATAATTTACAAATATATACAAATACAATATGCACAAAATACATGGGAAAATTGCACAAACCACCCCAGAAAATTGACTTTTCAACCATAACTCCAAAAATTATGAAAATACAGCCATTTTAAATATAATTTAATTTAGAAACCAATGGAAGTGAGATTGTTTCAATTTGAGCTCATATGGAGCCGGAATTGGTCTTTCAATTAGTGCTTAGTGTCTTTTTCCAAGTGTGGCTACTTTTATTCTGTACATGATTTCATTGTGCAATCATTTTTATTAATTAGGACACATTTTTAATTAAAACTTTAGTTTTGAAAGTTATTTGATCTAAGGTCAATTAAGGCATAAATAAATTAGTGTCAGTTTTATACAGACTTATACACAAAGTAAGTGAGAAGTATTTACAACAACACACACACACAAAATTTTTTGGATTTTCTGCTTAAGGACCCTATCTCCCCCTACTTTATTCCTAGTCGATCAGGTCAAGTCTTGACCTTCTTTCGGGATTCGGGTCAGCCTGTATACAGTCTTCCTTTTTTTATTTTCTTTTCTTTATTTTTTCTTTCTTTCTTTCTTTATTTATTTTAGGTTAAAATTAGTAAGAAGTATAGAATATTTACACACAGATGCAAGTTAGTAATAATATGGAGTTAGTGTTTTATGCAGGTGTTTTATAAGGGATTTTAAGCTAAAATAAATGAATAAACATGATGAATCGCAAATTCATCACCCTTGGCTATGAGCTGTGCCTTGAAGGTCTCTACCTGCCCATCAGGTCCCCTCTTTCTCTCAAAGATCTATTTACACCCAATGAATTTTACCCCTCCAGGTGAGTCCTCTAGGTTTTATACACCATTCTTGTACACAACGTCTATTTCATAATTCATTTCTAGCATCCATCTATCCATGACATGATCCACGAGTGCTTCATCAAATGAAGTTGGATTATTATCAGTTTCATCTGACATGTGGAATTAGTACTTTTAGGTGGTTCAACCACCCTCGTACTCCTTCGAAGAGGTATGAGCGTTTCATCTTCATTAACATCTTTTGTTTCTGGTTTAGGAAGCTCAATATCCTTAGGGGCAATGAGTTACTTTATTTCAATTTTGTCTTGATTATTAAGGAAGTCATAATCTTGAAATTTCACATCTTTATAGACAAAAACCTTTTGAGTCTCACGGTCATAAATTGGTATCCTATACCGTCTTTTACATTTCTAATGAAATAGCACTCTGAAGTGTGATATTCCATCTTACTTGCATCCACATTCTTCGCATAGACGAAACAACCCCAAATCCTTAAGTGTCTGATACTAGGCTTGGTTCTAACCCAAAACTCGTGAGGGATTTTGGGTACACATTTGCTAGGAATCTTATTTAGGATATATATTGTAGTCTCTACTGCATACCCCCAGAAACTAAGAGGTAAATGTGTTTTTCTCATTATTAAATGGACCATGTCCATGATGGTCTCGTTGTGTCATTCAGCAACACCATTTAGCTGGGGGAGTTCTAGGAAGAGTGAGATTAGATACAATTCCTCTCTCTTTGAAGTATTCCTTAAATTCATCTTAGAGGTACTAATGAATCCTCACCTCATCACCTTTATTGTTTCACTTTGACCTTAAATTACTTCCTAAATGCAAGTATATATCATTAATTTGCCAAGATAAACACTCTGTAAATTGTACAAAATATTGTATAAAATAATATATAAATATTGTATTTAATTCGGAAAGAATAGAATAAAGGAAGAAAAGAAAAAGAAATGAAGTGTCAAAGATACTGAGTGACCTTAGACCCTGAGACCCAGTCATCATGGTAACTTGGTCAAAGGAATAAAGTAGGAGGAGATAGGGCAGAAGAACTGTACAAACATACATAGAAACCCATACACAAAACCATAATTTAAATTGCCTAAATATTGCCTTTTGGGACCTATTTTGTTTAATTGTTTTTACACTTCAAATAATAAAACCCTCAATATTAATATTTTACATTAAAATACAAAGAAAATAAAATTGAGTTTACATAAAAATTATGCACAGTATGCTGGGGACACACAAAATAAAAAGCTAGAATAAAAACTTCATAGACCTGTTTCTTCTCCATACATTATCAAAATTGACCAAAATCACTTTAATTGTATATAACTTTTAATGAGCTATTTAATGAAGGTAGTTTATTTGAATTTGAAGTTAAGAGGCAAAAGTTAGGTTTTGGGCCCCCATTGTGCAATATACGTATATATGTTTTATTCAATATATGTACATTTTATGTTTTTCAGTTTCTTTTAATTTTATATAATAATAAATATTATTTTAAATAATATCGTAATTAAAACAAAAGAAAACCATTATAATAAAATTAAAATAAATCAATTCCCTTTATATCTATATATGAAATATACCTACATATACCTATAAAAAAGATATACATAACTAATTAAGTGTATAAATAAAGTCTTAAAAATACAAAAAAATACCTACATTTGTAATTAAATATATTAAAAATATGTAAAATACCCACATAAAATAATAAAATGTATAATACAAGATAAAAACAAAATTATCAAAATACAAGCATTATATTGTACTTTATATGTAAATAACTTCTAATAAAACATCTCAAAAAATAAACAAAAATATGTATTAAATACTACATAAATAAGAAATATTTTTTATTTAAATTAAAAATTATTTGATCGTCTATTATATTATATTAATTTTCAAAGGTGTTTTGCCTTGCATTTTCCTAGTTGATCCACGTAGACCTACCATGGGTGCCCGTTTGTTGACTGCGAGTCAACTTTATAGGCTAGACATACAACCCTTGTCAAAGCCTCAAGTAAGTCCATTTTCTTTGATTTTTCAACTATGATTTGAGGCTTGAGGAGTCTTGATTCCTTCAACGATATTGCTCACCACTATTTCCTAATCACCACCCACATTTTTGATCACCCAATCCTTCATTCCATCGTTGCCCAACCTATGATCTTTCCAGTTGTTCACCTTCTATAAAATTCACTCCTCTTCATCTTTTTAAGTTTTATCCTTCTTCTTCGTATCCCCTCAAACTACCATCGTTGGCTTCCTTTTTGTGACATGAAGAGGAATTGAAGGTTTGCAGCGGGTAGGAAAAACAACACCATTGTCGCTGAGCAATGGAGTGTAGCTTTTAGTTGTACATTACACTGCTTAGTTCTCTTTTTCCTTTATATTATTTATTGTTTATAATTATTTGACTGTTCTGACCACTAGTTTCTTTGTTGATCTTTCTTGCGACGGACCACATGGTAAGGTCACTTCTTAGGAGGTGGACGCACCCGAGCCATGGCTCTTCTCCTTGTGAGCCAACTAGGAGAGAGCATGAGAGAGGAGCAGGGATAAAAGGAGAAGAGCGGACTTATATAGTCTTTATTTTATTTTATGAGAGAGAGAAATTGATATTATTTTTGTAAATTAAATTGTAATAGTTTTGGACATTGGACACCATCACTTCACGAGGTCCATTGCCGGGGTTTCTATTCACCTGGGGGCCTCGTCAAATTTTTTGCCATTTTCATCGCCTTTATTTTTCTTCGTTTCACGTGTTTTGAGTTTTCTGCCTTTCTTTTTATTTATTTCTATGATTGAGCCCCTAGATATAGGTTTGCTTGACTTGGTAGATAGGTCCACAACCAAAATATACTCACGTACCTGTAGTTCACTTTGCTTGGATCTAGTCAAAAATTAATTGTTAATTACTCGATTTTTGAACCATGAGCCATGAGAGACTCCACACAGTGCTTGCAGAACCCGTTGTGGCAAGCACCAAGGAGACTCCAAGATCGAACACTTGGATCCATTTTTGAGTGATTAGCATTTGGTTCTTCCTGATAATAGCAATTCTCATTTAGGATAATTTATCACTTGCATATTGCTCATGTAGTATAGGTTTATATATTCTATTTTGCATCCCACGTGGAGAGAGCTGACAAGCATTGTAAGTCTCCTTACTTTGCATGCATCATTTGATACAAGAGTGAGATTTCCACTCTAGTATCCACATGTGTTTGCTTTTTTACCTTCTCGCCCTATGTTTATGTCACTTAGGACTCAAAGAAAATACAAACAAATCATTAGGCACTTGCTATGAAAAATACTCAAAAAATGAAAATCCAAAAAATAAAATAAGGGGGATGCTAATAAAACTTTTACCTTAATTAAAATTCATAATGGACATATTTGTTTTGGGTTCATAAAGCCCTCATTGCTTTCAAGTACAATCCAGACTGAGTGAGGCGCAACCCCTTAACGATTAGAGCCAAAAACCTGATCTGTGGTGGCCTTAATTATCACTCGGGTTGGCAAAGTATTGGTGCTTCTATCGTACGTGACCGAGTAGGGCCTTATCGATGATGATGCTCCCTCCTTGTGTGAATCATCTGACTTGGTCTGAAGTATTGAGTGTAGGTCATGCCCTCACGGTTGTGTCTATCGCATCGATTTGCGTCCGAGTACCTCACTTGTGGGGGAAGTATCGATTTTGCCTATTGGCTTCCTCCTCTGTTTCTTTGGCTGAGTAGCTGCCCAGGCACGAGATCAAGGATCTTAAAGTGTGTAGATCACATGTTACAAAGGAGGTGGAAGAAGTATAGGGTACTATATTGATAATACACTCTCTTATAGGGATAGTTCTCATAAGGATGTGTTACTGGGTCTTGCCTACAAAACCAAAATAAAAGTGCAAAGATAAAAGTATCCGAACTCTTATGGCTTCATCTGTGTTGAGTTGATGAACCTAAAACTTGTTTGGTGTTTGTTTGATTTCAATTAAGTTCAAATACCAATACCGTACATTTTGTGCCATTTTTATTTCCTCTATTTTATTCCTCATTTGAACCCCACTCAGTTCGATCCTTCTATTATTTTCACTCAATTATTCCTTGTTTGACACTACATCCTTCATCCATTCTCGATATCCCTCTTCATCTTCGAGATGGCGACTCATGGATGGCTTAGTTGGGACTTCGCTGACACCAACATCGATTCCATGTCCTCGCTTTCTCTAGTAATTCAGGGTGATTCCCGAGAATCCGGTTCGGACTCTGCAAACCGATCTACAAACTCCCCGCCTTCTTCAATAATCCAGGATCACTCTTATCCCAAACTCTACCCATTTCGGATGGCAATTGTTTCACTCCTTATACATCGCCAAACATAATGAAATTTTGTGTTGATTACACAGAAAAATTCGTTGCATCTGGTGCTTCAATAAATACTAATTTGGGCATCATTCCATATGCAAAATCACAATCCTAATCCGGTGCTAGAAATTCTCTCATATTCGGACTCAGATACGGAGATGGCTCTAACAGGAAAAGGTAAGGGACTGCAACACCCACAACATCCTCTACAGCCAGAGCAGAACCAACCAGACTAGATAGCAGTGAATGCCCAACTTCTCACCTCTACTCAGACAATTCAATAGCAACTCACCGACCAGGCATTGGCCCAGGTCACCTTCCAAAACATGCTTAATGATCTGAGGAGAAGGAGAGACAAACAGGGAGGAGGAGCAGAAGAGGGAGAGAGAGCAGATGGAGCCGGTGGAGGTCCGAAAAATGAGCAAAGAGAGAGGCCCAAGACTACGCTCTAGGAGACCTACAATCTTGGAGCAGGACAAATGACCGAGTTGGTCTAGATCCTAGTGGTCCTTGCACACTTCGAGTTGAAGCCTCAGCTCTTGGCGCTTCTTCCCACCTTCCACGGGAATGCTAATGAGGAATCATATATCTATCTGCAGTAATTTGCTTACATCTAAGGTGCAACTCACTACCCTAACATATTGTTAGGCACAATTAAGATGACAGACTTTACATTCATCCTTCTAGATAAGGTGCTTCATTGGACCAACCAGCTAGGGAAAGTCGTCATGACCTGGGAGGAGCTCAAGTAAACATTCTTACATAAATTTTATCCTCTCAGTCAGTTCAACCAGATGCGAGCAAGAATAGCCAACTTCTCCAAAGCCATCCACGAGTATATTCATGAATCTTAGGAGTAGTTTAAAAATTTGCAAGACAAGTGTTTCTATCATTATATTCCTTGGACCAACATGGTCTAACAATTCATTAGGGGACTTACTATTAAGAGCCAGAAGCTCGCGACTGCTACATGTGGTGGGTTGCATTTCACAAGGATGAGGACGTCATTTGGCAGATCTTCGAGTAATGGTCGAAGAAGAGGTTGCCTTGTCGTCGTCCCATGCATATCAGCATTAGACACATAGTCTCCAGAAGCCAGTTCATATGACGACTTCTCACGAGATGGATAGGGACGAGAGATCTAATCCGAGCATCATAGGGAGCCTCCCGTCCAAGGAGGATATTATTGAGAAATGATCACAGGATCTTGAGAACTTTTTCATGATCAAATAGATGACCCAATATTTGGATAAATTAGATCAGAACACCTAGCAGCTGGAGCTACTGGTGAGTACAATCAACACTTGTTAGTTTGTATATGCGTCAGATTCAACTCCTACTGAGACGAAGGAGCCATCATCTCCTCAACCTTCTCAGCAGAGTCCTGCACAGCTAGCGGTACGACACTTGTACTATGTGCAGGACACCGAACCCACATGACCTCAGCAACCACCGCAACAACTAGTTGTCTCCTAGCCCAAGCTTCAGGTCCTACATGATCCATGTTATCCTCCATCACCTCTCATTCAAGAGGTGAATGGCATATGGAGTAACGATGCACAACTGGCCCATCCTGGCGGACAACAGTAGGGCCAGTTTATAGGAAACCATCCATTCCCTCAACAACAAGGAGGAAGACTTGTTTAAACTAGCCTCAGCACCAGAAGCAGTCACCGCCATACCATGGCAATTGAAGACAGAATCAATACCAACATCTACAGTACTGACCTTACTTGTAGAGTCAGCAGTACTCGATTGTTCCTTACCAGCACCAGCCTCCTCAGCATTAGTAGTACCACCCTTATCCCCTGTATAATTCTTTGCATTCCTACCAGAAGCCTACACACTATTCACATTATTAGTGGGGTCAACACGCTAAACAATCTGAGGATGCTCCTGTGAATCCTGACTTGGATTGTTTGGCTCATCTGGTAAAGAGCCTTGATGAAATGAGCTAGAATCTCGATGACCTCACTGTTGCCAAAACTCCAATTTTGACATAGGTGGAGGCCAACCCCAATAAGTTTAGGAAGAAAGAGTATGTAGTATGTGATGTTCTCTCTAGTCTAATAGAGTCAGATGTACATGATTTGTTTTTATCTAATGTTGTCACTCTCAGATGCGGTAGGACCTTGCAGCCGACTGCCACCATGAAAGGGAAGAATAAAGCTTCACCTGACGTATCATTCTCTTCTACATCAACCGATCAAACAATCAGGCTGGGTGAGGAAGAAGAAGACAGAGGAGAAGCACTAGACACAAACAACCAAAAAACTACAAAATAAGAAACAACAAAAAGAAAGAGGCATCAATAACTGAAACACCACTGTGTTGTTCACATAGGAGACCACACCTACAACTACCCTAATGCTAGTAGATGGATCCCCAAATGCAACTTTTGGGTGTCCACCTCTCTTGGATGACCAAGCTCCTTTTAGTCATACATTTGTACAGCCTGATGTGGGCATTAAATTTGATGTAATTAAGAATAATATTTTTTCTTTTGGTTCTGTAAATATTCACTTTCTATACTCTTTGAGAAACTCCAAAAAATAAAAATTTAAAATTTGCCTTGTCCGACCCTGATGTGGACTAAGTCATTCAGAATCTTGTTCTATAAATGCCTTTTCTTAAGGCTATCAAGTACATGCCTAACATCAAGAAAGGGCTAAAAAAGCATGTACTTCAGAGAGACAGTCATGTCAAGATAGAGAAAGGAATGTGAAGCATATTTTGACCGTGCTACTGTGAATGCAAATAGAAATCTCCGACCAAAAAGAAAGACATGGGAGACCCTCTTGTCATATGCCAGATGTTCGATCAAGAATTCGATCAAATGCCCCTTGATAGAGAATCATCAATCAACCAAATGCCTAATTCATTGCTCAAAGAATTTGGGTTTGGACTGCTCAAGCCCACAAGAATGATTCTACAATTCATAAACACTTTAATCAAGCAACACTGAGGAATTTTGGAGGATGTCATCATCATAATTTAGGGAATGCAGTTCCTTGCGGACTTCATTGTGCTTTACATGGATACCTCAGGTCCTCTGGTTCATACCCCCTATTATCCTTGGACGATCATTCCTTCGAACAGCTAAAGTAGTGGTGGATTATGGCACTGGGCAGATCATCTTTAGTTCTAGCAGTGACAAGATTCCCATTGAGACGATCCCAGTGCCAAAATCGTCAGAGTCTGCATCAGACGAGAGCGAGCTTGTAGAGTAGAGAACAGAAGACGGTGACTTCTTGGCAGAGATTAAAGATACAAACCTTTTTATGGATGATATCAAGACCCATAAATTCCTCTCCACGTAGGAAGGAGTGGATAGCACAGTCGAGTTGTCTTGTAGGATGAGATTTTTGCTGAGTTGCTTGAAGAATACATATTTGTCCATTTGCCCTTTCTAGAGCATGAAGAAGTCATTGAAAATTTTTGTGAATAAAATTCAATTATCGAATAATTTTGTGCAGCACTACACTCGGATCTTGAAATGACAATAGTGGACATTTTATAGTTGAAAAATCCAATATCATCGCTTGCACAGTAGCTTAGGTCAACATCGAACTAAATCAGACCCTGCCTGAGCTCAAACCACTCCCAACTAACATGAAATATGCCTTCCTTGTAGTGCACAATGCATGTTCTATGTAGTCATCAATTCCCATCTGATCGAGGAATAAGAATCTCGTCTGCTCGAGGTTCTAGAAAGAAATTGCAAGGCCACAGGCTGGAAAATTTCAAATCTCCATGGGATCAACCTATCATTATGCTCGCATCACATATACCTTGAAGAGGACAACAAAGCATCCCGAGAATTCCATCACAGATTGAATCCATATCTTCAGGAGGTTGTGATGAATGAAATAACAAAATGATGTGATGTTGGATTCATATATCCCATCTTCAATTTTAAATGGGTGAGTCCCTTACATGTCGTGCCAAAGAAATCAGGTATCTCCATGGTGAATAATGACAAAGGAGAGGAGATAGAAACCAGAGTTCTAATATCTTGGTACGTATGTGTGGATTACAAATGATCGAATTAGCGATAAAGAAAGACCATTTCACACTTTTCTTCATCTACCAGATAGACAAAAGTCTGGTATCGTGAAGGAGTGCTTTTGTTTCTTGGTTGGATACTCTAACCAAGTTTCTATAGCCCATGAAGATCAAGAGAAAACGACCTTCACATGTCCATTTGGGACATATGCCTTCCGCAGATTGTCGTTTGGTTTGTGTAATGCTCCAACAACATTTCAGCAATGTATGTTGGCCATATTCGCAGATATGTTTAGCAGTTTTCTCGAGATTTTTATTGATGATTTCTCGGTATACAGCGACAGTTTGATCAATGCCTATCTTACTTGGATCTAGTGCTAAAAAGATGTTGTGAAGTGAAACTGGTGCTCTCGTGGGAGAAGAGACGTTTCATGGTGACTGAGGGGATTTTACCAGGTCATGTCATATAAAAATGCGGCATGGAGGTAGATTCTGCAAAAGTTAGATTCAATTATAAAACTCGAGCAACCTACAAATTTGAAGCAAGTGTTATCATTCCTTTGACATGTTGGATTCTATCGCATATTCATCAAAGGCTTTAGTTAAATGTCCGACCTCTAATTAAGCTTCTAGGCAACGAGGATGATTTCATTTTTGATTCCAGAGTCCTCCAAGCCTTCAATCAGTTGAAATAATTGAACACCCATGCTCCTATTCTACGATCAGCAGATTGGTCTCTACCATTTGAGATCATGGCAGATGCTTTTGATTACGTAATTAGAGCGGTTCTAGGATAGTGAAGACATAATCTACCATTTTCTATTCACTATGCTAGCGGGACTCTAGATGAAGATACAAAACTACACTGTCACTGAAAAAAGTTGCTAGTAGTCGTCTTTACCCGGGAGGAATTCTGATCCCATCTCCTTGGATCAAAAGTTGTAGTCTATACAAACCACTCTGCCATCAAGTACTTGTAAGCCAAGAAGGATGCCAAACAAGGGATAATTGGATGGATCCTTCTGCTCCTAGAATTCGACTTGAAATCTATAACAAACATGGGGTTAAAAATGTGGTGGTAGATCATTTGTCAAAATATCCAGAGCCAGGCACTCCTGAGCAGAGCTTACTGCCAATTATAGAGACTTTCCTAGATGAACCTATTCTGTCAGTCACCTAGCTCCCATAGTTTGATTATATTGTGAATTATCTTGTGTCCAAGAAAACTTCACAAGATTGGTCGAAGCTGAAAGTAGATAAATTCTTGTCAGGTATTCATTTCTATCAGTGGAAGGATCCATATCTCTTTCATGATGGGGAAAATAGCATCTAAGGAGGTGCATTCCTTAGGAGGAAGTCCAAAGTGTCCTCGAACATTACCATGCCAGAGAATCAAGAGGATGCCAGCTTTCAGGCATGGATGTAGGTGCCCCCAGTGCTTAAATTTGAGCAACACCACTCTAGGGAAAGAACGACAGCGAAAGTGCTCCAACGTGGCCACTAGTTGCTGACTCTATTCAAAGATGCAGAAGACTTTGTCAAATGTTATACTTATTATCATAAGATGGGTGGTACCATAGGAATGAGAGATGTAATGCCCATGAAGTACATTCAGATCTCGGACATTTTTGATGCATGGGGCATTGACTTCATGGGCCCATTTCCCAACAATTAGGGATTCGAGTATATTCTATTTACTGTCGACTACGTGAGTCGTTGGGTGGAGGCCATCCCGACCCAAGCTGCCGACAGTTGCACCGTCTGCCAGTTTTAGAAATAACACATCATTACAAGGTTCAGGATCCCGAAAATTCTGATATCATATGAGGTTAGTCTTTTTATAAACATAGAAGTGAAGAAGTTGACTGAAGAATACTACATTGAACATTGAGTCGCTTCTCCATACCATCCACAATCCAATGGCTTGGTAGAATGTTCAAACAGGGAGAATAAGACAATTCTAGAGAAACTTGCACGTCCTGACAGGAAGAACTATTCGCAACTCTTGACTCGGGTGTTTGGGCCTATTAAATCGCGTGCAAGACACCTTTGGGTTTATCTCCCTATTCTGGTATACAGCAAATCTTGCCATTTGCCCGTAGAACTCATTCACAAATCTTTGTGGGCAATAAATTTCTATAATTTGGATTCCAACAAGGAGAAAAGAACATAAAGTTGGATCGAAATCGACTTCTCGAATTCTGTGACTATGCATACAACAACAACCTGATGTATAAGGAGAAGGTCAAGAAGTGGCACGATAAGCACATCCACCAGGACTTTTAAACCTGGTCAGAAGGTTTGGTTATTTGATGTTGAGTTGAAACATTTCCCAGGGAAGTTGAAGAGCATGTGGATCGGGTCTTTTAGAGTGAATCATGTGCGTAATAATGGAAGTACCGTCATATCTTGTTTGTTAGGTGATGCACAACCATTTGCGATCAATGGACTATTACTGAAGCCATATCTTGAATATGATACATTTCCATCTGTTGTAGATTCTAATGAGGTGATATACCATGAAGAGCTCAATACCACAACATCAGTGCAATCTAACGAGGCACAGAAAAACATTTTTGATTAATTAATATTTTTTCTTTTATTCTTATATTCTTCTTTTCATTTTCATTCTTCAAATTATGTCTTCCGTGTTGCTCTCACCCCATTCATCAATATTATACTTAGAATATGCTTCATCCTAAGTATAGGGGGGTGAGCGCCCTCGGGTTATTCATTCTTTGATCCCTCGCACGTCTCCTAAACTCTTGATATATTGTCAATACTTAGGGATATTTTACCCTAAGTATAGGGGGAGACGTACCAAACAAATGATTTTATTCGTTCCCCCCCTCAACCCCTCCTGCATTGTATACAACCTGTTATATTAAAGATTAACTGATCCTAAGTATAGGGGGGACGGTTGACTTCACATTCGTTATTCAGTCGTTGTAGTATAGACTTTCCAAGTATGATATATATATTCCTTTTCTCTCTAGTCTATGAGGACATAGCTCAAACTAAGTACAGAGGGGTCATACATACGTTCTATATTTTTTATCCATAACTTGTACTTTGTAATTTCAATAATATGGATAATTAATAAACATCAAAATACACATCAAAATCTTTGTATATATTGATTAATAAACTAGGTTAAAAATATTTTGCAAATTTTTTGAAAATGGTTGGAAAATCACTTTGAAAAATCTGTTGATACCATTACGAAAATATTTTGTAAAATGTTTTAAAATCTTCATAAAAATGTTTTGTTTGAAAAATTTCTTTCATTTGTTTGAATAAAATGTTTTGAAAAACTATTTGCAAATTGTTTGAAAAATGGTTGCAAAAATACTTTGAAAATTCTATACATATTATTTGAAAAATCTTTGCAAAATGATTTTCAAATTTTGTAAGCGATATTTACACCCATAACCCTGGGTAATTTCGTAATTACCCCAGGGACCCTCCATAATCATGAATTACACCGAAGAGACTGAATAACCGCTCTGCTTTACACTCATAACCTTTCGTTAGTTTAGTTCATTAACTCAACAAAATGGTTGAGTTAATCTAACCATTCTGTGATTTAACGATTGGGATTAATAAAAATAAAAAAAAGAAAGAGAGGGGAGGAGGTGGGCTCGATCTTGGAACCGGGGGGGGGGGGGGGGGGGGGGGCTCTGACCTGCCGACTAGGGGCTTGCATAGGGAGCTTTGGGCGGAGGCTTTCAGCGAGGGATCGGGCATGTTGCTTCGACCTGTGGCAAGTAGAGGGGGCTTAGGATTTGGGAGGGCGGCTCTGACCTTTCGACCCTTAGATCTTCCCCCGTAAGGTCTTGGGGAGGGCGGCTCCGACCTGGGAAAGCAAGAGCAGATTTCGGGAAGCCTTTGAGCGAGGGTGCTCCAGCTTGGGGATTGGGGGGGGGGTTATGGTGGGGGTACTCTGACCTAGGGTCGATGGGGGGGAGGCTCTGACTACAGTGTGCATGGGGGCCTCCACTCGAGTTTGCGGGGGGAGGGGACTCTAACTGCAGCTTTTTGGACTTGCAGGCAGGGAGGGGCACCGACTGAGAGGGGGCAGACGAAGGGCTTCGATTGGTAAGAGGCTTCGACTGCGAACTTGCAGGCGAAGATGGATAGGAGCATGCAAATGAGGTTTAGCAAGCTGGAAGGGGCACCGATTGGGAGGGGGAAGATGAAGGGCTTCGATTGCGTAGATGCCACGACTAAGGACTTGCAGGCGGAGATGGACAGGGGCTTGAAAATGAGGTTTTGCAGGCGAGGAGAGAGGAGGCATCGATGGCTTGGAGGCGGAAGGGGAGGATCGGTGGGGGAGGAAGGAGACAATGGTCTCATTTGTAAATACCAAGAACTTAAAGGTATAAAACATAAAATATTTGACAGATACCGTCATTTTTAACAAGAAATTTGATGGAAGTTAACACGGGGTTATGGATGTAAGAGTTAAGCACTACTCAAGATCTTGGATGTAATTCGTGATTATCGAGGGTTCCTAGAGTAATAACGAAATTACTCATGGTTTTAAGTGTAAATATACTATTTTGTAAATATTTGTAAAGCTTTTTTGTCAAATTATTTTTCAACATAAGGTTTTCAAAATGTTTGTAAAAATAGTTTCAAATTATTTTGAGAACGTTTACATAATTCAAGCAAATAAAAATCTTTTACATACTACGTACATAGGTGTAAATAACTAACTCAATTCCTGTAAATATCTGTTGTTTATTTCTAACCCTATTTTAGTAAATAACAAGACAAACTCCCATGTAAATATCAGCACATAATTATTTTCTAACTATTTTCTTTTCAAAAACCTCTAAAATTTTGCAAAATTAAAAATCCATAAAAATTTGCAAAAATGTATTAAAAATTTTGCATAAAATTTGTTATCTTTTTTAAAAAATTCAACAAAAAGTTCAAAATGAGAAAATTGTTTCACACAATTTTTTTTTGCATTGTACATAGCACGCGTATTTTTAGGAATAATCAACATAATTGAACAAGTCAAAATATAGTTTGTAGATTAGATCTTGGAATAGACCTTAATACACTTAATTTTAGAGGAACCCATTGAGGATTGGAATTGGAGATACTTCAGGTCGCCTTGACTTAATTCTTCAGATTCCATGAGACTATTTTCATGAGTCAATTCAATATGTCTATATAGAATCTTTCGTATCATCCATAATACTCTTGATACAATGGTTTGATCAAAAAACTCGCACTTAGCACTTAGCTCAACCCAGATGGATTGCTGAAAAATCTTAGAGTCTAAGTCGGACGATGCTACGTCACTTCGTCAAGGGTGGCTTCGGAACCATTCTTGGGGATTATCGAAATCGATACTCTAATCTACTTCTTTTAGTAATAATGATATCTAAAGGTTGGAGATGGATTGAGATAATGCTTTGGATGAGGAATGGTCAACCGAAGTAAATTTTTCCAAGACCCTAAAAAAGTGGGCGGAACAAAAGATGCTATACACGCTGGGGCACAAACAAGAATGTAGAAGCCATAAAAGTAAAGGAAAATATCCAAAGAAGAATACATCAAAAAATCCACCAAAAATTTGAAGCTTCATAAAAATCATGCTTTTTTGTGAAGACTCGGTTACATCGACTGAGCTTCACAAGGGAATGAAGAGTACACTGGTCCATTCCCACACCTTTCCCCCTTCTTCTAGCTTCTTACCCCATTCGATTTTAAATATCGGTGGCACCTGACATTAGAAGTAAGTATCTATCTCCATGAGGACGAGTCACCAAAAGAGCAGACTACTTTTTGGTTCAATGGTTTGTCTGGGAAGAGTTGAGCAATAAACACATATGGTTTTGTCACTTTAAGGTAGAGAGAGTATGCAATTGAGAGGATGGTTCTGACCTGACTGTGAATTGGACTGGATAATATGATTATGAAACCTAACGGTTGTTGTGTCACATTTCTTAACTTGAATGAGGTTCCGAACACATTATTAATCCAAAGGCCTTCTCTGAGCTCCCAACTTTGACATTATTAAGATAAGTTTAAAAGTCCAAAATTATTCCTAGTTATTTCTTATTCTTTTCTTTATTTTCTTTCTACACTTATAGGCATAAGTGTTTGATGGGGACTAGCAAAGGCAAGTATATGGGGTGATGAATCCTAACTTCATCACCTTTATTCTTTCATTTCTGCCTTAAATCCCTAGCAAAATGCATGTATATATTATTAATTTGTCAAAATAAACGCTTTGTAAATTATAAAAATTAATGTATAAAATATTGTATAAATAATATATTTAATTCCAAAATAAAAGTATACAGGAAGAAAGAAAAAGAAATGAAGTATTAAAGACAATGAGTGACCCTAGACCTCGAGACCTAGTCATAATGATGACGTGGTTAATAAGGAATAAAGTAGGGGCAGATAGGTAGAAGAACTATACAAAAATACACAAAAAACTATATACAAAACCCTAATTTAGATTCCCCAAATATTACTTTTTGGGACCTATTTTATTTACTTGTTTTTACACTTCAAATAATAAAACCCTTAATATGAATATTGTAGATTAAAATACAAAGAAAAAAAATACAAAATTGAGTTCACATAAAAAAATGCACAGTGTCCCAGGATATACAAAAAAAAATCCAAAATAAAAACTTTACACACATGTATCTTCTCCATATTTGAAATAGCCAAAACCCAGAGGAGAGAGTCGTGTGGTCTCAGAAGGCAGACCACAATCGCTAAAATGACCTCACCTAGGAATCTCGACAAAATTCAACAATTAACCTACAAATGATATATCAATGAAATAGAAGTCCAAGAGTGGGTTAAATTTTATTATAACCCTTAAAGAAAAATGTGTAGTGGACAAGTAGTCTGGGCGTCGAACACATGGAGACAAGTTGGTGTAGAAGGTATATTAATTATATATAAATAATGAATAATTAATATATGTATATTTTTACAATATATGCTCAATTAATTAATTAATGTTCTTTTTGGGTCTTTAATTAAATCAAATAATTCCTTTTTTAAAATTTTAGTTTTTTGATTTCTTTTCTGTTTATATTTTCTAATTTTTAATTTCTTTTCTTTTTAATATAAATAATATATATATGAGTATATGTATATCAAGGGATATAAGGGATATACGTATATATAAGTAGTGTATAATAAAAAAATATATATAAATTAGAAAATGTCTTTAAGAACACACCTTTTTATTTTTTAAAGGTTTTGCAATATTTATAGGTTATTTATAATAATCAGTAGTAATATTAGTTATATAGAACTATATACAGGTGTATTACACAATCTTGGGTATCATAATTATAAATATAGCAAAAGTTGTCAAAATTTACAAAATTAAATATTTTTGTGTTTTTTTATATTTTCTCTTATTTTTGTGATTTATTGGTAGTTTTTCCTAGTTTTAGGATTTTTTTAATGATTTATATATAATAAATAAATATAATATATATAGACAAATTGTTTTGGGTGTAATAAATAGATATATGTTTCAAAAATTCTCAAAACTATTATTCATATATACTATATATAATATGTTACAAAATAAAGAAGAAAACACTATTTTTGGATTTGTAGAAAAGTTTTCATATCTTTATGTGCTTTTTAGGGTTTTGTGATTTTTAGGATTTCTTTTGAGGTTTTTGATTGATTTTTTGTATGAAAATAGAATGCAACAAAAGACAACTACAAGAGCTTTTGAGGAATTTTTCAAGAATTTTTAATTTTTTTAGATTTTCTAAAATAGGCAAGGAATAAAAAGCTCTTAAATGAAATTTAAGAATTAGAAAAAAACACCGAAATACTAAATCCAATTAGCCAACGTGATTAAGCTTGATATTAAGCACTTAATTGAATTTTCCAAACATTAAAAGATCAGAGGAGCTATTTTTAAATTGGAACAAATAAATAAAAATGTAGTAGTTCAGAGGGACCTATACGCAATAAAAGAAACATTTCATGATAGCGTGATAGATCTGAGGAGTTTTGTGGCATATCTGCATTTTTTACAAAATAAACGGGCCTTAGCACATGAATGGCAGGACAACGATTGCAAATAAAATAAACGACAATGTTCTGCATGCAAAATAGTCGATTTAATTTGCATTACACGTGCAATAACTAAATGCCTAAATAATATACAAAAGGTAGGGGTCCAGTGAAATATACCCATCATCAACGTGCAAAAGGACGACTAGGATCGCTACACATCACCTTCACGTAGTCAGATCATGTGGTTGAGGACCACACCTTTTCACTTCAAACACGACAGTGGAGATTAGATCTGGGAGGCATCCTTGATCCAACAGTACTGGAGAGCTCTAGAAGAACACCAAGAACACGAGTGTGTCTTGGCTTCAAACTTGAATACTCTGAGTTCCGACCATGAATTGCCTCACCAATTGATTATTCAGCTTACTGAGGACCTCCCACATCAGCAATTGAATACAAATGAGGCCTAGGTCCCCTCAAATGGGACCTGGGGTTTGTTCACTTCCAGACAGACTGGAGCTGCTCTAGGTGTTAGATCTCTACTCCAGGTGCCTTCTCCACTCACGGGACCTGCACAAAAATATCAGTCTGCTCAAGACAAAGCGTCTTAGCCTATTTTGAAGTTGGATGCATGAAGGAATGAGTGGGGCAAAATAGCTCTGATGAATGGTGAGGAAGGAGCCTTGATTCGCTTGGATCTGTACATAATCCAATGGGAAATCGATGGAGTTTGGTAGAGAATGCGATGGGATATGAGGTGGGGGTGGAATTAGACGGAGAAATAGTCAGAGTACTAGTGAAATCAACCTGGATCTCAAGCTCCAGGTTTACAAAAGATTTGGTTTTAATCTAAATCTATTATTTAAAACTTAAAACTAACTATGAAAAAGAAACATGCACCAACTCTTTACCTAAGTAATAGAGAATAAGGGCCTCGATTTGTCCTAGGCGCCAAAGAGGCATGACCACTAGTGGAGCTACAACGAGGCTTGGATTCTCCTCCTCCAAGCTTCCTTCTCGCTGCAAGTAGTCTTCACCAGCTTCATGTCACCAAGCACATGTCCTAGGCACGAATTGAGGGGCTAAGAAACAAGGAAGAGGGATCAAAATCAAAAATGAAATTAGGAGGCTTTATTTATACACAGAGCAAAGGTCAACTTTGATCACGGGTTTGGTGAGGTTTCGATCAAAGTTTGGATGATCAGATGGCAGGTCGTGGTAGAGTATGATGGGGCGAAGAAATTCTATGAAGGGCTCAAGGAGATCATATGCATGGAGGATACATGGGAAATGAGAGAAGGAGGACGGCTTGCATGCTCTAACAAGGCAATTGATCAGAAGGTACAGTTTACCTAGGTCAACAAAAGACACCCTTGGTTGGTCCACGTGGACCAACCATGAAATTTCAAGGTAAAAATGCCTTCGAAAATGAATATAAAATAACAAATGATTTGATTTTTTTAGTAAAATATAAAAAAATATTTCTAACTTTATGTAGTAGTTATTACCTATTTTTATTTATTTTCTTCGAGGTTATTTATTATAATTTACTTTTTACGTGGTATACATAGGTAGATTGACCTTTAATTTGAACATTTATTGTCTCTATATTTTATTATTTCATAAAGGTATCTTAATAATTTTGATTTATTTAATTACATATTTAGGTATTTTTATTGTATTTTTATGAGCTTATTTGTACACTTAAATAATTATGCATAGATTCTTTATAGGTATATATATATGTATATTTCATTTATGTATTGAAGTATTTGATTTATCTTTTTATTTTGTGATTTTAATTTATTTTATAATAGATATGTTTTTTAAATAATATTTATAATTTTATAAAAATATAAGAATTTGAAAAAAATTAAAGAAAAAATAAAATGATTAAAATATACAGATATATTACACAATATGGGCCCAAAACCTTAGTTTTGCATCTTAGCTCCGAATAAAATAAAACCACCTTCCTTAAATATCTTATAAAATGTTATACACAATTAAAGGTGATTTTGGTCTATTTTGATACAGTATGGAGAAGATACATGTTTGTGACGTTCATATTTTAGCTTTTTATTTTGTATGTTCGGGGCACACTGTGCATTATTTTTTGTCAAATAAAATTTGTCAATTTCTTTATCTTTTTTTTTTGCAAAATTCATGTTGAGAGTTTTATTAGTTGAAGTGTAAAAAAATAATAAAGTAAAATAGATGCTAAAATCAACTATAGATGAATTAAAATTAGGGTTTTATTTGTGGTTTTCTATATATCTTTGTACATTTCTTTTGCTCTATCTCCCCGCTACTTTATTCCTTTTCGACCAAGTCATCATGATGACTAGGTTTCGGGGTCTAGGGTCACTCAACACCTGTGGTGTTTCATTTCTTTTTCTTTTCTTCCTTATTCTTTAATTTTGAAATTAAATACAATAAAAGGACAATATTTTTATACAATATTTTGTACACTTATCAGGTGATTATTTTTGACAAATCAATGATATATACATGCATTTATCTAGGAATTTAAGGTCAAAATAAAAGAATAAAGGTGATGAAATGGAGATTCATCATCCCCTATACTTGCCTTTGCTAGTCCTTAGCAAACACATATGCCTCTAAGTGTGAAAATAAAATAAAGAAAAGTAAAAGAAAGAACTTGGATTGATTTTAACTTTTGAACTTGTCCTCATAATATCAAAGTTTGGAGCTCAGTTGGACCCTTAGATTTTTGTTTTAGTCAGAACCTTGTTTGGGCATCGAACTTGCAACACAACAGTCATTGAGAATTACAAAACCATGCCAAGTATCCTTAAAAGCCAATTCATAAAAGATCGATGTCTCATGCAGTCCCTTATGACTATGAGTCTATCTTATATAGTGTGTATGATATATAGCTCCTCCCAACCGAAGTGGTAAAAGTTAGTCTTCTCCAACTTGGTGACCCTTATTCTCCAATCTAGCACCTTGTTCCTCTAAAAGTGGGGGGTATTCCCTTCTAAGTTCAAGTGCAACCGACTCAAGAAGAGGAGGTGGAGAAGAGAATGGACAGAAGCTGGTGTAGCTACCTATCCTAGGATGCTTGACTAGTGTAGACAAGTGATCCAGCTGCAGGCTCACATACATATATACTTTGGCGCTCAAGCTTGCTTATTGAATTCATGCTCCGGCGGGAATTTATTTTTCTTTGATTTTTGCCCATCTCTTCTTTTTGGAGTTTTCGAATATGCATTTTTCAAATAATATAATATACAACATTTCTATAAGGACTTTTTCCCTGTTGAGCTAGTAGATTATCCCTATTTTGAAGCATTATTGCAACCCACAACATTCCATCATTAGACCTCGTCGCTAATGGATTAGGTTGGGATACAATGGCCACAAAATGTGACTTCTGATGTTTCCATTGGCTTGTTTCTCATGTCGGCAAATACAACCCTCTACTACTTCAACTGAGATGAGCAAAGTGTAAGGTGCAGGTGTGCAATCTAGATCACTGTCAACAAAAGTCATGCGTGTGTTCCGTGTTCTACTATGGTAGTTAAGACAATGTTGAACCCAGTCTTGTAGTCTCAAAGAATTAAGTCTAGTAGACTTGAAGTGCATTAATTCCAGTTCCCTTAAGGTACCCGTGATTAAGGAGATTAAGGTCAAACCAAGCTTTAATCTTTGGACTTTATGTAGACTTGTTCAATTCTTGTTGTCATTCCATAAAACGCAAATGCTATGCACAATGCATAAAATATTTTTGTGACGCAATTTTCTGATTTTGGACTTTTTATGGACTTTTGAAAAAGTTTTTGCAATTTTTATGTAATTTTGAAAATATTTTGCAATTTTTTATAGTTTTTTGTTTTCGCAAATTTTTAGTGATTTTTCAAAAATTAAAAATTGTTGGCAAATGATTATGTGCATATTTTTTTCATGGGATTTATTTACAAGAATTTAGTGAAAGAATTTACATAAGGTATTTAGATATGATGTATAAAGTTTATAAAGAATTTATTTTTGCATGAAGTATGTAATGGTTTCTCAAAAAATTTAAAAAACATTTTCTCAATCATTTTGAAAACTCTAATTTGAAAAATAATTTAACAAATAATTTTTACAAATATTTACAAAATTTGAAAATCATTTTGCAAAGATTTTTTAAACAATATGTATAGATTTCGCAAAATATTTTTCCAACCATTTTCCAAATCATTTGCAAATAGATTTTCAAACATTTTATTCAAACAAATGAAAGAAAGTTTTACAAACCAAAACATTTTTACAATTGTTTGAAAACATTTTACAAAATCTTTTTCCAAATGGTTTCACAAATGATTTTTCAAAGAGATTTTCAAACCATTATGAAAAACAATTCTAATAGGTTTATTAATTAGTATATATAAAGAATTTTGTGTGTTTTTAGTTTTTATTGAGTAGCCATATTATTTCAAATACACGAATATGAGTTATGGCAAAAATATATACAATGTACATATGACCCCTCTGTACTTAGCTTGAGCTATGTCCTCATAGATTAGAGAGAAGAGAAAGACATAACACACACTAAGTATAGGAAAGCCTATACCACAACGATCCCATAAACAAGAAGAACTCCCCCCCTCCCCCCCCCCCCATACTTATGATCACTTAATCCTAAGTATAGCACACTCTATTCAACGTGTAGGGAGGATCGAGGGTGGGAACGAATAAATCATTGGCTCTCCCCATATACTTAGGGTAAAATATCCCTAAGTATAGACACAAAGTCAAGAGTTGAGGAGACAAGTGAGGGATCTAAGAATAAATAACCCAAGGGGGCTCACCCCTATACTTAGGATGAATCATACCCTAAGCATGGCACCAGATGAATGAGGTTAGGGCAACATGGAAGAAAGAATTTGAGGAATGAAAATGAAAGGAAGAAAAGAAGAAAAGGATTGACTAATCAAAAAAAATTGTGCCTTGTATGATTGCACTGATGCTGCGACGTTGAGATCTTCACGGTAATCCCTTTGTATTGAATCAACCCACGGACAGAAATGTATCATATTCAAGATAAGACATGAGTAATTGTCCGTTGATCACAATGTGCCAGCTGACAAACTAGATATAATAATGTTTCCATTGTCATGCACATGCTTCATTATGAAGGGCCCGGTCCACTTGCTCTTCAACTTCCCTACGAATAATTTGAGCTTTGCATCAAAGAACCAAACCTTTTGACCAGGTTCAAAAGTCGTGGCGTATGTGCTTGTCATGCCACCTTCTTGCCTTCTCCTTGTACATCGGGCTATTGTCATATGCATACTCATGGAATTAGAGAAGTCAGTTTAATCCATCTTCCTGCTCTTTCCGACATTCTTGGAATCCAAATTATAGATATTAATTGCCAATAAAAATTTGTGAGTGAGTTCCATGAGCAAATGATATGGCTTATCGTACACCAGGCAGTAAGGGGACATTCCTAATGGTGATTTCTATGCGGTCCGATAGGCACAAAGAACCAAGTCATGGAGCAGAGACCAGTTCTTCCTATCGGGACGCACAAGTTTCTGAAGAATTGTCTTAATCTCCTTATTTTGAACATTTGACAAAGCCATTAGATTGTGGGTGGTACGGAGAGGTGACACGATGTTCAATGCCAGAATTCATGTGTCAGCTTTTTCAGACTCTGTTGATGAAATGTCTACCCCATCTAATATCAAAATTTTTGGGATCTTGAACCTTGAAATAATATTTTCCTTTAGAAACTGGGCGATGCGACTATCAGCAGCTCGAGTTGGGATAGCCTCCACCCAACAATAGATGTAGTCGACAACTGGCAGCATATACTCATAGCCATCATTGTTGGGAAATGGGCACATGAAGTCAATGCCCATGCATAAAAAGCATATGCCATCTGAATGTACACTAGGGGCATTGTGTCCCTCATTCCTATGGTTCCAGCCACCTTCTGATAGTCAGTACAACATTTGACGAAGTCTTTAGCATCTTGGAAAAAAGTCAGCCACCAACGGCTGCATTGGAGTACTTTAGTTGTCGTACGCTTTCTAGAGTGATGTCCACCTAACTCTTTGACATGGCAATGTTCATGGACACATTGGACTTCTTCCTGAGGAATGCATCTCCTCCAAATGCAATATGCCACCTTACGAAACAGATAAGGATCCTTCACTGATAGAAAAGAATATCTGACAAAAATATGTCGACTTTCAGCTTCAACCAATCTTGTGGAGTTCTCTTGGACACAAGAAATTTTACAATATCAATGAACTAGGGGAGCGAGTTGACTGATAGAATAGCTCCATCTGGAAAAGTCTATGTAATAGGCGGTAAACTCTACTCAGGAGTGTCCGGATCTAGTAGTCTTGATAACTGACCTGCCACCACATTTTTAATTCCATGTTTATCACAAATTTCAAGATCAAACTCCTGAAGTAGAAGGATCAATCTGATGAGTCTCGGTTTGCCATCATTCATATCTTGCAAGTATTTAATGGCATAATGGTCCGTATATATAATCACATTGGATACAAGGAGATGGGATCTAAATTTCCCCAGGTCGAAGATGACTGCTAGTAGTTCCTTTTCAGTGACGGAGTAGTTTTCCTAAGATTCATCTAGAGTCATGCTAACATAGTGGATAGCAAATGGTAGATTGTCTTTTCATTGTCCTAGAACTGCTCCAATGGCATAATATGATGCATATGTTATGATCTCAAATGGGAGAGACCAATCTGGCGGTTGAAGGACATGGTCCTGGGTGATCAATTATTTTAGATGATTGAATGCTTGGAGGACTCTATCATGAACAATGAAATCAGCCTCCTTGCATAGAATCTCAGTCAGCGGTCGGGTGATTTTGCTGAAATCTTTGATGAAGCATCATTAGAAATCGACATGCCCGAAGAATAATCAGACTTGCTTCAAGTTTGTTGGTGGCTCGAGTTTTGAATTGATGTCCACCTTGGTAGGGTCTACCTCCATGCCATGTTTTGATATCACATGGCCTAGCACAATACCTTTGGTTACCATAAAATGGCTCTTCTCTCATGAGAGTACAAGGTTCACTTCACAACATCTCTCCAAAACTCGATCCAGGTTAGATAGTCATTGATCATAGTTGTCATCGTAGATCGAGAAATCATCCATGAAATCCTTAAAAATACTTCCAACCATATCTGCGAATATGACCAACATACATTGCTAAAATGTCGTTGAAGCATTGCATAAACCAAACGACATTTTGGGATGGCGTATGTCACAAATGGATAGATGCAAGTTATTTTCTCTTGGTCTTCAAGGGCAATTGCAACCTGATTATAACCAAAGTAACCGTCCATGAATTAGAAGTATTCCTTCGCGATCAGTCTTTCAATTATTCGATTGATGAAGGGGAGTATAAAATGGTCTTTCTTGGTCACTAAATCCAGTCGTCTGTAGTCAACACAGATGCGCCAAGATGTTGGTACTCGTGTTGTGATCTCTTCTCCTTTGTCATTCTTTACCATGGTATACGTTATTTCTTTGGCACAACATGCAAGGGACTCACCCATTTTGAGTCGGAGATGGGATATATGAATCCTTCATCACAACATTTCGTTATTTCATTCATCACAACCTCCCTGAGATTTGGATTTAATTTTGGTTGGAATTCTCGGGATGGCTTGCTGTCCTCTTCAAGATATATGTGGTGTGAGGGCAATGAGGGGTTAATACCATTGAGATCAGGAATTTTCCAATCTATAGCCTTGTGGTTTCTCTCTAGAACCTTGAGTAGACGAGGTTCTTGTTCCTGTGTGAATTGAGAATTGATGATCACGGGAAACATGTTTTGTGTACCCACAATGAAGGCATATTTCATGTTTGTTGGATGTTTCTTGAGAACAGGCGAGGTTTGATTCAGCTCAGTGGTGAATTTAGCTACTGTGCGGGGTAATGGTGTTATATATTTAAATTGTATTGCGTCCACCATGGGTAGAATAGGCTCTACATTCAATGCAACACAAAATTCTTCAATCACAGAATCTTGTTCAAAACAATTTTCAATGATTTCTTCTTGCTCTGCTAAGGACAAATGGATAAAGATGTATTCTTCGGACAACTCAGCAAAAATCTCATCATCAAGGACATCTGGGAATTCGACTATGATGTCCATTCTTTCCTCTGTGGAGATGAATTCTTGGGTCTCGGTATCATCCATGAACATATGTGTATCGCAGATCTCAAAAGGAAAGTCACATTCTTCAATTCATTATTCTATCGGCTCACTCTCGTTTGATGTTGACTCCGTCAATTTTGGAACTTGGATTGTCTCGATAGGTACCTTGTTGATACTAGAACAGAAGGGGATATGCTTGGTTCCATAATCCACCACTGGTTCGGCTGTTGGAAGGAACGATCATCCAAGGATTATCGGGGTATGCAGAAGAGGAGATGAGGTGTCCATGTCAAGCACTATGAAGTCCACAAGGAACTGCATTCCCTAAATGGTGATGATGACATACTTCAAAAATCCTCGGGGCCTCTTTATCGAAGTGCCCGTGTATTGCACAATCATTCTAGTGCACTTGAGCGATCCCAACCCAAATTCTTTGAGTAATGAAGTATGCATCAGGTTGATTGACAATCCACTATCAAGGAGTGTTTGATCGAACTACTGGTCGAACATCTGACATCTGACTAGAGGATTTCCCATGTCCATCTTTTTGTTCAAGAGATTGCTAATTGCATTCATAGTTGTCGCGGTCAGAATATGCTTCAGATTTCTTTCACGAGATCTGTATGGATGTCTTTTGAAAGTGCATGCTTCTTTCAATCCTTTCTTGATGTTTGGCATGTACTTGATGACTTTGAGCAGGGGCATTTCAAGAACAAGATTCTGAATAGTCTCGATCACATCAAGGTCAGACAAGGCAATTTTTAAATTTCTATTTTTTTGGATTTCTTCAAAGCATCTAGAAATGGAATATTTACAGAACCAAAAGAAAAGTAGAAATAGTATTCTTATTTACATCAAAATATGTGCCCACATCAGGTTGTACCAAATTATAACTGAAATGAGCATGGTCATCAATGAAAGGTGGGCATCCAAAATCTACAAGCAGGGATACATCAGTTGCTATCAAGGTGGTTGTAGGTGTTGTCTCCTCGTGGATTGCATGGTGGTGCTTAGGATGCTGCCATTGGTTTTTTCTTTTTGATGTTTTTAATTTTGTAGATTTTTTGGCATTTTTCTTTATGGTGCTTCTCCTCCGTCTTTTTCTTCCTCACGTGGCCCGGATGTTGGATCGACTGATGTAGAAGAGGACGATTCACCATGTGAAGCTTTATTCTTTCCCTGCATGGTGGCAGTAGGCTGCAAGGTCCTACCTCTCTTGAGAGTGACATCATTAGATAAAAAAAATCACGCACAATTGACTCTATTAGACCGGAGAGAACCTCACATACTACATGTTCTTTCTTCCTATAATTATTGGGGTTGGCCTCCACCTGTGTCAGAATTGGAGTTTTAGCAATGATGAGGTCATCGAGCTCCTGGTTCATTTCATCAAGGCTCTTTACCAATTGAGCCAAGCAATCCAAGACGTCGTTCACAGAGGCAGCCTCAGATGGTTCAACGTGCTAACCACACCAATAATAGGAATGGTGTGGAGGCTGAGTAGGAATGTGAAGAATTATACTGGGGAGAAGGGTGGTACTATTCATACTGCTGAGGAGGGTAATGGTAAGGCACAATCGAGTAATACTGATTCTGGTAGTGTGGGTTGTACTGCGGTTACTAGTACTGATTCTGTCTCTAATTCCCATGGTACGGTGGAGGTTGTTGGTCGTGTTGAGGCTGGTTCTAAACAAATTTCCCTCCTTGCTGCTGAGGGAATGAGCGGTGGCCGATAGACTGGCTATGTTGTTGTTTGATAGGACGAGCCACTTTTGCATCGTTGCTTCACACGACATTCACCTCTTGAATGAGAGGTGGTAGAAGAGAGCATGGATTTGGTAAGATCTAGAGCTCAGGCTGGTATACACAAGCTATTGTTGCGGCTATTGAGGCGACGTAGGCTCTGGGCTTGCACATAGTAAACATATTTAACCGCTGTCTGAGAGGGGCTCTTCTGAGGAGGCTGAGGCGATGACAGATCCTCGTCTCAGTAGGAGTTGAAGCTCGTGTAGACATGAACTGGCAGGCATATATGGTACTCAACAGTAACTCCAACTTCTTGATGATCTGATCTAGTTTGTGTATGTGTTATGTCCTCTATTCAATCACAGAAAGATTTTTGAGCTCATGTGATCATTTCTATATGATATCTACCTTGGATAGATGGCACCCTATAATACTAAAGTTGGATCTCTTGTCCTTGTAGGGCTATTGGGAAGCCATCATATGAACTGGCTTCTGGAGACTGTGTAACCAGCGCTCATATGCATGGGATGATGACAAGGCAGCCTCTCCATCGGTCATTTCCTTGAAGATCAGTTGGACAATGTCCTCGTCCCTGTTGAAATGTGAGCCACCACATGCGGCATCCACGGGCTTCGAACTTTCAATTTTCAGTCCCCCAAAGAAATGTTGGACCAGGCTAGTCTTAGGAATGTCATGATGGGGATATTTCTCTTGTAGATTTGTAAACCTTTCTCAAGCCTCATGAATGGATTTGTGGGTGGCTTGGGTGAAGATGGCTTTACGAGCACACATCTGATTCAACCATCCAAGAGGGTAAAATTTGTGCAAGAAGGTGGACTTCATCTCTTCCCAAGTGGTAACGACTTTTCCCAAGTGGTTCATTTAATGAAGTGCCTTGCCCTGAAGTCTGAATGAAAAGGTCATCATTTTGACTATGCCTAATGGTATGTTAGGATAGAGTGTGGTACCACAGATGCGTGTGAATTACTGCAGATGAATATAAGGTTCCTTGTTTGCATTCCCGTAGAAGGTAGAAAGAAGTGCCAAGAGTTGAGGCTTCAACTTAAAGTGTGCATGGACCACAGGGATTTGAATCCACTCAGTCATCTAGCCCGATCCAAGGTTGTAGGTCTCCTTGAGCGTGGGCTTGGGCCTCTCTGCTCCGGCCTCATCTGCTGGGCCTCCACGACCTCCATTTGCTCTCTCTTCCTCTTCTCCTCCTCTACTTGGGTTGTCTCTCCTTCTCCTCAAATCATTGAGCATATCTTGGAAGGCAACCTGGGTCAATGCCTGGTCGATGAGTTGTTGTTGTATCACCTAAATGGAGGCAAGAAGTTGGGCATTCATGACATTCTGGTCTGGCTGGCCCTGCTTTGGCTACGGAAGATGCTGGTGTTCCTTTTTTTTTCCTATAGGAGCCATCTCTGTATTTGTCTTTAAATCTAATTCTGAGAGAATTTTTTGCTCTGGAACGGGCTCGTGATCTGCATAAGGAATGATGCCTCGATCAGTGTGATAAGAAACAACATATGTAGAGAATTGTTATGGGTTAAGGTCAACACGGAACTTCATTAAGGATGGTGATGTGCAAGGAGTGAAATCAATTGCCATCCAAAATGGGCAGTGTTCGGGAAAAGAGTGATCCAAGATTATTTAAGAAGGCATGTAGTCTAGAGATTAGTTTGCAGAGTCCAAACCGAGTTCTCGAGAACTGCCCCAATTATTGGAGAAGGAGAGCACATGGAATCGATGTTGATATTGGCAGAGTCCCGATCAAGCCATCCATGAGTCTCCATCTCAAAGATGAAGAGGGATATTGAGAATGGATGAAAGGTATGGTGATAAACAAGGAATAAAAGAAGCGTAAAACAATAGAAGGCTCGATGCGAGCGGGGGTTCAAATGAGGAATAAAACGGAGGAAAGCAAAAAAGGAACAAAGTGTGTGGGACTGATCTTTGAACTTAATTAAAATCAAACAAACACCAAATAAGTTTGGGTTCACCAACTCAATATAGGTGAAGCCCTAAAAGATCAACTATTTTTATCTTTTCAATTTTATTTTTATTTTCCAGGAAAGATCTTATAACAAGTCCTTATGAGTGCTATCCATATAGGAGTGTGTGTACTACTAAGAATGTTCCCCGTACTTGTTCCACCTCCTTTGTAACATGTGTTATGTGCACTTTGAGGTCCTTAATCTCATGCTTAGGCAGCTACTCAGCAAAATAAATATAGGAGGAAACCAATAGGTGAAACCAATACTTCCCCCACAAGTGAGGTACTCGGACGTAAATCGATTAGACAGACACACCCATGAGGGCATGGCCTAAGCTCAATACTTCAGACCAAGTCAGATGCTACATACAAGCATGTACGATAGAAGCACCAATACTTCTATTAGGGATTTGGACCTAGCCAATACTTCGATCACTCACGGCGCACGGTTCCAAATTTAAGTAATTAGCAATTAATTTTTTACTAAGTCCAAGAGAAGTAAACTATATGCACATGCTTCTATTAGGGCTTTGGACCTTGCTACCGAGTCAAACAATTCTAGATTTAGGGGCTCAATCACACAAAACAAGTAAAAACAAAAGCGGAAAGCTCAAAACAGTGAAACCAAATAAAAGAAAGGTGATCAAAACACGAAAAACAGGAATGAGTCCCCTAGGTGAATAGACACCTGATCACTGGACCTTGTTAAGTGTGGTAATGTCCAAATTATTACAAATTAATTTAAAAATAAAATAAAACTCTCTTCTCACAAAATAAAATAAATTTCTATGCTACTGCTGCTCTTCTCCTTCTCTCGATGCTCCTCTCTCCTGCTTTCTCCTGATCGCTCACAAGTGGAGGAGCCAACCTCCGCACGACTCGCGTGCATCCACCTCCTAAGAGATTGTCGTCGTCATGTGCTCCCTCACAAGAAATAACAATAAAGAAATCTGGATTAGAACAGTCAAAATAATTATAAAAAATAATGACAAAAAGTAAGCAGTGTAATGTACAACTAGCTGCACTATGTTTCTCCCCGACAACAACGTCATTTAAAATAGCCAAAATCCAGAAGAGAGAGTTGTGTGGTCTCACAAGGCGGACCAAAATCGTTGAAGCTTCCTCTACTAAGAATCTTGACTAAATTCATAATTAAACCATATATGATATATCAATGAAATAAAAGTCCAAGAGTGAGTAAAAATTTATTATAACTCGGAAATAAATGTGTATGGAGGACAAGTAGTCTGGTTGTCGAACACAGGGAGATAAGTCGGTGTACCAGATATATTAATTATAAATAAATAATGAATAATTAATATAAGTATATTTTTATAATATATGCTCAATTAGTTAATTAATCTTCTTTGTGGGTCTTTAATTAAATCAAATAATTCATTTTTTTATTTTAAATTTTTACACTTTGTTTTCTTTTTATATTTTCTAATTTAAATTCTTTTTCTTTTTAATATATATATGAGTATATGTAGATCAAGGGATATAAGCTATATATGTATGTATATATATATATGTAGTGTATAATAAAATATACATAAAAATAGAAAATATATTAAGGAACAGTCTTTTTTATTTATTTAAAGGTTTTAAAATATTTATAAGCTATTTATAGTAATTAATAGTAATAATAATTATATAGAACTATATATAGGTTTATTACACAATCTAGGTCATTATAATTATAAATATAGCCAGAAATAGTTAAACTTTATAAAATAAAATATTTTTGTGTTTTAAATATTTTCTCCAACCTCTGTGATTTTTTTGGTATTTTTTCTAATTTTTAGTGGTTTTTCAATGATTTATATATAATAAATATATATAAATGCCATATTCTTTTGTGTGTAATAATAACATATATGTTTCGAAAATTCCCATAACTTTTTTTTAATATATACTATATATAATATGTGACAACCCAAAGAAGGAAGCACTATTTTTAAATTTCTTAGAAAAGTTCTTATAAGTTTTATGAGCTTTATAGGGTTTTGTAATTTTTTAGGTTTTCATTTGAGATTTTTATTTTATTTTTGGTATGAAAATAGAAGGTAACAAAGGCAACTACAATATTTTTGGGAATTTTTCGAGTTTTTAATATTGTTTGGGATTTTCTAAAATAGACAGGGAATAAAAAGCTCCTAAATGAAATTTAAGAATTAGAAAAACCACCTAAATGCCAGATACAATTAGCCAACATGATTATTAGGAACTTAATAGAATTTTTGCAAAAATAAAAGATTACATCAGCTATTTTTAATACATAGAAAAAAATAAATAAAAATGTAACTGTTCAAAAGGGCCTATACGCAATTAAAAGAAACATGTCATGCATAGCATAATAGATCTGAGGATTTTAGGGGCACATCCATAATATTTATAAAATAAACGTGCCCTACCAGGAGCTTGGCAGGGACTCAATAGCAAATAAAATAAATGACAAGGTTCTGCATGCAAAATAGTCAATTTAATTTACATTACACATGCAATATTTAAATACCTAAATAATATACAAAAGTCGACATGAGTCCAGTGAAATATACCTATCATCAGCGTGCAAAAGGACAGCAAGGAGAGATCCACGACAGCTTCACTTAGTCAGATTGTGTGGTTGTGGGCAGCACCGTTTCGCTTCAAACTCAACGGTGGAGATTCGATCCGAGAGGCAACCTTGATCATGCGGTAGAGGAGGCCTTTGGAAGAACAACAAGTACACATGTGTGTCTTGTATTAAAACTTTGAATAACCTGAGCTCCGACCAAGAATCGCCTCACCGACTAGTTCTTCAGCTTGATGGGGACCTTCCACGTCAGCAGGTGAACACAAATGAGGCTCAGGTCCACTCTAATGGGTCATGGGGTTCGTTCAGTTCCATTTGGCCCAGAGCAGCTCCAGGTGTTAGATCTCGACTCTAGGTTCCTTCTCCGCTCACGTGACCTGCACAAAAAGATCAAGCTACTCGAGACGAAGCATCTCGACCCATTTTGAAGATGGATGCACGAAGGAATGAGTGGGGCGACAGAGATCTAATGAACAGTAAGGAAGGAGCCTTGATTCGCTTTGATCCATGCATAATCCAAGGGGAAATTGATGGAGTTATTCAGAGAACGTGATGGTATATGATGTGGGGGTGGAATCGGGTGGAGAAATGATCATAGTACTAGTGAAATCAGCCTGGAGCTCAAGCTCCAAGGTTTGGTTTTAACCTAAATCTACTAATTAAACTTAAAACTAACTACTAAAATGAAGCCTGCACCAAATCTTTACCTAAGAAACAGAGAATAAGGTCCTCGATTTGTCATGGGGGCCAAAGAGGCCGGACCATCGGCGGAGCTCCGGTAATGCTTGGATTATCCTCCTTCAAGCTTCCTCTTCATTGCAAGTCAGCTTCACCAGCTTACTGTCACCAAGCATGGATCCTAGGCACTAATAGTGAGGCTAAGAACCAAGAAAGAGGCATCAAAATCAAAAAGGAAGCTAGGGGCTTTATTTATACATAGAGCAAAGGTCAATTTTGATCATGGATTTGGTGAGGTTTCTATCAAAGTTTGGATGATCATATGGCAAGGAATGGTAGAGGACGATAGGGCAAAGAAATTTGATGACGGGCTCAAGGTAATCAGATGCATGGAGGATGCGTGAGAAATGAGAGAAGGAGGACGACTTGCCTGCGCTGACATGGCGGTAGATCAAAGGGTACAGTTGACCTAGGTCAACAAAAGAATGCCCCTGGTTGGTCCACATGGACCAACTAGGAAATTTCAAGGAAAAATCTGCCTTCGAAAATGAATATAATATAACAAATTATTTATTTAATTTTATATTAAAAAAATAAAAAAACTAATTTTATGTAGTATTTAGTACCTATTTCCATTTTTTGAGGTCACTTATTACAAGTTACTTTTTACATGTGTATACATAGGTAGATTAACATGTATTTTGAGCATTTAATTTTCATGATGTACTATATATTTTATTATTTCATACATATATTTTTCATAATTTTGATTTATTTAATTACATATTTAGGTATGGTTATTGTCTTTTTATGAGCTTATTTTTACACTTAAATAATTATGTATAAATTCTTTATAGGTATATATAGGTATAATTCATCTATGTATTGAAGTATATGACTTATTTTTATTTTATTTTGATGGTTTTAATTTATTTAAATTATGGATATGTGTTTTAAATAACATTTATAATTTTATAAAATTAGAAGATTTAGAAAAAATATATAAAGAACAAATAAAATAATTAAAATATACATGTATTGAAGGATATGGAAAGATCCTCAAGCGCATCACGGAAGCGTGAGCGTCGTATAGGATACGACGAAGAACGACTAGTCGTACTAGTTGTTCGGTGCAGCGGAATTTAAAAATTTTTATTCGATGAAACCACATGATCCAAGAACCATTCTCGGATCGTTTCATCTATAACCACAGCAAGTATAATGCAATACCTCTTGAAGCGTGGTTGATCGAGTCTCTAAGAGAAGAGACCTCCTGTCTCAAGTCCGATCGTCGGAGAGATCGCTTGCGAGCGCGGGGATGAACCGCGGTGTCCTCGCAATCCAAGAAGTTGATCCAAACGCGGTTGCTCCTAATCTCGTCGCACGAGATCAAACGTCTCCTTCGCGGGCGAAGCACTCGAAGTAGACGGAAAACCGCAGAGCGTCGAAGCGGTAGCACGAAGGCGAGGGCGACGACGTTTCTCTCCACCAAGGTGGACGGCCACCAAGAGGAAGAGGGAGAGAGGGCTGTCGAGTATGAGAGAAAGAGAGAGAGAGAGAGTTTTGCTACAATAGCATGTGTAAAGAGAGAGCCAAGAGTGCCTCTCTATTTATAGGGTTTTGGGATCCATGGATCTCAATCCATGTGTCATATAAAATCAATGGTTGAGATTGATTTATGTCAATCCAATGGTCAAGATTGTTGTTGGAAAAAGCCAACAACTTGTGATTTAATTTGATAAAATATATTTGATAAATCAAATAAATATTAATACCAAATCTAAATCAATCAAATAAGAGAGAGAGAAGACAAAGGAGATACTCTCCTTATTTGGAAGAGGGGACGGCCACCAATTCCCCAAGGGAATTGAGTGCCGCCCCCCTCATTCCAAATGAGGAGTCCAATCTCCTTATTTTTCTCTCTACTTATTTTACCAACAACAATTTGTTGGTATATTAATTCACCAAAATAATTCTCAATTAATTTTGGGAATATTACAATCTTGACATTGGAATATTGTGAATCAAATCCACAACCCAAAACAAAATGTAATTTACATTTTCAATTAATTAAACAATGTGTATCCAATACACATTAATAATTAATCTACTAATATAAATTATATTGAACTCTCTCCATTATAAATCACATTTATAATATATTAGGAATAATTGGATATTACTATCCACATTATTCTTATCCATAATAATTAAACCATATTTAATTATATCGGATAATTTCTCATACATCATGATAATTAAATCACATTTAATTATCAACTTCTCTTTGCTTAGATCTCATGGAATTGTTCTCAAACCATTTAAGAACAATGCTATTTCTCCTCAGATACTTGGAGATAAGGACAGGGCGATTGTATTGTTCCACGTATAGTGACTTGGATATTGAGATCACATCTTAAATCCAGATCCCATGGACCTCTCATAGATGCTTGATTAAATCAAGACCGTAAACCTAATCTTCTCATTGCATCTGAATCTCATTCAGATCAATGTCCAGCACATGGACTAAGATTAGGTCACTTCTCTCATGAGAGGAGTCACTAAAATCCAGGCCTGTTTCATCACTCCCTCGGAATGGAAGCGTCATGGTTATACAATCGTTTATGATCAAATCACCCTTCAGGTATTCCCAATACCTGCACATCCTGCATACTGGAAGACTCATGATCATCATGAAGATAAAGATCACTTTTACACTGTCATCTTCATAGTCTGATCATTAAGTTTCTCAATCTTGGTCCTTGGGATATGGTACAGATCATATGCTTTCACAAAGCATATATCTTACCTTCAAATTCATATCATGCTTCTAAAGCATGATGACCATGCATGGAATTTGGTCAATCCCAATACCTCATGAGTGAGCTCATGTCTCCCGGTTCACAAGTGAACTTGTATGATCCCTTTGAGAGATCATATTACTCATATGCCCTTACATGCACACCAGCTCGCCGGTGTATAGACCTTGGTTAGGTCATCAACCTATTGGTCTGCCAAATGTACATGTTCAGACATATAGTAATATATCTGTCTCTGGTCAGAGGATGTTTGCCTGTGATGTGACAGTATTCATCATAGGTCTTTGGTTATCTCGATCTCGTTAAGTCAACTCATTGACTCAACTAATCTGATACCTCCGAATCAATATTCCTATGCAGAGGACCTGCATCAAGAGGTCGATCAGATATCAGTCTAATGAGATGGGATTGCCATCTCCCACTCAGACTGGAGATCACTACTTGTTAATCATTGATGATGCTTGATGAGTCCTCTATCTAACTCCTCAGATATTCATCCAAGCATCAGCCTCTATGATTCAATCATTGAATCAACAGCTGTATGATTATCAAGTTGGCCATGGTACATAACCCTTATTGTACAGAGGGACCTTATAGTGCATTCATTCATTCAATATCAGAAAGGGAGTGAAACAAAACATCAATAACTTTTATTGATAAATCATTTATTACAATAACATCTATTGTAGGAATGGTTCGCCTCGGGCTCACATTGCTAACATCTATTGTAGGAATGTGCTTTACTCATCATTGAACGAACCATATCCATGATGGTTCTATTGCGTCTTTCAGCAACACCATTAAGTTGGGGAGTTCCAGGAGGAGTGAGATTAGAAATAATTCCATTCTCTTTAAGGTATTCCTTAAATTCATCTGATAGGTACTCGCCACCTCGATCAGATCGAATTCGTTTAATCTTCCTATCTGTTTGGTTCTCAACCAAAGCCTTGAATTCTTTGAACTTTTCAAAGGTTTCAGACTTATGACGTAATAGGAAGATAAACCCGTATCGCGAATGGTCATCAATAAACGTCAAATAGTATCGATATCCATTTCGGGTCGCGGTACTGAAGGGACCGCATACATCAGTATGTATTAGGTCAATAATACCTTCACATCTTGTAACCTTGTTACGAAAAGGCATCCTAGTCATTTTACCTCGAATACAATGTTCACAGGTAGGTAAAGGCTGAACCTGTAGAAAATCCAAAGGTCCATCCTTTATCAATCTGTTGATCCTATCAACAGATAAATGACCAAGCCTTTGATGCCAAATCATGTTTCAATGATTTAAATTACTCCTGGATCTTTTAGGGTTTTTATTAGTGGTTGTGACATTCATGACATGCTCATTAATGCACAATTCATAGAGTCCTCCAGAAGTCAAAATACCCTCTGCAATATATTTATCATAATGATTTATGACTAATTTATTACAAAATAGGAATGAATATCCACTTCTAACTAGCTTAGATACAGATATCAAATTCCTTCTGACTTCAGGTACATAAAGACACTCTTTAAGTACTAGGACTCTTCCACTAGATAATGATAGTCTGCAGGTCCCGACGGCGACTGCTGCAACACTTGCATCAGATCCCATCTGGATGACTATCTCCCCTTCTTCAAGCTGTCTAGTTTCCTGAAACAAATGCAACAAATTGCATACATGAACAGAAGCACCAGAATCAACTACCCAACTTCCTTCTCGTCCAACGAGAAAGCTGGTTTCAATGATAAGAGTAGATTTCATACCTGCTGGGGCTTTACCTTTGTCGACAGACTTCAGGTAATCTGGGCAATTACGCTTCCAGTGCCCCGGCTTTTTGCAGTGGTGACAGACGTCGGTTTTCTTTGACGCCATTAAAGTGGATGCATTGGAAGATGAGGCAACACTTTGTCCCTTCTTCTTTCTCTTCTGGGCCGGGCCCTTCCGAGAACCTTGCTTCCGACCGCGCTTCCCTTTGACCTGTGCAACCATTGCAGTGCCAGTGGGACCATCTTTCTTCATTACGTCTTCTGCAGACTTTAACGCATCAAGAAGCCCAGCAATTGTCAGTTCCAGCTTATTCATGTGGAATGACACCACAAAGTTATTGAAAGATTTGGGCAATGACAACAGAATGAAATCAGATTGCATGTCTGCATCCATCGTCGCCCCCAGAGTCTCAAGCTCCGACAAGTACCCAAACATTTTGAGTACATGCTCGCGGACCGAGGTCCCTTCCTGCATCTTGCAGCGAACGAGTTCTTTCATAACATTGTACCGCTAGGTGCGGTTAATGTCACCAAACATATCCTTTAGATTCTGCATGATATCCTGGCAAGTACTCATCTCCACATGTTGCTTCTGAAGAACATTGGAGAGAGAACCCAAGATATAGCACCTAGCCAAGACATGATCTTCATCATACTTGTCATTATATGCTTTGTCTTCCTTAGATTTAGGGTTTTCAAGTTTGTTTTCAGAGAGCACATAACTGATGCGCTCTGCCGAAAGCACAAGCTCCAAATTACGGATCAAATCCGAATGATTTGGTCCGGTCAATTGGTTGACCTCCAGAAGCCTGCTCAGTAGGTTCATGGCCTTCATTTTCTGAAATTGAGAATGCACTATATTAGAACATATAATCATATATTCAATTTAATTTTATTTGATTAAGGCATTTTAAATCAAATTAGTCTTGCTATGTCAACTATGAAAGTTTATTCCCTTATTCACTTTCAAAGTAGGAGATATACTTACCGATATATCTCAAGCAAGAACTGGGATCTCCTCTTTATCTTTGTCATATCCCAATAATATGAGAACCTATGACTCAAATAAAGAGAAGCGGGAACACATTCCGCCTTGCAAGTCCAACTTGCATTTCCCAATTCGGTCTTTAATACCCGAGCCCACCACCCCTAAGCTGATGTTGACTCGTCATTAATTGAACCAACCGTCAACATGAATACAACTCGCTATGCGCAATCCAATATCGCCCCAATAATATGAGGACCCGATATTGGGGTCACTACGCATACGTCCTTACTCTTTTGAGAAGCGACGAGCCCGATCCAAACGGATCATATGTGGGAGCTGTCACTTCAGACAGGCGTCTCCCACAAATAATATTTGGCGACCAAACCCTTCGCCTTGACGGGAGACCATGGATGTCACTTATGTGATCCTCCATCTCTTATTCAAATTTAATTAATTACTATGAATCTCATTCATATAATTAATTCTTCCAAGGGAATTATTAGCTCTAATTATATTAGAGTATTTTCAATTGGATATAATTAACTTAATCATATTAAATTAATTATCAATCCAATTCAATCAATCAAACTTAATTTTATGCTTGAATATATATATATGATATTATTCTCAAAGTACGTATTAAATAGTATTTTAATAATTAGAAAAATACATCATAATCCCTTGGACATTATCCCGGCCCTACCCGCTGTCATGGCCAGTACCGACGGGAGTGGGGCGGACCCCATACGTTGCAACCCGCTGACCAGCGATCCCCGACTAGACACCATATCCACCTCGGGAAAGGATAATGCCAAATTGATTATTTGTACTTGAGATGATCATCGGTTCTTCAACCGAAATTATACCATATAGTAATCAAAACAATTTTGATTTTAAGGAAATTTGCTAGGCAAATTCCCAAATCCTATTCAAGCAATAAGTTTGATGATTGTAACTCCAATTAAGGTTTAGATCAAATCTAATCATCTAATTGGTTGGGGCGAAGTCAATTAGGCAAATAATCATGTTTCAATCTTTCACAAATATTTTTCAAGATTATTTCACGAAATTAACAATTAATTTCACTAATTGACAATCACTTGGTTCTAGATTAGGAAAGCAATTTCAGCAGTGACCCCTACTTACTACAATTGGCATATCTCAATCATATTAAATCCAAATTAAGCAAAGTCAATTTCTAAAGTTTGATAATTTGATTTAGGACAGAACTTAAGTGATGTTTCACGCATTTCGAGGCAAGTCGAAACAGTAATTAACATTTTAATCACGTTCAGATTCACAGTTCCCGCAACAGTGCATACATGTCCATTAAAAAGACCATATCTCGAGCATACGAAATCCGATTTACGCAAACTCAGATCTTATGGTTTCCTTATTTAATGGGGAACATAATCCAAGTATAAAATTCGTGTTTAAACAATTTAAACAGTGCCGAATTTATTTACTAAACAGATCTGCGAAATCAAATGCGATGAAAACTTTCGCGACCTTAGCGAACCCAAGTCGTCCTTGGTTAACGAATCACTATTCGAAACCGTCGACCTAAGGCTCTGATACCACTTGAAGGATATGGAAAGATCCTCAAGCGCATCACGGAAGCGTGAGCGTCGTATCGGATACGACAAAGAACGACTAGTCGTACTAGTTGTTCGGTGCAGCGGAATTTAAAAATTTTTATTCGATGAAACCACATGATCCAAGAACCATTCTCGGATCGTTTCATCTATAACCACAGCAAGTATAATGCAATACCTCTTGAAGCATGGTTGATCAAGTCTCTAAGAGAAGAGACCTCCTGTCTCAAGTCCGATCGTCGGAGAGATCGCTTGCGAGCGCGGGGATGAACCGCGGTGTCCTCGCAATCCAAGAAGTTGATCCAAGCGCGGTTGCTCCTGATCTCGTCGCACGAGATCAAACGTCTCCTTCGCGGGCGAAGCACTCGAAGTAGACGGAGAACCGCAGAGCGTCGAAGCGGTAGCACGAAGGCGAGGGCGACGACCTTTCTCTCCACCAAGGTGGACGGCCACCAAGAGGAAGAGGGAGAGAGGGCTGTCGACTATGAGAGAAAGAGAGAGAGAGAGTTTTGCTACAATAGCATGTGTAAAGAGAGAGCCAAGAGTGCCTCTCTATTTATAGGGTTTTGGGATCCATGGATCTCAATCCATGTGTCACATAAAATCAATGGTTGAGATTGATTTATGTCAATCCAATGGTCAAGATTGTTGTTGGAAAAAGCCAACAACTTGTGATTTAATTTGATAAAATATATTTGATAAATCAAATAAATATTAATACCAAATCTAAATCAATCAAATAAGAGAGAGAGAGAAGACAAAGGAGATACTCTCCTTATTTGGAAGAGGGGACGGCCACCAATTCCCAAAGGGAATTGAGTGCCGCCCCCCTCATTCCAAATGAGGAGTCCAATCTCCTTATTTTTCTCTCTACTTATTTTACCAACAACAATTTGTTGGTATATTAATTCACCAAAAAAATTCTCAATTAATTTTGGGAATGTTGCAATCTTGACATTGGAATATTGTGAATCAAATCCACAACCCAAAACAAAATGTAATTTACATTTTCAATTAATTAAACAATGTGTATCCAATACACATTAATAATTAATCTACTAATATAAATTATATTGAACTCTCTCTGATACATTATAAATCACATTTATAATATATTAGGAATAATTGGATATTACTATCCACATTATTCTTATCCATAATAATTAAACCATATTTAATTATATCGGATAATTTCTCATACATCATGATAATTAAATCACATTTAATTATCAACTTCTCTTTGCTTAGATCTCATGGAATTGTTCTCAAACCATTTAAGAACAATGCTATTTCTCCTCAGATACTTGGAGATAAGGACAGGGCGATTGTATTGTTCCACGTATAGTGACTTGGATATTGAGATCACATCTCAAATCCAGATCCCATGGACCTCTCATAGATGCTTGATTAAATCAAGACCGTAAACCTAATCTTCTCATTGCATCTGAATCTCATTCAGATCAATGTCCAGCACATGGACTAAGATTAGGTCACTTCTCTCATGAGAGGAGTCACTAAAATCCAGACCTGTTTCATCACTCCCTCGGAATAGAAGCGTCATGGTTATACAATCGTTTATGATCAAATCACCCTTCAGGTATTCCCAATACCTGCACATCCTGCATACTGGAAGACTCATGATCATCATGAAGATAAAGATCACTTTTACACTGTCATCTTCATAGTCTGATCATTAAGTTTCTCAATCTTGGTCCTTGGGATATGGTACAGATCATATGCTTTCACAAAGCATATATCTTACCTTCAAATTCATATCATGCTTCTAAAGCATGATGACCATGCATGGAATTTGGTCAATCCCAATACCTCATGAGTGAGCTCATGTCTCCCGGTTCACAAGTGAACCTGTATGATCCCTTTGAGAGATCATATTACTCATATGCCCTTATAGGCACACCAGCTCGTCGGTGTATAGACCTTGGTTAGGTCATCAACCTATTGGTCTGCCAAATGTTCATGTTCAGACATATAGTAATATATCTGTCTCTGGTCAGAGGAGTTTGCCTGTGATGTGACAGTATTCATCATAGGTCTTTGGTTATCTCGATCTCGTTAAGTCAACTCATTGACTCAACTAATCTGATACCTCCGAATCAATATTCCTATGCAGAGGACCTGCATCAAGAGGTCGATCAGATATCAGTCTAATGAGATGGGATTGCCATCTCCCACTCAGACTGGAGATCACTACTTGTTAATCATTGATGATGCTTGATGAGTCCTCTATCTAACTCCTCAGATATTCATCCAAGCATCAGCCTCTATGATTCAATCATTGAATCAACAGCTGTATGATTATCAAGTTGGCCATGGTACATAACCCTTATTGTACAGAGGGACCTTATAGTGCATTCATTCATTCAATATCAGAAAGGGAGTGAAACAAAACATCAATAACTTTTATTGATAAATCATTTATTACAATAACATCTATTGTAGGAATGGTTCGCCTCGGGCTCACATTGCTAACATCTATTGTAGGAATGTGCTTTACTCATCATTGAACGAACCATATCCATGATGGTTCTATTGCGTCTTTCAGCAACACCATTAAGTTGGGGAGTTCCAGGAGGAGTGAGATTAGAAATAATTCCATTCTCTTTAAGGTATTCCTTAAATTCATCTGATAGGTACTCGCCACCTCGATCAGATCGAATTCGTTTAATCTTCCTATCTGTTTGGTTCTCAACCAAAGCCTTGAATTCTTTGAACTTTTCAAAGGTTTCAGACTTATGACGTAATAGGAAGATAAACCCGTATCGCGAATGGTCATCAATAAACGTCAAATAGTATCGATATCCATTTCGGGTCGCGGTACTGAAGGGACCGCATACATCAGTATGTATTAGGTCAATAATACCTTCACATCTTGTAACCTTGTTACGAAAAGGCATCCTAGTCATTTTACCTCGAATACAATGTTCACAGGTAGGTAAAGGCTGAACCTGTAGAAAATCCAAAGGTCCATCCTTTATCAATCTGTTGATCCTATCAACAGATAAATGACCAAGCCTTTGATGCCAAATCATGTTTCAATGATTTAAATTACTCCTGGATCTTTTAGGGTTTTTATTAGTGGTTGTGACATTCATGACATGCTCATTAATGCACAATTCATAGAGTCCTCCAGAAGTCAAAATACCCTCTGCAATATATTTATCATAATGATTTATGACTAATTTATTACAAAATAGGAATGAATATCCACTTCTAACTAGCTTAGATACAGATATCAAATTCCTTCTGACTTCAGGTACATAAAGACACTCTTTAAGTACTAGGACTCTTCCACTAGATAATGATAGTCTGCAGGTCCCGACGGCGACTGCTGCAACACTTGCATCAGATCCCATCTGGATGACTATCTCCCCTTCTTCAAGCTGTCTAGTTTCCTGAAACAAATGCAACAAATTGCATACATGAACAGAAGCACCAGAATCAACTACCCAACTTCCTTCTCGTCCAACGAGAAAGCTGGTTTCAATGATAAGAGTAGATTTCATACCTGCTGGGGCTTTACCTTTGTCGACAGACTTCAGGTAATCTGGGCAATTACGCTTCCAGTGCCCCGGCTTTTTGCAGTGGTGACAGACGTCGGTTTTCTTTGACGCCATTAAAGTGGATGCATTGGAAGATGAGGCAACACTTTGTCCCTTCTTCTTTCTCTTCTGGGCCGGGCCCTTCCGAGAACCTTGCTTCCGACCGCGCTTCCCTTTGACCTGTGCAACCATTGCAGTGCCAGTGGGACCATCTTTCTTCATTACGTCTTCTGCAGACTTTAACGCATCAAGAAGCCCAGCAATTGTCAGTTCCAGCTTATTCATGTGGAATGACACCACAAAGTTATTGAAAGATTTGGGCAATGACAACAGAATGAAATCATATTGCATGTCTGCATCCATCGTCGCCCCCAGAGTCTCAAGCTCCGACAAGTACCCAAACATTTTGAGTACATGCTCGCGGACCGAGGTCCCTTCCTGCATCTTGCAGCGAACGAGTTCTTTCATAACATTGTACCGCTAGGTGCGGTTAATGTCACCAAACATATCCTTTAGATTCTGCATGATATCCTGGCAAGTACTCATCTCCACATGTTGCTTCTGAAGAACATTGGAGAGAGAACCCAAGATATAGCACCTAGCCAAGACATGATCTTCATCATACTTGTCATTATATGCTTTGTCTTCCTTAGATTTAGGGTTTTCAAGTTTGTTTTCAGAGAGCACATAACTGATGCGCTTTGCCGAAAGCACAAGCTCCAAATTACGGATCAAATCCGAATGATTTGGTCCGGTCAATTGGTTGACCTCCAGAAGCCTGCTCAGTAGGTTCATGGCCTTCATTTTCTGAAATTGAGAATGCACTATATTAGAACATATAATCATATATTCAATTTAATTTTATTTGATTAAGGCATTTTAAATCAAATTAGTCTTGCTATGTCAACTATGAAAGTTTATTCCCTTATTCACTTTCAAAGTAGGAGATATACTTACCGATATATCTCAAGCAAGAACTGGGATCTCCTCTTTATCTTTGTCATATCCCAATAATATGAGAACCTATGACTCAAATAAAGAGAAGCGGGAACACATTCCGCCTTGCAAGTCCAACTTGCATTTCCCAATTCGGTCTTTAATACCCGAGCCCACCACCCCTAAGCTGATGTTGACTCGTCATTAATTGAACCAACCGTCAACATGAATACAACTCGCTATGCGCAATCCAATATCGCCCCAATAATATGAGGACCCGATATTGGGGTCACTACGCATACGTCCTTACTCTTTTGAGAAGCGATGAGCCCGATCCAAACGGATCATATGTGGGAGCTGTCACTTCAGACAGGCGTCTCCCACAAATAATATTTGGCGACCAAACCCTTCGCCTTGACGGGAGACCATGGATGTCACTTATGTGATCCTCCATCTCTTATTCAAATTTAATTAATTACTATGAATCTCATTCATATAATTAATTCTTCCAAGGGAATTATTAGCTCTAATTATATTAGAGTATTTTCAATTGGATATAATTAACTTAATCATATTAAATTAATTATCAATCCAATTCAATCAATCAAACTTAATTTTATGCTTGAATATATATATATGATATTATTCTCAAAGTACGTATTAAATCGTATTTTAATAATTAGAAAAATACATCATAATCCCTTGGACATTATCCCGGCCCTACCCGCTGTCATGGCCAGTACCGACGGGAGTGGGGCGGACCCCATACGTTGCAACCCGCTGACCAGCGATCCCCGACTAGACACCATATCCACCTCGGGAAAGGATAATGCCAAATTGATTATTTGTACTTGAGATGATCATCGGTTCTTCAACCGAAATTATACCATATAGTAATCAAAACAATTTTGATTTTAAGGAAATTTGCTAGGCAAATTCCCAAATCCTATTCAAGCAATAAGTTTGATGATTGTAACTCCAATTAAGGTTTAGATCAAATCTAATCATCTAATTGGTTGGGGCCAAGTCAATTAGGCAAATAATCATGTTTCAATATTTCACAAATATTTTTCAAGATTATTTCACGAAATTAACAATTAATTTCACTAATTGACAATCACTTGGTTCTAGATTAGGAAAGCAATTTCAGCAGTGACCCCTACTTACTACAATTGGCATATCTCAATCATATTAAATCCAAATTAAGCAAAGTCAATTTCTAAAGTTTGCTAATTTGATTTAGGACAGAACTTAAGTGATGTTTCACGCATTTCGAGGCAAGTCGAAACAGTAATTAACATTTTAATCACGTTCAGATTCACAGTTCCCGCAACAGTGCATACATGTCCATTAAAAAGACCATATCTCGAGCATACGAAATCCGATTTACGCAAACTCAGATCTTATGGTTTCCTTATTTAATGGGGAACATAATCCAAGTATAAAATTCGTGTTTAAACAATTTAAACAGTGCCGAATTTATTTACTAAACAGATCTGCGAAATCAAATGCGATGAAAACTTTCGCGACCTTAGCGAACCCAAGTCGTCCTTGGTTAACGAATCACTATTCGAAACCGTCGACCTAAGGCTCTGATACCACTTGAAGGATATGGAAAGATCCTCAAGCGCATCACGGAAGCGTGAGCGTCGTATCGGATACGACAAAGAACGACTAGTCGTACTAGTTGTTCGGTGCAGCGGAATTTAAAAATTTTTATTCGATGAAACCACATGATCCAAGAACCATTCTCGGATCGTTTCATCTATAACCACAGCAAGTATAATGCAATACCTCTTGAAGCGTGGTTGATCGAGTCTCTAAGAGAAGAGACCTCCTGTCTCAAGTCCGATCGTCGGAGAGATCGCTTGCGAGCGTGGGGATGAACCGCGGTGTCCTCGCAATCCAAGAAGTTGATCCAAGCGCGGTTGCTCCTGATCTCGTCGCACGAGATCAAACGTCTCCTTCGCGGGCGAAGCACTCGAAGTAGACGGAGAACCGCAGAGCGTCGAAGCGGTAGCACGAAGGCGAGGGCGACGACCTTTCTCTCCACCAAGGTGGACGGCCACCAAGAGGAAGAGGGAGAGAGGGCTGTCGACTATGAGAGAAAGAGAGAGAGAGAGTTTTGCTACAATAGCATGTGTAAAGAGAGAGCCAAGAGTGCCTCTCTATTTATAGGGTTTTGGGATCCATGGATCTCAATCCATGTGTCACATAAAATCAATGGTTGAGATTGATTTATGTCAATCCAATGGTCAAGATTGTTGTTGGAAAAAGCCAACAACTTGTGATTTAATTTGATAAAAAATATTTGATAAATCAAATAAATATTAATACCAAATCTAAATCAATCAAATAAGAGAGAGAGAGAAGACAAAGGAGATACTCTCCTTATTTGGAAGAGGGGACGACCACCAATTCCCCAAGGGAATTGAGTGCCGCCCCCCTCATTCCAAATGAGGAGTCCAATCTCCTTATTTTTCTCTCTACTTATTTTACCAACAACAATTTGTTGGTATATTAATTCACCAAAAAAATTCTCAATTAATTTTGGGAATGTTGCAATCTTGACATTGGAATATTGTGAATCAAATCCACAACCCAAAACAAAATGTAATTTACATTTTCAATTAATTAAACAATGTGTATCCAATACACATTAATAATTAATCTACTAATATAAATTATATTGAACTCTCTCTGATACATTATAAATCACATTTATAATATATTAGGAATAATTGGATATTACTATCCACATTATTCTTATCCATAATAATTAAACCATATTTAATTATATCGGATAATTTCTCATACATCATGATAATTAAATCACATTTAATTATCAACTTCTCTTTGCTTAGATCTCATGGAATTGTTCTCAAACCATTTAAGAACAATGCTATTTCTCCTCAGATACTTGGAGATAAGGACAGGGCGATTGTATTGTTCCACGTATAGTGACTTGGATATTGAGATCACATCTCAAATCCAGATCCCATGGACCTCTCATAGATGCTTGATTAAATCAAGACCGTAAACCTAATCTTCTCATTGCATCTGAATCTCATTCAGATCAATGTCCAGCACATGGACTAAGATTAGGTCACTTCTCTCATGAGAGGAGTCACTAAAATCCAGACCTGTTTCATCACTCCCTCGGAATAGAAGCGTCATGGTTATACAATCGTTTATGATCAAATCACCCTTCAGGTATTCCCAATACCTGCACATCCTGCATACTGGAAGACTCATGATCATCATGAAGATAAAGATCACTTTTACACTGTCATCTTCATAGTCTGATCATTAAGTTTCTCAATCTTGGTCCTTGGGATATGGTACAGATCATATGCTTTCACAAAGCATATATCTTACCTTCAAATTCATATCATGCTTCTAAAGCATGATGACCATGCATGGAATTTGGTCAATCCCAATACCTCATGAGTGAGCTCATGTCTCCCGGTTCACAAGTGAACCTGTATGATCCCTTTGAGAGATCATATTACTCATATGCCCTTATAGGCACACCAGCTCGTCGGTGTATAGACCTTGGTTAGGTCATCAACCTATTGGTCTGCCAAATGTTCATGTTCAGACATATAGTAATATATCTGTCTCTGGTCAGAGGAGTTTGCCTGTGATGTGACAGTATTCATCATAGGTCTTTGGTTATCTCGATCTCGTTAAGTCAACTCATTGACTCAACTAATCTGATACCTCCGAATCAATATTCCTATGCAGAGGACCTGCATCAAGAGGTCGATCAGATATCAGTCTAATGAGATGGGATTGCCATCTCCCACTCAGACTGGAGATCACTACTTGTTAATCATTGATGATGCTTGATGAGTCCTCTATCTAACTCCTCAGATATTCATCCAAGCATCAGCCTCTATGATTCAATCATTGAATCAACAGCTGTATGATTATCAAGTTGGCCATGGTACATAACCCTTATTGTACAGAGGGACCTTATAGTGCATTCATTCATTCAATATCAGAAAGGGAGTGAAACAAAACATCAATAACTTTTATTGATAAATCATTTATTACAATAACATCTATTGTAGGAATGGTTCGCCTCGGGCTCACATTGCTAACATGTATTGCATAATATGGTCCTAAAAATTAACTTTTGCATCTTAGCTCCAAATTAAATGAAACCACCTTCATTAAATAGCTTTTTAATAGTTGTATACAATTAAAGGTGATTTTGGTCCATTTTTATATTGTATGAAGAAGATACATGTTTGTGAAATTATTATTTTGGCTTTTTCTTTTGTGTGTCTCGGACACAATGTGCATTATTTTTCTGTGAAATAAATTTTATATTTTTCTTCAACTATTTATCTACAACATTCATATTGAGGGATTGTTATTTGTAGTGTAATAAAATAAAATAAAATAGGTGCCAATAATCAATTATAGATGGATTAAAATGGTATTACGTATGGTTTTTTGTGTATCTTTGTATAATTTTTCTGTCCTATCTCTCCCTACTTTATTCCTTGTTGACGAAGTCAATATGATGATGGGGTCTCGGGGTCTACAGTACTCAACACCTAGGGTGTTTCATTTCTTTTCCTTTTCTTCCTTTATTCTTTATTTTTAGAATTAAATACAATAAAAGTGTAGTATTTTATACAGTGTTTTGTAAACTTTCTTAAGGGTTTATTTTGACAAATTAATGATATGTGCATGCATTTAGCTAGGGATTTATGGATAAAATGAAATAATAAAGGTGATGAAATGGAGAATCATCAATACTTTATTGAAATTGATCAAAATAAACTTTAATTATATATAACTTTTAAAAAGCTATCTAACGAAGGTGGTTTCATACAATTTCGAGTTAAGATGAAAAAGTTAGGTTTCATGCCCCCATTGTGCATTATACATGTATATTATATTCAATATATTTAATCTTATAATTTTCAATTTCTTTTATTTTTATAAATTATAAATATTTTTTAAACATCTATAATTAAAACAAATGAAAAACCATTAAAATAAAATTAAAATAACTCAATTTCCTTTATGCATAAATAAAATATACCTATATGAACATTTAAAGAAAACATATATAATTAATTAAGTGTATAAATAAACACTTAAGAATACAACAAAAATACCTGAATTTGTAGTTAAATAAATTAAAAATAAATAAAATACCCACATAAAATAATAAAATATATAATACAAAATAAAAATAAAATTATCAAAATACATGTATTTATACATATACTTTACACTTTAATATTAACTTTTAATATATCATCTTGAAAAAATAAATAAAAATATGTATTAAGTACTACATAATATTATAAATATTTTTTATGATTTAAAGAAAATTATTTAAATCATCTATTAATTTATATTCATTTTCAAAGGCATTTTTCCTTGCAATTTCCTGGTTGGTCCACGTGGACCAACTAGGGGTGCCCGATAGTTGATCGCGGATCAATTGTACTGGACAAACCCACAACCCTTGTTAGAGCCTTGCGAAAGGCCATTTTCTCTTATTTTTTGACGATGATTTGAGTCTTGAGGGGCCTCAATTCCTTCAATGATATTGCTCACTACTCCTTCCAGATCACCACCTGCGTTTTTGATCAACCAATCCGTCACTCCATCATTCCCAACCAGTGATCTTTCCAGTCGTTCAACTTCTATAAAATTTGCCCTTCTTCATCTTTTTGAGTTTAGTCCTTCTTCTTCATGTCTTTGTCCCTCATACAACCATAGTTGGCTTCCTCTTTGTGATAGGTATTGGAATCGAAGGTTTGCAGCAAGGAGGAGGCTTGGAGGAAGAGATCCAGACCATCACTAGAGACATCCTCCGGCAGTTCAGCTTCGTCGGCCCTCTACTGACTTGAGTCCATTTTCTTCTTCTTTCTAAATAATCGGTAGGTTCTAGTTTCATTTCCGTAGCATATTTTTCTTTTAATCACATAATTAGGTGCAATTTTAATTTCCCTAATTTGCATAGAGATCGAGCTCTGGGTCGATTTCACTGTTAAACAGTCCATGTCTCAACCCATTTACACACCCTCTCCGTTCCTCATTGCGTTCTTCGTAAAAGCTCCAACTTTTCAACCCAGATCTTGCTCAAATCTGGTAATTCAAAGCTCCTTCTTTCACCTTCTGTCGGAGCTATCTGCCTCGCTCATCCCGTTGGTTTCTAGCTTCATCCAATGGTCGAGTAGAATCGCCTTGAGACAAGGAACGATTTTGTGCAGGTACCTGGTCAAGAAGATCCATCTCGAGCTCCATCCACTCCCATCATCAGCTCCAGGTGGGGTTGAAATATCGAATACCTCATGTCCCATTCGAGGGGACATGGACCTATATGGTGACCTCCTATAGTAGCGGCAAGCTTCTAGGAAGTTGGTGGGCATTTCAGCGAAGAGAATGGAAGACGGACCTGCGAGATATCCATGATCTAAGTCAGGACAACCTGTTGTTCTTGGATGTTCTTCCTTTGCCCCCTCATAGCCGTCTAATGAAGATGAGCACCCGGGTCTATCCTAGGTGTTGGATTTAAAGTGAATTGATGCCCTCACCAACCATCCGATCAACCTAAGTGGCATTAACGTGGCGCCTCTACTGCCCATTCTATAGTGTCGACTAGGGGATAATTTACGCCAAGCCCCCTCCTATTTTTTGTATTTCACAAACAGTATTGTAAATATTTTATAACGTTTAAAAAAGTTGTGGAAAATTGCAACAAAGCTCGTGTACCTTAGCTTACATGCTCCCTCAAGTGAGTTGGGTAATTTGCTTGTTGAATCTTACATCATTATGTTTTCAAATTAATATATAGAAATTAATTTTTAAAGTAAAGTTTCTGTTGTTTTTGCATAAAGACCCCTGATTTTCATTTTTATTGCAAAAAATACTCCTACCAGCTTCATTAATTTTTGTGAATATTTATATATTATCTAAAAAAGTAGTCATGCTCCAAAAACTGTGAAAAAAATAAGATTATGTGCCTGATTAAATGATTGTTCACGTAATCTAATTTGTTTTGAATTTCATGCACATTTTCTATTTATTAAAAATAAAAAAGATCATGTTCAATCCTTGCTTGCCTTAGAATATCCAAAAAAATATAAAACCCTAACTAAAAATTCCAAAAAAATACCTACCTATTATTATCCTATTTTTATTAATCAATAAAAACCATAAAAATATCAAAAGAAACTCCGAAAATTAGCAAACCCTTGCTAACAATAAAATAATAACAAAATAATTTTTAAAAACCAAAAAAATAGTTTCTATTCTATATTTTTATATATACTATTCCCTGCATAAAATAAATTTTGAGAAATTCTGACCCTATTTAATATTTTTAAATCTCAAAACAATTCGGCCTATTTTAAAAGTCCCTGATTTTATAAATTTTGGACTTCAAAAGTACCTCAAAACTAGCAAAATACCCATAAAACCACAAAAAAGAAGAAAACATAAAAACACAAAAATATTGTATTTAGTAAATTTGGACAATTTATAGCTATATTTATAATTATAATATCTTATGTTGTATTATACCCTTATATGTAGTTATGAATAATTAATAATATTATTAATTATTTTAAATACCTTAGAAATATTTTTTAAACCTTTCAAAAATAAAAAGGACTTTTCTTTCTTATATTTTCTGATTTTTCCATATTTATTAAATTATATATATACTTGTCATTTATATTATACATAGTATATATACACATCTTTATATATACTTGTATTTTATATTAAAAGGAAAAGAAATTAAAAATCAGAAAATATAAAAAAAATACAAATTACAAAAAAACAAATATTTAACAAATATAATAAAATTTTTATTTCATTAAAAACCACAATACATTAAGTAAAGAAGTGAGTGAATATTATACAATTCTACATTATTATTTATCCATTATTTATTTATAAATAATATCCCCAAATACACCGTCTTGTTCCATGAGTTTGACACCCTACTCTTCTTGTCAATATCAATAAATTTATTGTATGGTTATAATAAATTTTGATTCAGACCAGCTTTTGATTGATTGATTATTATTGTGTGGGTTGGTTGTTGTTTGCGTTAATTGGCTCTCGTGTTCATTCACTTTAGAGACTGAGGTCCACCGAGAGTACATTATCTCATGAAATCTCCAATATCACCAACAACACTTGTTGTAAATTATTTCACAAAAATAATTCATAACTATCTTGTAAACATTGCAATGATGCTATATAAATTTGTGAATCACATCCACAACCCAAAATAAAATATATATTATATTTTCAATTAATTATCTAATGTAAACCCAATTCACATCAATAATTAATCAATAATTATAAATTACAATAGGCTATCTATAATATATTATAAATCACATTTATAATATATATATTTATGTGTGTGTGTGTGTGTGTGTGTTTGTGTGTGAATAATTGGATAGTGCCATCCACATTATTCTTATCCACCATAATTAAATCACATTTAATTATATTGGATCTTCAAACTTATGCATCAAAAAATATGAATCAAATTCACATTATTTGTGATAATTGAATCACATTTAGTTATCCATTTCTCAATGCTTAGATATAATTCAACAATGGAATTATTTTCGAACACTTTCAAGAATAATGCGCTTTCTCCGCAGATACTTGGAGATAAGGACAAGATGATTGTACATTCCATGTATAGTGACTTTGATACCGAGATCACATCTCATTCCAGATCTCATGGATCTCTCATTGATGCTTGATTAAATCAAGATTGCAAATCTAATGTTCTTATTGCATCTGAATCGCATTCATATCAATGTCTAACATTTGGACCAAGATCAGATCACTTTGTCTACCAAGAGGAGTTACTAAAATCTAGACCTGTTTCGTTACCCTCTCGGAATGGGAGTGTCATGGTTAAATTATCGTTTACGATTATATCACCATCAGGTATTCCTAATACATGTACGTCATGCATACTGGAAGACTTATTATAAACTTGAAGATATAGATCAATTTTCACTATCATCTTCGGGGGTTTCATTATAAAGTTTCTCATTCGGTCATTGGGAGTTGGTATCGATCATATGCTTTTTAAGAGCATATAGAAAACCTATAAATTCTTTTCATGCTTCCAAAGCATGATGACCATGCATGGAATTTGATCAATCGCAATACCTCATGAGTGAGTTCATGTCTTCCGGTTCACAAGTGAACCGATATGATCCCTTTGTGAGATCGTATCACTCATATGCCTTATATGCACACCAGCTAGCCAGTGTATAGACCTTGATAAGGCCATCAACTAATTGGTCTTTCAAATGTACATACTTTGACATATAGAAACACATCTGTCTCTGGACAGAGGATGTGTGCCTATATCGCGATAGTATATGACATACGACTTGGTTATCTCGATCTCGTTAAGTCAACTCTTTGACTGAACTAATCTAACACCTCTGAATCTCTATTCCCATGCAGAGGACCTGCATCAAGAGGTCAGTTAGATATTAGCCTTATGAGAAAGGATTTCCATCACCTACTTAGGTTGGAGATCATCTCTTAGCAATCATTTGACGATACTAGATGAGTCCTCAATCTAAGTCCTTTGATATTCATCCAAGCACCAACCTCTATGATTCAAACATTGAATCAAAAGTTGTATGATTATTAAGATGGCCATAATACATAACACTAACGGTGCATAGGGACCTTATATTACACTTGTTCATTTATTCTCACATAGGGAGTTAAATAACCTATAACTTTTATTTATAAATCAAACATTACAATAACATTTATTGTGGGAATGATTCGCCTCAAGCTCACATGGCTAACAATCTCCCACTAGCCCTCAAAACCATTCAGGTACAATCCTTAAACCCATACTCGTTACATGCTGGTTGAAAACCTTCTGTGTCAAAGGTTTGGTAAGGGATCAGCAACGTTGTCAACAAAGGCCACCTTGGTGATGATGATGTCATGATGCTTTTGAATCTTCTGAATGATGTGGTATTTCCTTTCCATGTGCTTGCCTTTTTGATGACATCTTGGTTCCTTCGCATGGGCAATGACCCTATTATTGTAGAGTAGCGGGATGGGAGAATTAGAGGAAACTACACCAAGTTCCAGGATGAACTTGCACAACCACACCGCCTCCTTTGCAGCATTTGATGTGGCAATGTATTCGGCTTCTAGTGTTTAATATGTTGTAGTATCTTGCTTCTTACTTCTCCAGCTCACAACACCACCATTCAATAGGAACACAAACCCTGATGTCGACTTTCGATCATCAATATCTGACTGGAAGTATGAATCTGTATATCCCAAGATATGGAGATCTCCATCTCCATAGACCAACATATAATCTTGCGTCGGTAATAGATAGTTGAAAATATTCTTCATTACATTCAATTGTTGTTATCCATAGCAGGATTGGTAGTAACTTACCACTCCACTAAATGACAAATATATGATCTTGTACACATCATGGCGTACATTAAGCTTCCTACAACTGATGTGTAGGGGCATCTAGCCATGGCTTTTCTTTCCTCAACACTTTGAAGAGCCATTCCTTTAGATAGCTGGATACCATGTCCTAAGGGAAGAAAATCTTTCTTGGAATTCTCCAAATGGAAATGTTCCAGAATTTTCTTAGTGTATACATGTTGTCACAATCCTAATATCCTCTTTTCTCGGTTTCTAAATAGCTTCTGACCCAAGATATAAGAGGCTTCTCCAATATCTTTCATCTCGAAGGTATGAGATAGACAAATCTTAACATGGTCGTCATCCCTTTATCATTCCCAATGATAAGGATGTCATCTACGTAAAGCACGATGAACACAATGGAGCACCCACTATGCTTGTACACATAGTTCATCAGGATTCTTTACAAAATCAAAATTCTGTATGGTTTCATCAACACTGATTTTCCAGCTACGAGAAACTTGTTTTAGCATGTAGATGGATTTCTTCAGCTTGCATACTTTACCTTCCATGGTTATGAAGCCTTGGGACTGCTACATATAGATAAACTCCTCGAGGTATCCATTAAGGAAAGGCATATTGACATCCGTATGCCAGATGTTGTAGTCAATAGATACATCTATAACTAGTAGTGCCCTGATGGACTTAAGCATATCCATAGTAGAGAACGTCTCATCGTAGTCGATGCCTTCGCTCTGTGTGTAGCCCTTGGATATGAGCCGTGCCTTGTCCATCATGTCACCTCTTTATCTTGAAGATCCATTTACACCCAATGGGTTTTACCCCTTTAGGTTGATCCTCTAGGGTCCATACACTAAACTTTTGCATGGAGTCAATCTCTGACTTCATTGCTAGAATTCATCTATCCATGTCATTATCTGCGAGTACTTCATAAAATGAAGCTGGATCATTGTTAGTTTCACTTGATACATGGAATACGTACCTTTTAGGTGGTGCAACTACCCTCGAACTCCTTCAAAGAGGTATGGCGTTCATGAATCTCAGTATCCTCAGGGGATTCAATGAGTTCTTTACTTTATTTTTGTCATGACTTTTAAGGAAGTCATCCTCTAGAAATTTCACATGTCTAGAGACAAAAAACTTATGTGTCTCAGGGTCATAAAGCTGGCATCAAATACCATCTTTAACAAACCCAATGAAGTAGCCCTCACGAGTGCGAGATTCTAGCTTATTTGCGTCCAAGTCCTTCGCATGGATCAAGCAACCCTAAATCCTTAAGTGATTAACACTATGTTTAGTTCCATACCATAGCTCATGAGGAGTCATAGGTATAGACTTGCTAGGAATCTTATTAAGGATATATATAGAAGTCTCCACTACATATCCCTAGAAACTAAGTGATAAATGTGCTTTACTCATCATTGGACGAACCATATCCATGATGGTCCTATTGCGTCTTTCAGCAACACCATTAAGTTGGGGGCTTTCAAGAGGAGTGAGATTGGAGACAATTCTATTCACTTTAAGGTATTCCTTGAATTCATCTGAGGGGTACTCACCATCTCAGTCACATCGAATCTGTTTAATCTTCCTATCAGTTTGGCTCTCAACCAAAGCCTTGAACTCTTTGAACTTTTCAAAGATTTCATATTTATGACATAGTGGGTAGATAAACTCGTACCACGAATGGTCATCAATAAACGCCAAATAATATCGATATCCATTTAAGGTTGCGGTATTGAAGGGACCACATACATCAGTATGTACTAGGTCAAGAATACCCTCACATCATATAACCTTGTTATGAAAAGGCATCCAAGTCATTTTACCTCGAATACAATGTTTGCATGTAAGCAAAGATTGAACCTGTAGAAAATCTAAGGGTCCATCTTTTATAAATCTAGTGATCTTATCAATAGATAAGTGACCAATACTTTGATGCCAAATCAAATTGGAATGATTTCCATCATCCCTGAATCTTTTAGGGTTTTTATTAGTGGTAGTAACATTCATGACATTTTCATCAATGCACAATTCATAGAGTCCATCAGAAGTAAAAAGACCATCTGCAATATGTTCATCATAACGACTTATCACTAGTTATTAAAGAAAAGGAATCAATATCTGCTTCTAACAAGCTTAGATACAGATATAAGGTTCCTTTTGATTTTAGGTAAATAAAGACACTCTTTAAGTAAAATGACTTTCCCACTAGATAATGATAGTTTGTAGGTCTTGACTACAATTGCTAGAACAATTGCATAATATCCCGTCTGGATGCTTATCTATCCTTGATCAAGATCTCTAGTTTCCTGAAACAGATGCAACAAATTGTGTACATTAACTGAAGCACTAGAATCTATGTCCCTACTGCCTTCTCGTCCAATAAGAAAATTTGTTTCAATAGTGAAAATAGATTTCATACTGGCTGGGGCTTTACCTTTGTCAACAGACTTTAGGTAATCCCTACAATTACGTCTCTAGTGTCGTGGCTTCTTGCTGTGATGACAGACATCGGTTTTCTTCGATGCTATCAAAGTGGAAGCATTGGAAGATGAGACAACATCTTGACTCTTCTTCTTTCACTACTATTCATAACAAAGAAGTCATCTATATAAAATAAAAAGAAGTCATCCATATAAAATCTATATCCATGAAATACAGTAATATTCATAATAAAGTGTTTTAATTAGATATAATTATGTAATCATATCAAATCAATTATCATTCCAATTCAATTAATCAACAAACGTGATTTTTACTTGAAGGATGGTATTATCTCAAAAATATGTATTATTTGAATTTAATAATTAGAAAATACATCACGATCGCTTAAGACATTATTCCCTTCTTATCTGTTGTCATCTCCAGTTCTGACGGGAGTGGGACAGACCGCTCACAGAGCAACCTGCTATCCCAACTCTCCCTGACTGGAAACCATATCCGTCATAGGTCAGGATAATGCGATTTGATCATTTTGTATTTGAGATGATAATCGGTCTTTCAACCAAAGTTATACCATATAATAATAATAATCAAAATCATTTTAATTAATATTATAAGGATATTTGATAAACAAATCCCCAATTCTATTCAGGTAACCAAGTTTTTCTTGTAGAGATTGTCTTACAACTATAGTAGGATATCCTAGGGTTTTCATGAAACACTCACTCAATAATGATTAATGTTTAATCAATTATTCCATAAATAAATGATAATAATCAATTAATAATGGAAAATTCTCAATTTACTTGATTGACATTGAATGATAAACAAATTAATAAAGAGATCTCGATGATCCAATCATAATCTGACCTTTATCGACTAAATATGGAATATCTAGGGTAAACGGAGTCAGAATCGCACGAGGTAAAATCATGCGGTTAGCTGATTTGATTCTATACTTAATTCATGCATTTATTTTATGTTTCATGATTGGAAATCATAAAGTGAAAATAGTTTTGTTACAGATCCGTTAATAGATGTAAAACAATTTCATGGCGGGAACTATTCGAATTAATTTTGTGCACTAATAGTACCAATTAAAGGTTACAATTTTTGAGACATATTTAGATATTCTAAATAAATTTTATCAACCAAAAAATACATCCAAATAGTGCACAAACAATAGATTTTTATTTCATCAAAAACCAATTCGATTTTTGCATCCAATGCAGAAACAATGATTCACGCACAACCAATATGAACCATCATCACCTAGGGTTTTGGATCACATCCAAGACTAACCAAGGCTCTGATTCCACTTTAAGGATATTCGAGAATCCTTAAGGGCATCACAGAAGCGTGGGTATCACATCATATAGGATCGAGAGCGACTAGTCGCAGTATTTGCTCGGTGCAGCGAAATTTAATTTTTTAAACGATGAAATCACATGATACCGTAACAATTCTCGGATCATTTCATCTAAACCACATACTAGATAAAATAATACCTCTTGTAGTGTGGTTGTGATCGAGTCTCTAAAGAAAGAGACCTACTATCTCAAGGCTGATCTGTCAGAGGAGACCCTTGCGAGCGTAGAGATGAATCGTGTGCTTCTCGCAATCCAAATAGTTATTCAAAGCAATGAATGTCCTGATGTCGTCTCACGAGGTCAAACGTCTTCCTCAAGAGCGAAATGCACCAAAGGAGACGGAGATCCACGAGTAGTCGATGCAGCAACAACACAACGATGTGATGACGGCAGTAATCTTCTCTCTAGGGTTTGAGTGGATGGCCACTCAAGATGGAGAGAGAGGGTGGCTTGTGACTTGATAATGAGAGAGAGAGAGCAATAGATTTTTTATTTTTGTAACTAGAAGATCAAGGGGTGTCTCTTCTTATATAGTATTTTGGGAGTCCATGGATCTTCCATATACAACACAAAATCAATGGATGGGATTGATTTGTGTTTCTTTCAATGGCCATGTTCTTGTTGTAAAAATACAACAATAATTAGATTAATTTAAATATATGTTTAATAATCAATATAAATTAATTCCAAATTAAACCAATCAATCTTGGAGATAATTGGAAAGGAGATTCCCTCATTCCATGAAAGGGCGAGGGGGGGGGTGGGGGGGACGACTACCAATTCCAATTAGGACTTGGTGGCCATTCTCCTCCCTTTAATTGGAAGGAGGCAACCTTCTTCCAAATCATGAGATTACATTATCTCATGAAATCTCCAATATTTGCAACAACACTTTTTGTAAATTATTTCACAAAAATAATTCATAATTAACTTGTGAACATTGCAATCTTGTCATTGGAATCACATTCACAACCCAAAATAAAATGTATATTTTATTTTCAATTAATTATCAAATGTGAATGAAATTCACATCCATAATTAATAAATAAATAGAAATTACAATAGGCTCTCTGTACTATATTATAAATCACATTTATAATATATATACATGAATAATTGGATAGTATCATCCACATTTTTCTTATCCATATTAATTAATGCACATTTTATTATAATAGATCTTCATTCATACACATCAAAATAATATGAATCAAATTCACATTATTCATGATAATTGAATAACATTTAAATATCCATTTCTCAATGCTTAGATATAATTCAACAATGGAATTATTCTTGAACACTTTCAAGAATAATGTGCTTTCTCCACAAATACATGGAAATAAGGACATGGCGATTGTACGTTCCATGTATAGTGACTTGGATATTGAGATCACATCTCAATTCCAGATCTCATGGACCTATCATAGATGCTCGATTAAATCTAGACTGCAAATCTAATCTTCTCATTGCATCTGAATCGCATTCAGATCAATATCAAATATTTGGACCAAGATCAGATCACTTTCTTTACCGAGAGGAGTCATTTAAATCCAAACTTGTTTCATTACTCCCTCGAAATGGAAGTGTCATGGTTATACAATCGTTTATGATCACATCACCCTAAGGTATTCCTAATACTTGTACATCCTTCATACTAGAAGACCTATAATAAACCCTAAGATATAGATCGATTTTCACTATCATCTTGAGGTTTTCATTATAAAGTTTCTCATTCGGTCATTGGGAGTTGGTATCGATCATATGCATTCCAAAAGCATATATAATACCAATAAATGTGAGCCCACAGCTAGCCATTATGCAATAAATGTTGTTGCAATTCACTCCTTAATCTGAAATAAAGAGTACATAATTTGTATAATAGGTCCCTTAATACAATTAGGGTTATGTACCATGGCTACCTTAATGATCATACAACTGTTGATTCAAATTATTGAATTATAGAGGCTGGTGCTTAGATGAATATCTAATGAGTTAGATTGAGGACTCATCAAGCACCGTCAAATGATTATTAAGAGATGATCTCCAGCCTGAGTAGGAGATGGCAATCCTTTCTCAGTCAGACTGATATCTGACCGACTTCTTGATGCAGGTCCTTTGCATAGGAATAGGGATTCGGAGGTGTTAGATTAGTTAGGTCAAAGAGTTGACTTAACGAGATTGAGTTAACCAAAGTCCTATATCGTATGCTGTCATGATATTGGCACACATCCTCTGACCGGAGACAGATGTGTTACTATATGTCTGAGTATGTACATTTGGCAGACCAATAGATTGATGATCTAATCAAGGTCTATACACCAACGTGCTGGTGTGCATATAAGGGCATATGAGTAATATGATCTCTCAAAGGGATCATACAGGTTCACTACTGAACCGGAAGACATGAACTCACTCGTGAGATATTGGGAAGAATCAAATTCCGTGCGCACGATCGTCTCGCTTTGGAAGCTTGACTGAGTTTGTAGGTTTGATATATATTTTTGGAAAGTATATGATCAAGACCTAGGTATGATATATGTTTTTGGAAAGTATCTGATCGATACCAACTCCCAATGATCAAAATGAGAAACTTACTGATAAAACCCTGAAGTAGAAAGTATAAAGTCGAACTAATACTTCGGGTTTATTCTGAGTCTTCCAGTATGCAGGATGTACAGGTATTGGGAATACCTGAGGGTGATGTGATCATAAACGGTTGTATAACCATGATACTTCCATTCCTAGGGAGTGATGAAACGTGTCTGGATTTTAGTGACTCCTCTCAGTAGAGAAATAACCTAATCTTAGTCCAAATATTGGACATTGATCTGAATGTGATTCAGATTCAATGAGAAAATTAGATTTACGGTCTTCATTTAATCAAGCATCTATGGGAGGCCCGAGATCTGGATTTGAGATGTGATCTCAATATCCAAGTCACTACACGTGTAACAATACAATCGCCCTGTCCTTATCTCCAAGTATTCGCAGAGAAAGCGCATTATCCTTGAAAGGGTTCAGGATAATTTCATTGTTGATATTATGTATCTGAGCATTGAGAAAATCGATAATTAAATGTGATTTAATTATCATGAGTAATATGAATTTGATTCATATTATAAAGAGAGTTATCTAAGATAATTGAATGTGATTTAATTATCAAAGATGTGAATAATGTGAATATGATTCATATTATTTGGGCACATGAGAATAGAGATCCAATATGATTAAATGTGATTTAATTATCATGGATATGAATAATGTGGATAGCAACATCCATATTAATTATATATATTATAAATATGATTTATAATATATAAGAGAGAGATTATTGTAATTTACATTTGTGAATTAAGTGTTAATGTGACTTGGATTCACATTGAACATTAAATTGAAAATGTAATTTACATTTTATTTTGGGTTGTGAATATGATTCAAAAAAAATTTTCAATGGCAAGATTGCAATGTCTACAAAATAATTGTGAATCATTTTTGTAGAATAATTTGCAACAAAAATTGTTGCAAATCATGGAGATTACATGGAAGATAAAATAGCCACCTTCCTAAAGGAGGAGGGTGGACAACCACCACTCCTATTAGGAAAGGGTGGCCGTCCCCCCTCTCCACATGGAAGGAAGCATTCTCTCTTCCAATATCTCCATGTATTGTTGATTTAATTTTATGATTAAATTGTGTTGATTTATCAACATATATTCAATCTAAATTAAATTAATTATTGTTGGTTTTTACCAACACAAATCTTGGCCATTAAAAGAAACACAATCAATGAGAGCCATTGGATTTGTGTTACCCATGGATTGAGATCCATGGATCCCAAACTATTATAAATAGAAGGGCACCCCTTTGCTCTTCTCCACACATAAGAGAACATAAGTCTCTCTCTCTCTATTTCTCTCTACACGCCTACTCTCTCTCTCCCTCTCATGGTCGTCCACCATGGATGCCCTAGAGAGGTTCTCCATCACCGCAGCGTCGTCGTTATGCTGCCCGATCGTCAGCTCGTGGATCTCCGTCTCCTTCGGTGCGCCTCGCTCGTGAAGAAGACGTAGGATCTTGTGTATCGAGATCAGGATATCCACCGCTTGGATCATCAACATGGATTGCGAGAAGCACGTGATTCATCCCCACGCTCGCAAGCGTCTCCTCCGTCGGATCGGACTTGAGACATGAGGTCTCTTCATTTAGAGACTCGATCGCAACCACTCTTCAAGAGGTAATCCTATTACTTGTTTGTGGTTTATACGAAACAATCCGAGAAGTGTTCTTGGATCATGTGGTTTCATCTCATGAAATTTTTTTAAATTCCGCTGCATCGAGCAACTAGTGCGACTAGTCGCTCCTCGTCGTATTCGATACGACGCTCACGCTTCTGTGATGCTCTTGAGGATATAACCATATCCTTCAAGTGGTATCAGAGCCTTAGGTCAAAGGTTTTGGATACGATCCATAAAACCGAAGGCGACTTGGGTTCGTTAGTGTTGCGAAAGTTTTATCGCATTTCAATTTCGCATCTTTGTTTAGTGATTATTTTCGGCCCTGTTTAAATTATTTAAACACGAAAATAAAACTTGTATTTTATTCCCCATTAAATAAGGAAACCATAGGATCTGAGTTTACGTAATTTGGATTCTGTTTGCTCTAGATATGGTCGTTTTAATGAACATGTATTCACTGTTACGGGAACTGCGAATCTTAACGTAATTAATGAGTTAATTACTGTTTAGAGACGCCTCTAAATGTATGAAAATCACATAGGTTCTGTTGTAAATAAAGTTAGCAAACTATGGAAACTTACTTTGCTTAAGTTGGATTTAAATTGATTGAGATATGCTAATTTTAGTAAGTAGGAGTCACTGCTGAAATTACTTTTCTAATCAAGAACCATGTGATTGTCAATTAGTGAAATTAATTGTTACTTTCATGAAGTAATTATGGAATATATTTGATAAATATTGGATGATGATTATTTCCTTAATTGACTTGGCCTCAACCAATAATTGATTAGATTTGATCTAGATCAAAATTGGAAACACAATCATCAAACTCCTTGCTTGAATAGGATTGGGAATTTATCTAGAAAATTTCCTTATAATCAAAAATATTTTGATTATTACTATGTGGTATAATTTCGGTTGAATAACCGATGATCATCTCAAGTACAAAGTGATTGACTCGGCATTATTTTTTCCTGAGGCGGATATGGTGTCTAGTCGGGGTCGCTGAGGTAGCGGATTGCAACGTATGCGGTCCGTCCCACTCCCGCCGGTCTTGGCCATGACAATGGGTAGGGAACGAATGATGCCTGAGAGATCATGATGTATTTTCTAATTATTAAAATTTGAATTAATACGTATTTTGAGATAATACCATATATTCAAGTAAAATCAAGTTTGTTGATTGAATTGGATTGAAAATTAATTTAATATGATTAAGTTAATTATATCCAATTAAGAACACTCTATTATGAATAGAGTTGTTATTTCCTTTGGAAGAATTAATCGTAATATTTATGATTCATAATGATTAATTAGAATTTGAATATGATATGGAGGATCACATAAGTGACATCCATGATCTCCCATCAAGGTGAAGGGTTGCGTCGCCAAATATTATATGTAGGAGATGCCTATCCGAAGTGACAGCTCCTGCATATGATCCATTTGGATCGGGCTCGTCGCTTCTCGAAAGAGTAAGGACGTATGCGTAGTGACCCCAATATCGGGTCCTCATATTATTGGGGCGATATTGGATTGGGCTAGCGAGTTGTATTCCTGTTGACGGTTGGTTCAATTAATGACGGGTCAACATCACCTTAGGGGTGGTGGGCTCGGGTATTAAAGAACGAATTGGGAGATGCAAGTTGGACTTGGAAGACGGAATGGGTTCCCGTTTCTTTTTATCGGAGTTGCAGATTCTCATATTATTGGGATGTAACAAAGATAAGGAAGGAGATCCCAGATCTTGCTGAGATATAATGGTAAGTATATCTCTTACATTGAAAGTGATTAAGGGAATGAACTTTCAGTGTTGACAAGGCAATACAACTTTGATATAAAAATTCCTAATCAAAGAAAATTATATATTTATACATGTTTATGCAAATTTCTTATTTCAGATAACCCTTTTTTAATCCCACTCAATATTATACTCAATAATAACCAGTAGAATATCATGGATTGGACCTATGATCCAGTTATTGTACTTGCAATTGGACACATAATGTATGTGGTTGCAATGTGCAAGTTTCCTCGTAATAATGAGGAATGACAATTAAATAGACAATAGGACTAAAACCCTAGGGTTTGTATGTCTCTATAGTCTTGATCTCTCATCGAATGTACTTTGGAAGTGACATGTCGATGATGATCGTAATTGTCAAATAATCCTTATAAAATTCTAAGAAGATGTTCAGGCATACATATGTGCTCTCGACATTTAATCATGAATGATGCGGTTCTCTGCATCATGCAGAATGGTGGCTCCATAAGAGATAATGTATTCAAATTGTTTGAGTACCTACCTGAACCAATATTTTAAGAGTTTAGATGGATGTAGATATGATGAGTGTCGTCATTCTATTGTCTATACTTTGGTCATTCATGATGCTTCATATTATTCATATTGTATGAATCGAATGAAGCTTGTATAAATGTTGAAATACTCTTATATTGAAATTTTTTATTTTAACATAAGAGATCCTTGGTCTTGAGCAATGGTTGCTTATAGATAAAGGGAGTGCAGTGGAAGCATGGGTTGGACCCAAGTAAGAAGTATAGTCAAAGAGTTGACTGTACTTCTGTGACTTCCATATGACATCCAAAGAGTTGGATGAATGCCAATACTGCAATAAGTTGATGTGTTTATTGTATGACTATCAAATCTATCTAAAATCTTTAGAGAATGAATCAGATAGTACATCAGAATAATCTACATATAATCATTGAAATTGACTTACTTATTTGATAAAGTAAAGTCTAATAATTGTATCTCAATCTTCTAATGACACTTGCAAATGGTTGCATATGTATTAGAATATTAGAAATTTGATCTTAAGGTTTAATGGTCATCCATGTTGGAAGTGATGCAATTGTTGCAACAATTTCCATTGGATTAATAGGCTTCATATTTTCAGTGGGAGCCCTTAATCTTAGAGAATGTCTCTGTGACCTGGAAATTAGAATACACTCATAGTTTATTTCTAAATGTTGGAAATAAACTTGAATTCTAGAATAGACCTATCATAAAGAGTTATGATGGGGATATTTCAGATAGTAATCTAACATCTAGTGGACTCTGCTAAATTAGAAAATTAACGAATGGTTCATAAGATTTTTAATACTGAAAATTAAACTTTTAAAGATCAATAGGAGGATGAAGATCATTTGACAATAATCTGACATCTTGTTTTGGACATATGTCTGTTGATGAGATCAATGGACAAGTGAGAGATGAAACTTTAGAATGTCTAAAATTTCAAAACTTGCATACTTATGAATATTGTATTCAAAGTAAAATGTCCAATACACACTTCTTTGGGAAAGGTGTAAGATGTCAAGGTATTCAGGATCTCATACATATTGATATATGTGAATCATCTATATCATAGTAAACATTATTGCTATGTGATATCTATTGATGATTATGATATGAGATTTCTTCTCTTCACCTAAGAAACCGTTGAAATGTTCAAAGATTTCAAAATTTTGGTTTAGAACCAAAATTTGAAGGAAGATGAAATGAATTTGATCTAACCAAGGTAGCTTATACCTATTAGATAAATTCAAGGAATTCCTTATGGAGATGTGGATATCATTCCTATCTCAATCCTCCTAATGAACCTTAACTCGATAGAGTTGTAGGGAGATACAATTGATCATGTGTAACATGATTTGATCAATTATTAATCTTAGCATAATTATCTCTTAGTTTCCAGGTATATATATATGTGGTAGAGACTACATTATATATATCCTTACGAGGTTCCATGCTAGAAAGCTGGAATCTAGCACCAGAGAGTGCTACTTCATTAGAAAAATAAAGGATGGTATTGGATACCTACTTTATGACCTTGAGATTCTTAAAGGATCTCATTTCTGAGAATGTGATTCTTAGAGGATGACTCTCGTAAGAATCAAGATGAAAATAAAGTAAAAGAACTCATTTAATCTTGAGAAGATAATGAGGCTCCTGAAATCGGAAACTAAATAGACAATTAAAGATGAAACACTAATACCTCTTCAAATAAGTTTGAGGATGGATTCCATGTGTCAGTTGAATCTGACAATGATCGGACTTCATGTGATGAAGCTTCTAAAGATCATGACATGGAAAGATGGATGTTAGCAATAAAAGTCTAATATAGACTTTATATATAAGTGTTGTATATGGATCCTCGAGGATCCACCTATAAGGGTTAGACCCATTATGGTGTAAATGGATCATCAAGAGAAAGAGGGAACCTGATGAGAAGGTAGAGACCTTCAAAGCACGGTTCGTAGCAATGAGCTACACACCGAAGAGAAGACATCGCTTGCGATGAGACTTGCTCTCCAGTGACCTTGCTTTAACCCATCAGAATATTGCTAACTATAGATACACAACTTGACTATGACATCTTCATGATGTGAGTCAAGATTGCATTCCTCTATGAATATCTCTCTGAGGATACTCATATGAAGTAGCCCCAGGGCTTCATGGTTGAGGAAAGCAAGGTGTGAAAGCTAAAGAACTCCATCTTTGGACTCAAATAAGCTTCATGTAGTTTGAACATAAGATTTGATGAAATTATAAATGTTATGATTTCAGATAAAATCTTGATGAACCATGTGATGCTTAGTGGGAGTGCCATTGTGTTCATCGTGCTAAATGTAGGTATTATTCTAATCAATTAGAATGATATAAGAATAACAATAATAAGTGTTTTATAATTTGGTTGTTCCAAACCTTGAGATACCATCTCAAGGATACCTCTAAGATCTTAATTCTGAAGTCGTTCATAAGCAAAGAGGAGGGGGTATTGGGACTATCACACTAGTAGTACACCTTGGACTTATTCCATTTTTCTGGAAAATTCCAAGAAAAGCTTCCTTCCCTTAAGATGTGGTAGTGACCTGTCTAAAGGGATAGCACCTCAATGATTTGAGGAAGTGAATTCTAGAACTACTTGCACTTGTGCATCAGTTACGTGAAGCTGAAGTGTATACTGGATATGTACAAAAGCCATATGTCTGCCATTTAGTGGGAGTAGTAAACTGTTACTAATCCTACTCTGGAAATAAAACACTTGGTTGCAGTAATAACAATATCTTCAAAGATGATGAAACTTAGAGATAGTAATCTCAAAGTCTTATCTTTAAAAGTTTAAGACCATGTAGATAATGATCTATAAGGGCCTTAACTATAGATACCTTAGGAGATAGAGAGCTCCAGGAATGAAGGTAATCTAATAAGGATTATGAGAATACTGGTTATGATAATTAATAAGATGTAGTGTCAAGGACACTATATCCGACAAAATTGAGTATTGGTTGCATAAGATTCAACATTCGCATTGGATGCGAGCACTGTTACTAGGAGATATGCAAGTGTCATAAAAGGACATGGCATAGTCTCTTGGGAACAGAGTGACTGATCAACTTACCTAGCTATTTTCTAAATAGCCAATGATTGTCACATGAGTGTGGGTTTAAATGATTAGCCCATTAATGGCTCTTTGGGCTAGTGGGAGATTGTTGGACATGCGAGCCCACGACGAGCCATTATGCAATAAATGTTATTGCAATTCACTCCTTAATCTGAAATAAAGAGTACATAATTTGCATAATAGGTCCCTTAGTACAATTAGGGTTATGTACCATGGCCATCTTAATGATCATACAGCTGTTGATTCAAATTATTGAATCATAGAGGCTGGTGCTTAGATGAATATCTAATGAGTTAGATTGAGGACTCATCAAGTACCGTCAAATGATTATTAAGAGATGATCTCCAGCCTGAGTAGGAGATGGCAATCCTTTCTCAGTCAGGTTGATATCTGACCGGCTTCTTGATGCAGGTCCTCTGCATAGGAATAGAGATTCGGAGGTGTCAGATTAGTTAGGTCAAAGAGTTGACTTAACGAGATCGAGATAACCAAAGTCCTATATCGTATGCTGTCATGATATAGGCACACATCCTCTGACCGGAGACAGATGTGTTACTATATGTCTGAGTATGTACATTTGGCAGACCAATTGGTTAATGACCTAATCAAGGTCTATACACCGACGCGCTGGTGTGAATATAAGGGTATATGAGTAATACGATCTCTCAAACGGATCATACAAGTTCACTACTAAACCGGAAGACATGAGCTCACTCATGAGATATTGGGAAGAATCAAATTTTGTGTGCACGGTCATCTCGCTTTGGAAGCTTGACTGAGTTTGTAGGTTTTATATATACTTTTGGAAAGTATATGATCAAGACATAGGTATGATATATGCTTTTGGAAAGTATATGATCGATACCAACTCCAAATGATCAAAATGAGAAACTTACTGATAAAACCCTGAAGTAGACAATATAAAGTTGATCTAATACTTCGGGGTTATTCTGAGTCTTCCAGTTTGCAGGATGTACAGGTATTGGGAATACCTGAGGGTAATGTGATCATAAACGATTGTATAACCATGACGCTTCCATTCCTAGGGAGTGATGAAACGGGTCTGGATTTTAGTGACTCCTCTCAGTAGAGAAGTAACCTAATCTTAGTCCAAATATTGGACATTGATCTGAATGTGATTCAAATTCAATGAGAAGATTAGATTTACGGTCTTGATTTAATTAAGCATCTATGGGAGGCCCGAGATCTGGATTTGAGATGTGATCTCAATATCCAAGTCACTATACATGGAACAATACAATCGCCATGTCCTTATCTCCAAGTATTCGCGAAGAAAGCGCATTGTCCTTGAAAGGGTTCAGGATAATTTCATTGTTGATATTATGTATCCGAGCATTGATAAAATGGATAATTAAATGTGATTTAATTATTATGAATAATATGAATGTGATTCATATTATAAAGAAAGTTATCCAAGATAATTGAATGTGATTTAATTATCAAAGATGTGAATAATGTGAATATGATTCATATTATTTGGGCACATGAGAATAAAGATCCAAGATGATTAAATGTGATTTAATTATCATGGATACGAATAATGTGGATAGCAATATGCACATTAATTATATATATTATAAATATGATTTATAATATATAAGAGAGAGATGATTGTAATTTACATTTGTTAATTAAATGTTAATGTGAATTGGATTCACATTGAACATTAAATTGAAAATGTAATTTACATTTTATTTTGGGTTGTGAATATCATTTAATTTTTTTTCAATGGCAAGGTTGCAATGTCTATAAAATAATTGTGAATTATTTTTGTAGAATAATTTGCAACAAAAATTGTTGCAAATCATGGAGATTACATGGAAGATAAAATAGCCACCTTCCTAAAGGAGGAGGCTGGACGGCCACCACTCTATTAGGAAAGGGTGGCCGTCCCCCCTCTCCACATGGAAGGAGGCATTCTCTCTTCCAATATCTCCATGTATTGTTGATTTAATTTTGTGATTAAATTGTGTTGATTTATCAACATATATTCAATCTAAATTAAATTTATTATTGTTGGTTTTTACCAACACAAATCTTGGCCACTAAAAGAAACACAATCAATGAGAGCCATTGGATTTGTGTTACCCAAGGATTGAGATCCATGGATCCCAAAATATTATAAAAAGAAGGGCACCCCTTTGCTCTTCTCCACACATAAGAGAACATAAGTCTCTCTCTCTCTTTCTCTCTACACGCCTACTCTTTCTCTCTCCCTCTCATGGCCGTCCACCATGGATGCCCTAGAGAGGTTCTCCATCGCCGCAGCGTCGTCGTTATGTTGCCCGATCGTCTGCTCATGGATCTCCGTCTCCTTTGGTGCGCCTCGCTCATGAAGAAGAAGTCGGATCTTGTGTGTCGAGATCAGGAGATCCACCGCTTGGATCATCAACATGGATTGCGAGAAGCACGCGATTCATCCCCGCGCTCGCAAGCGTCTCCTCCGTCGGATCGGACTTGAGACAGGAGGTCTCTTCGTTTAGAGACTCGATCGCAACCACGCTTCAAGAGGTAATCCTATTACTTTTTTGTGGTTTAGACGAAACAATCCGAGAAGTGTTCTTGGATCATGTCGTTTCGTCTCATGAAAAATTTTTAAATTTCGCTGCATCGAGCAACTAGTGCGACTAGTCGCTCCTTGTCGTATTTGATACAACGCTCACGCTTCCGTGATGCGCTTGAGGATCTAACCATATCCTTCAGACCATGAATGGAATTTGACTGGTCCTTTATACCTCATGAGTGTGCTCATGTCTTCCAGTTCACAAGTGAACCTGTATGATCCCTTTTAGATACCGTATCACTCATATGCCCTTATATGCACACCATCTCACTATTGTATAGACCTTGATTAGGCCATCAACCTAATGGTCGTCCTAATGTACATACCTAGATATATTTTAACACATTTGTCTTCGTTCAGAGGATGTGTGCCTATATCGTGACAGTATACGACATAGGACTTGGTTATCTCGATCTCGTTAATCCAACTCTTTAACCTGACTAATCTGACACCTCCGAGTCTCTATTCCAATGTAGAGGACCTGCATCAACAGGTCGATCAAATATTAGCCTAATGAGAAGGGATTGACATCTCCTACTCAGGATGGATATCATCTCTTAACAATCATTTGACGATGCTTAATGAGTCCTCAATCTAACTCCTTAGATATTCATCCAAGAACCATCCTCTTTTATTCAGCTATTGAATCAACAGTTGTATGATCATTAAGATGGTCATGGTACATAACCCTAATTGTACAGAGGGACCTTATAGTGCACACTCATTTATTCTCAGATAGGGAGTGAAATAACCAATAACTTTATTGATAAATCAAACATTACAATAACATTTATTGTAGGAATGGATCGCCTAGGGCTCACATGGCTAAAATGATAGACTGCTAGAACATTTTTACTCTAGGTTTGTCTCTAATTTCCAAATCAAACTCCTAGAGGAGAAGGATCCGTCTGAGTAAATGTGACTTGGCGTCATTCTTCTGTTTTAGATACTGGATAACAGTGAGGTCAGTGTAAACAACAAACTTTATATTGAGAATATGAGATCTAAACTTCTCAAGGGCGAATACAATTGCCAACAACTCTTCCTCTGTAATTATATTATTCTTCTATGCATTATCAAGTGTTTTGTTGGCAAAATGGATGGTATAGGTAATCCTTCTCTTCCCTAACACTACCCCAAAGGTGAAATCAGACACATCTGTCATGACCTCGAACGGGAGAGAACAGTTGGGAGATTGTAGGATCGATGCTTGAGTTACAGTTTCTTGAAGCTGAGTAAAAGCTTGAAGAACTAGCTGATCAACAATGAAGTCGATTTCCTTGCCTAAAAGCTATATGAGAGGTTTGGAAATCTTGTTGATGTCCTTGATAAATCTTCTATAGAATCCAACACGCCCCCAAAATGAGCTCACAATCTTCAATATTCGAGGTGGATCGAGTTTAGAAATCACATCCAACTTCACTGAGTCGACCTCCATACCTCATTTGGAGATAACATGACCGAACACAATTCCTTCAGTAACCATGAAGTGACTCTTCTCCCATGAAAGAACAAAATTGACTTCATAGCATCTCTTAAGTACTCGGTCTAGATGTGCAAGACAAGCATCGAAATTATTACCATAAATTGAGAAATTGTCCATAAAGTCCTCGAGGAAAATACCCACCATGTCAGTAAAAACGACCAACATGCACCTATGGAATGTATCGGGTGCATTACATAATCCAAAGGACATCCTTTTGAAAGCATGTGCCGAACAAATAGGTAAAAGTTGTCTTCTCTTGATCCTTGGGAGCGATTGCCACTTGGTTATACCAATAGTACCCATACTAGAAGCGAAAGAACTCTTTCCCTACCAACCTTTCAAGCACCTGATAAATAAAAGGTAGAGAAACGTGATTCTTCTTGGTTTCTAAATTCAAGCATTTATAATCAACACAGACACATCATAATATAAGTACTCGGGTAGAGATCTCCTCTCCTTGGTTTTTTGTATTCAATGTAGTTCCAGATTTCTTCAGAACTATGTGTAGTGGGTTAACCAATTTTGAGTCAAAGATGGGATAAATGAAGCCAGCCTCACACCACTTCCTTTTCTCTTTCATGACTACGTCCCAAATATAGGATGTAACCTTCTTTGTAATTCGCATGACTCTTTACAATCATCCTCTAAAAAGATATGGTGTGGACACAAGGCTAGATTTCCCCCATGGAGATCAAACATTCCAACCAAGAGCCTTGCAGTTTTTCTATAGAATCTCTAGAAAGCGAGATTCCTGATCCTTGGCCAATCTACTACTGATAATGATCAGATATATATTTTTCTCATCTGCAAGGAAAGTATATTTGAGATCTGTCGGAAGCTACTTTAATTCAAGTAAATTCTGAGTCAGCTTCTCGAACACTTCTGAATCTGAATTGACTATTGAATGATCTGCTAATAAGAAGGAGGTTTTGTCCAAATCTGTCACTCTTGGCTCAGACATTAATGTACCGAACATATGTGCAATGATTTCTTCTTGTTTGGTTTGGCATAAATCTTCTTCGAATAGCTCGATCAATACTTAAGAATCAACTTCCCTATCGGTAAAGGAGCAAGAATGGAATATGTTGTCGTGGTCCTCCTCAGGGAAGAGGATTTCCTATGTCTCAAGATCATTCAATGACATGCATGGTTCTTTGATCTACTCAATAACATTAAAGTCTTCTATAGGTTATGCTGGATCATTTTTCTCAGATGTGCTCTCTGCGGCTTTCTGCTCAGTAATCATGTCCATAGTGTCAATTTCACTACAAGTGAGGAACGTGATCTTTCCAGACCCATAATAAACTATTGTTTCAGCTGTTTGAAGGAATGAATGACCAAGAATAATCAGATTCTAGAGTAACGGTACAAGGGAATCCATAACCAAGACAATGAAGTCCACTAAGAATCTCATGTCATGCGCTGTTACGATAACGTCTTCCAATAGACCTCTAGATCACTTAATGGATCGATCAGCAAACTGAAGGATCATGTGTGTGGGTTACGTGAATCCAACCCAAATTATTGAAGCAATGAGGAGGGTATACGGTTAATGGAGGAACTGCTATCAAGCAATGTTCGATCAAAAATTTGATCAAATATCTCACATCTGATTAAAGGCATTGTCTTATCTTTCTTCTCTGTTGGGAGGTCAATAATCGCAGTCATGGTATCCATGGTGAGTATGTGCTTCTCTTATCTATTGTGTTAGTTTTTGTGGGGTTGACGCTTTCAGGTACTTACCTCTTTCAGTCCTTTTTTAATAGAAGGCATTTATTCCATGGCTTTCGATAGAGGAATCTCAAGAAAAATGTTATGTAAGATCTCAACAATTGCACGATTAGACAATACTATTTTAAATTTTCTATTTTTTGGAATTTTTCCTAGCATCTAGAAAGGAATACGTACAAAATGAAAAGCATTGTTCTTATATACATCAAAATCATCATTAAAAAATGACTGACTAGAATGAGTACAATCATTCAAAACATGAGATGGAATAAAAGCTGGGAACTCAACTTCGTCGACTAGCACAAGATCGACTGTTGTTGCGGCTTTCTGTTTGTCTTGCATGGCTCGAACTTGGCTTTTATTATATTTTTTGGACTTTTAATTTTTGTTAATTTTTTTGAATTTTTGAATGATCGGGTGCAGCTCCTTCTTCTTTGTCACCTGGCTCGGCTGCTAGATTGGCGGATGCAAAAGATGATGATTCACAATTGACACTTTATTCTTCTCCTGGCTGTGGTAGGCAGCTACAAGGTCCTACTGCTCCTGAGAGTCAAAACATTATATAACATAATAGAGGCATTGGTACCTGACTCATCGGGGTTGGAGGGCACATCACAAAATACCTGCTCTTGACGCTTGAAATTGTTGGGGATGGCCTCATCCTGCATTGATATGATTGTCTTTGTGGCGATGAGGTCATCAAGTTTCTGGCTCATCTTTGTTAGGCTATTCACCAGCTAGACCAAACAATCATGATATGGGTTCATGGGTGCTACCTTTGATGAATCGACGTGCTGACCACATTGAAACAGATAATGATATTGAGACTGCGACTGATTATTCTGGGAGTAATGCTGAGGAGGATACTGTTGTTGATAATATGGAGAGGGAGTATACTCGTTCTAATATTGAGTAGCCAGTTGCTACCGACAAAAGGGATGTTACTAGTATGCCAGTTGCTGGTAACTCTGCCTCCAAGTGTTAGCTTGGGGTGGAAACTGGTGCGACTGAGGCTAATGTTTGACAAACTTCCCACCATGATATTGATGGCACAACCTGATGGCAGAAGACTAACCTTGCTCATGCCTGCCAAGACAGGACAGTTGCGCTTCATTTCTCCAAACACCATGCATTTACTGAATTTGGGATGGGCATGGGAACAATAACTCGATAAAATACTGGGGCTCTGGGTGGTACACAGTTATATGTTATTGTTGTAACAACGTTGGTTCATGATCAGGTGCCTGCACATAGTACACGTGCTGGATGGATGACGGTTTCCCTGGACTCTATGATGGCGCTGATTCATTCGGCTCTGCAAGAGTCGTGGTTGATGAGCTCACTAACTAGCAGGTGCTGATCATGCTAACCAAGAGCTCTAGACGATTGGTGGTCTGGTCCCATTTGTCTAGGTTCTTTATCTTTTGTTCGATCATAGATAAATTTTTGCCATGTGATCGTTTATCGATAATCTCTACTTTGGACAAGTGTCTCCCTATGATGCTGAGGTTGGAGATCTCATCCATATCTGCATCATGCGATGCTGCCACATTGATGGTCTTGTGGTGGATCTAGGTTGCTTCTTATATGCTCGCGATGACAATAAGGTGTCCTCTCCTTCGATCATTTGTGGAATATCTGCCAGACTACGTCTCCATCCTTATTGAAGTGAGAGCCACTATATGCAGCATCGATCAACCTCTGGTTTTCTTGTATCAAGCTTAAAGAAGTGTTCGACCATAGTGCTACTCGGGATTTCATGGTAGGGGAACTTCTCTTGTAGATCCTTGAAACTCTCCCAAGCTTCATGAATGGACTCGTGGGGTCCTTGGGAGAAATTCAAGATGCGAGCATGCATCCAGTTCAACAGACCCAGAGGATAAAACTTGTGTAGGAACACTGGCTTGAGTTCATCTCAGTCATCACTACCTTTACCAAATGATTTATCCGGTATAGATTCTTGTTCTGAAGGATAAAGGGAAAGGCAATCATCTTGACTACACCTAACAAGATGTTAGGGTAATGAGTTGTGCCACATACGCGGCAAAACTACTGTAGATGGATGTAGGGTTCCTCATTGGTATTCTCGTGGAGTTATAGAAGAAGAGTCAAGAGCCGCGGTTTGAGCTCAAAGTTTCTGTGGATTAGGGGAATTTGAATCCATTCAGTCATCTGGCCAACACTAGGATTGTAGGTCTCTTTCAATGTAGGCTTGAGAGTCTCTCTTCTTTTCTCATATTCCCTTCCACGGGATCCATCTGCCTATGCTTATTCTCCTCCTCCTCCTCCTCCACCTTCTTTCTCCTTATCTCTCCTCAAATATAATAACATCTCCTGTAAGGCGTCCTGAGCTTCGGCGTATGCAGTCAGTTGTGTCCGGATCGCCTATATGGAGGCAAGCATCTGAGCATTCACCTCATTCTTCTTAACTTGACATGTCTTCTCTTTTGGAGCCATCTCTAAATCACACTATAAGGAAATGGAATCTAGATCAATCTAGGGATCTGCATGATAAAAGGAATCCTGATTATTCTGGAATTGTGCACCAGATGTAGAGAGGTAATTGGAATTAGGGTCAATTCTGAACATTATTGAATTAGGCAATGTGTATGGATACAGATCGATCTCCAAGTAAAAGTAAGGAATGCCAGGACAAGAGTTATCCCGATTTAATTGAGATAAATAAGATGGGGTGTCTTGACAACATATCATAAAATCTGAATTGGTCTCTCTAGATGTAGCAGTCGTGGAATCAATTTTGGCATCTGTAGAGTCTAGACTAAGACATCCAAGACCCGACATTTTGAGAGACAAAATGAGTAGAGATGGGTAATACTAAGCATGGAACTATACAAGATGAGTAGAGATGGGTATACAAGAAATAAAACAAAGAGGAAAATGAGAAAAAGCTCGAAGCGAACAATGTAAAAAAGAACGACACAAAGAAGTGAAAATAAAAATGTGCAAGTGTGTGGTATTGTGATCTTTTACCTAACTATATCCAAAACAAACACCAAAGCAAGTGGGTTCACAAACACAACATAGCTGAAGCCGTGAAAGTTCGGATTTTTATCTTGTCAATTTTATTTATTATATTCAGGCAACCTTATCAAGCTTAATCCTTAATGCTACCCTTATAGTCAAGTGAGTACCTCCAGATAAGTGTCATGTACTTTTCATTGCCTTTGTAACCAGTAGTATGATGAGATAAGGACTCGTCATCACAGTTCCCTTATGCTCAAGTAATTTAGACTAAGTCCGCAAGCAGACCTATTCCTACTCACCTATGCATTGAAATAAGCGTTATTACTTCATAGACCTATGCGATAACTAAGGTATCCACAGGCTAAGATCTGGGCTCTAATCCTTAGGGGTCTTGCCTCTCTTGGTCTAGAGTGTACATGAACACAATGTGGGCTTTATATACCCAATACAATTATGTCCATTATGAATTTTAGTTAGGGTCAAAGTTTATTTAGCAGTCCCCTTATTTTAATTTTTTAGGCTTTTCATTTTTTTGAGTATTTTTCAATAAATATCGCTAATGAATTTTCTGATTCTCAATTTATTTAAATCTAAGAAAATAGGTGGAGAAGTCAGAAAAGTTAATGTGTGACAAATCAATGAATGCATGCAGGGTTAGAAATACGTACCTTGCTCCAACACTCTACATGCAAAGTGATCCGCATATATAATTAAAAACTAATCCATATACTACGCAAGCGAGAACTATCCTAAACATGAATTTCTATTAGCGGAAAGCAGTGATTAATTTGACTAAGTCCAAATGTTGATGTCTATAGGAACAAGTAATCTATTTAGGGTTTGGACCTATTAATTACCAGGATAAGCATAAATAAAAATCCTAAGTCTAAGGGATAAAGCACAGAAGACGTAAAATATAAAAAAAAGTTAAAAACATAAATCACAAAAAACATATAAAAAGATGGAGAAAATAAGGAGAAATAAAATGTGAGAAGGCGATGAAAACATGTAGAATCGCACGGGCCCCCAAGTGAATAATCACTTGGTAAAATAGGAATTAATAGTTAAAGCGCCTAGAGTTTGTCATGTATTATTACATATAATAATAATGTCTCTCTCCCTCTCATAAAATAAAATAGAAACTACACTAAACTATTGCTACTCTACTCTACTCTTCTCCTTGATTTTCCTTGCCGCTCTGTCCTATCGAACTAGTCTGAATGGGTCTGCCTGTACCTTGCTTGGGTGCTCTGGCTCTCCTAATAAAGCCTCCCACACTCCGCGGGTCCTCTCAACAAAGTCAACAAAAGACATTAGTTAGAATAGATAAATAATTTATTTAAACAAGAATAAAAAAGTAGGAGATGAAATAAAATAAACGAATATATACAAGCTACACTACGTTGTTGCCCGACAATGATTCCATTTGATTTAACAAAGACTGACCTAGGGTTCCTGATAAAGTTGGAACCCTAATCACTATCGTAATCAATATCTAATAAACCAGTAATTTACCCACGAAATGATAAATAAATAAATAAATCTGAAGCGAGTTAAAATTTATTATAGCTCTACAATATATGTGTGTGTAAGTACTGTAGCAGTAGAATACATGGAGCAAATGGGAGTAGGTTATAATGATTAAAAATAAATATATAAAATTAATGATTTTTATATTTTTTTGCTTTTCCTTATTTATGTGGGTTTTTTATTATTTTATTATTTTTTATGGATTTTCATTAATATATATTTTTAATATTTTAAATTTTATTTCTAATACAATAAATACATGTATTTATATTTTTATTTAAGCCAAATATATTCAAATTTCAGAAAATAAATTTTTATTTAATTTTTTTCTCTATTTTTGGTAGTTTTTATATAATTTTTACTAATTTGAGATATTTTTAAAGTCATAAATATAATAAGACATTAAACAAAAAAATCAATATTTTTTAAGTTTAATAAATATAAAGAAGTCCAAAATTATCCTAAACCTTATTTTAGTATAATATATAACATAAAAAAACCAGAAACAAAAAGTTATATTTTTAGATTTTTCAATAATTTTTGCTATTTTTTATAGGTTTTTAGGGTTTTTATTTTTTAATTTTACATTTTGTATTTTTTAGGGATTTTTGTATATGTGGTAGAATATGTACTGATATAGAAAATATTATTTTTGGGGAAATTTTTGGCCAAGTTATTTTTTTTAATTTTATGGGTTTTTATGCTAAACATGATAAAATGCATCTTTTTGGCATTTTTAATAAATATGAAAAATAGCTAGAATGACAAATTAAAATTATGTGAGGATAAGCTTCACAACGGGCATCTATATCGATTATATTACAATTTTCTCGACAATCAAAATATATAATATGATAAATATTCACAAAATAAAAATGTAAATAAAGGGACCTAATTGTAGTTTAAGTAAACTATAAATGCATTCAGTAATAAGTCCAAAATACCTAAGGGCATTTAAGAAAGTTTTGCAATACCTCACGTTTCATTACACCTAAGGCAGAAGGACCTAGTTGTCATTTCTAAAAATTCAAGGGTCCTAGGTGCATTTTTTGAACAAAATATTACACTGAATTTAATATTTACAAGACTAATTGTAAAATGCAAAAGACAGTGGGGGTTGGAAGCAATTATCTCAGAAGGTTCGCATGAGAGGTACGCGCGACATGATCAAATGGTTGGGCGAGTAAACATGTGGAAGAATTGGTAAGAACTTCTTCCCTATCCAACTTCGATCATTGAATACCGACATCGTTAGCCCTCTTCTTCCTTACTGATGGGCCCAACAGTTTCCTGGGGCCTCGCCGCACCTATAGGAACAATCGAATGAGTCAATGCCTCGCTATGAAGAGACTTGGAGGTCGATTTGTGTCTGGCCATATAAGTCAGTTCTTCAATCAACTCTCCTTTCATGTGTGCTTATAAGTCTTTTTTCTGCACCAAACACTAAGGGAATTGAGGTCTTTCTCATTGACCAAAAATTAAAGTTGAAAGCAAGAAATGGAGGTGGGCGGAGAGCTCTAGTGAACGTCAGAGGATGGAGCTTTGATTCCACAAATTGAATAAGATCGGGTTAAGTATGTGCATGACTAGTGTGGAGAAATGAAGGGGAAAGATGATGAGATAGTTTGGGACCGAGATACTGGTCGAAGCATACTTGAAAAATGATCAGAGGTGTAAGCTCCAACGAACTAGAAATTAGAATTTAAGGCTAAGTTATTGCTGAAAATGGAAATCTAACGCTACCACTATGCTAAGAAACAAAATGCAACGACGAAACCTAAGTAGAACAACTTGATAGAGGTTACATGGGGTTGGTGGGAACCTCGTCGGAGCTACTCTCCGACAGCTGGATCAACTCTTCCAAGCCAGCTTTCTCCACGTCAATACCATAGGTTGAAGCTTCTGTCACCAGCTCACTCTCTCTGCTTGGATTGGGGTTACAAGAGGCTAGAAGTGGATCAAAAAGGTGAAGAATGACGAGGTGGTTTATTTGTAGTAATGGTTGTCAGTTGTATTGAGAAGGAGATGGCATGTCGAGCGATGGTGGTTAGTAGAGGCTAGGACATGGGTGCGGAAGAAGGTTGAGGTGGCTGTAGGATGGGGATGGTCTCGAAGAAGATGTGGGTGAAGAGGAAGAGTAGAAAAATGGAGAAAACAAGTCTCTTGTGACTTTCTAACAAAAGTCAGAGAGAGCCCATGCAAGAGGGGATGTTGACCAGACAATTAATAATCGGGCACTCCTGATTGGTCCACGTTGGACCAGATCAGGAAAAAATATGGATTAAATCCCTTAATAATTCAATAATAAATACTAAATGTTTTTATTAATTAAAACTCAAAATGATAAAAATGTTTCTTATTTTTCAAACTATTTATCATGATTTTAGTTATGTTTATAACTTAATTTATTAGATGTTAATTTTTGTAAGTGCATTATAGGTATAATTTTATCTCTTTTATTTTATTTTGTATTTCTAATACATATTTTATATATTTATAATATAATTAAATACATATTTACATATAATTTTTATTTTTTTCTGATTTATTTATATTCATAAATAATTGTATGTATATACATTATAGGTATATTACCCTAATATATATTTAATGTATTATTTATTTCAATGTATTATTATTTGTTTTATTTCTGTTTTTATTTTTTTAAATTATTTTAATAATATTTACATTTATTTTAAAATATAGTAAGAGTAAACATGTAAAAAATAAAATATATGAATATTACATACAGATACATAGTACAACAAACCCTAGAATGTCAGCTTTTCTATTTTAACTCCATTTTTATATGAAATACCTTCACTAGATAGACAATTTAATTTTAAATACAGTGGAAGTGAGTTTGGTGAATTTTGGGTTCATATGGAGATGATATTGATCTGTGAAGTTTGATTTGTGGCTTTTTCATGTGTGTGTCCCACTTGCACTATGCATTATTTTTATTGGTAATTATTTTTGTAATTCTCTATATATTAATATGTACAAGTTTCATGTTGAACCCTTTATTATTTGGAGTGTGTAAAATGAATAATAAAATAGTGAAAAATGACTATTTATGGATCAAAAATCAGGGTTTCCTATACAGTATATTGGCCCTTATCACCCCCTACTTTATTCCTTGTCCAACAAGTCAATATTGACTAGGTCTCAGGGGTTAGGATCATTCAATTTCTTTGATACTTCATTTATTTTTCTTTTCTTTTCCTTATTCTTTTATTTTGGATTTAAATACATGTATTTATTCATTAATTATAGATGAATGATGCATGTTAATTTGTACAAGTTAGCATTATTTATAGGTGTTCTGATAGGGATTTAAATATAAAATAGAAGAATAAAGGTAGATGAATGGTTATTCATCAATGACCCACCCATCCTACTCCTTTTACAGAGGAGTCAGGAGACGATACGCAACGACGACCAATCTTGCAGGTGTTGACCCACGGCCTCTGACCATGCTACAATGCCTCATGGCGGCTGTTTTAGTTCCCTAAGGTGCCTGTCCATGTCGAGCGGCCACCAGAGCCCATTGCGAGCTCAATCCAATCCACATTCCCTCTGCTGTGAGTCATCTTCAAGGTTTCAGGTAATGTTTGTTTTGTTTCCTTTATTTTTCTTTAATTTCTCTCATGATGTGTTGATGAATCAATGATTCATCATCTCAATATATTAATCTTAGCAAAATCCCTGAGCTAAATCTCAAATAAATATCCATAAAATAAATAAAGTAATAAAATGATTCTTGTAAATAAAATACACTAGTTATTATATATTATATTTTATAAAATAAATTAATAATAAAAATCCGTAAAATAAAGGAATTTTTCACCTATAAGTAGCCAAAACTTCATGTATTATTAAAAAAATTCATTTCAACTTCTTTTTGGACAATTCTTTCTCTAACTTGTCTATAAAATGTATATAAAAATAAAAAAATATAAATAAATTTCACCGCAAATAAATACTCCTAGATCCCAAAGAGAAAAAGACGTAAAGTCCAACTTCCTGGCCAAATTCCCGCTCTGTATGAACTCTAAATTCACCAAACTAACTTTTAAAGTTTAAGTTAGGAAATTATCTATCCAATGAAAGTGATTTCATTAAAATCGGAGCTCGTTTGTAAATTTGAGTTTTGGGATCTCGTTGTATATTGTACATAATGCAATAAATGTGACTATGATTTTTTCTTGTACAAATTTAACCCTTTTTTGATTTATTTATTTATTTATTAGTTTCTTTATTGTATATTTTATTAAATAACAAAAATCAAAAATCTCAAAAAAAAAATTGTTCTTGAAAATAAGGCAAAGTGACTTTGTATATAATGTACATATTTTTTTCTCATTTTTTTTAATTTTACTTTTCTTTACATTTGTCTAGCTCCACTGCTTTTACTAAGAGTTAGTGCACATTGATAACCTTTTTTTAAGATTTCATCACACCCTGGCACATAGGTAAATCCCAAGAGATAGTATAAGAACCTTGTTCTCTTACTGGCTAAAGGTGCTCACACTCAGGTTTCAAAAAGCCTTCATTGATTTTATCACATCCTCGAGCATTAAAATCATGTCCAAACTCAAATCCCTCATCCCAGTTCCTCAAGTGAAATTTCAACTCATCTCATCACAATTGTAGTCATGTATGTGAGGTACTGATCATATTCTTAAGGAAGAGACTAAGCATGCAATATAGAATACAAATCTTTCAAGCTAGCAAAATGTGAATAATTAAGTCAAAGACACTGATGACTAAGGCTAGTTAACTCAAAATCTCAAGACCCCATCAACCAAGTGTTCTTGAACTTCACTAGTCTTGTGTGAATGTGTAAGTGTTAGGGACTAAACCAACTCATTAGCTAGTTTTTTTTTGTGATTTTAATTTTTGTGATTTTTTTATTTTTTTTCAATCTCAGGAAATCAAACAAGAAGAGGAGATGAGTTGGTGGTGAAGGTAGTGATGATGTGATATGCAAAAAAATGAGGAAAATAAAAATGATGAATAAAAATGAAAAGAAAAAATTACCTACGATGGAAGCGGACGCCTGTGGTGTGCTCATAACAAGCACGATCCTCGCTCGAATTGCCGGCGAGCAATGAGCTCGAGCAGCACGTGAAGGCAGCTGTGATGTTCGTCGGATTGCCAACAGATCTCATTGGAGAGGAGGTCGATCGTCGCTCTACTTCGTCATTCGTTGTCACCAAGACGGGTGGTTGGATCTCACAATTCTCTCTCACATAAAGGTGGATCAAAGGCAAAATTGAGGAGACTTAGATGTATAAAAAGAGAAGAAAATGGATGTTAGAAAAGATGATGGAATGGTGGAGTTGAATGGGAGGTACATGAAATGGTGGAGTTGAATGGGAAGTTAGATGGAGACTTGGTGGTTAATGGAAGAAAAGGAAAGTTTGTATAGAGAATGAAAAATAAATAAAATAAAAGAAATAAAATCAAGTAGGCAACTAAAAGAAGACAAAATAAAAGAAAAAATGGAAAATTGCAAACAAAATAAAGAAGAAAAAATAAAGAACAAAATAGGCCATATGTATGCTATTTATTTTACTTTTATACACCCTTACCTCACTCAGACTCGCTCCCGACTGATGAATCCCGTATTCATCATGCTAAAATTCACTAATTAAACCCCTGGCTTAATTAAACAAATAAATTCACTATTAATTCATCCATTTTGTCTTGTATTATATTGTACACTCTTAACCTATAATTAATTGCATTTATTGCTAGTATTTGTTTTGTAATTATTTTATCATCAAAAACCCATAAGAATGAAGTCAACAATTGTTTATAATATCATTAACCCTTAAAAATTCTACAAAAAGGTAAAAAATATCAAAACCAAAACTTCAGTGTTTTTAAACCCCTTAAAAATACCCCCAAAATTACTTTTGTATAAATGACCTCTTTTATCTTTTCATCCAACATGAAACATGTAGATATCATCGAGAGGAACAACTTTCATGTTTGACTTTTTTCCTAAATTTACATCTAACTAATTATTTTTTATTTTTCTTTATTTTTCTAATTTCTGATTTTCCTATTGGGCCGCGTGGCGCCCTCTGCACCGCCCACGTGGCCCGGTCCTCCTTCCTCCACCTGTCATCTCTCTGGGACCGTTAGAACTTCTTCATCCTGCCTCCATCTCAATCGTTCATCTTCACTCCATCTCCCGATGTTTGATCCTATCCTTGATCAGATCCGAGCCACTCCCTCGCGCCCACTTCTCAGCCACCCGATTGCCTCCTCATCCTACGCCTCTCAATCATCCACGTCACCTCTCTTTCTACCACTAGCAGATCTCCCTTTCCATCTCCATCCTAGTCGTTCGCAAAGCACCTTCGTTCGCCACCATAGGATCAGAATTCCGATCATATCCAACTGCTCCTTTGCGCAATGCCTCCTGCACGCCACGTGTCCCCACCTTAGTCGTTCGATGATCTGATCCTAACCCTTAACAACACCTCCACCCGAGTTGTTGGATCGCTAGATCCAACGGCTACTGTCAACGTCCTCCTCCGGTCCAGTCGTTTCGACTCGCCGTTGTGCCGCCCCCTTCCTATTTTGGAATCAGCCACAACCACTCTCTCCATATCCTAATGGTTGATCCACATAGCCCTATCTTCCGCCTCCTGCATGTAACCACCTTCGACCATCGCCATCACTTCCAACCTTCAAGACGTCTGTTGCAAAACTCCACCTCACCACCTGAAACACCTCCACCTCCTCCTATAAAATCATCTTCTCTGCCAACCGTCACCTTCATCCACCAATGGAGGGTCTCTACCCTAGCTTCGTCTGCCCTCCGGTGACAACGGAGGGTGGCTCGTACAGGCAATCATGGCCATGAGTACTCTGGTGAGATCCATGGCTGACCACCAAGCATGCTCTGCCCTCCGGCGGATGCACAAGCCCCTGGAGTGATCAGTCAGGTTGAGCGACGACCCCAGAGGTCCGATGAGGACCTCAGCCTAGATCAATTCCTCCACCAATGCTCCATCTCCGATTCAGGTATTCTCCTACTTCATTTTCCTTGAATTTTCTCTTAATTACCCCGATGACCATATGCATCCTCACCAGCCACTGAACACCTCATGACCTTCACCACTCTTTGATCACCTTCTCCTACCATCTCTCATGCATTATTTCCTTCTCTAGAGCCTCCCCTTTCCCGACCCACATCCTCCTCCACTTCACTGAAGAAGGAGCCGAGGTCCTCCGCTCCCTCCGCCTCAATGGACCTCCACTCACCTCACATCACTCACGCACTCACACGCACTCACTTCGGTTATTCTTCTAACGTCTGCAGGTACAAGAATCTTCAATGACTGGACTCTACAACACCTCGCCGGTCTCGAGCACCCACTCCGATCACATGCCTCCACCTTGCCTTTGCAGACGTCGATGGAGCTCCTCCAGCCACCAAGCATCTTTGCTCGGACTTCAACCTTCTTCCTCGACCATCCAGCTGGTCCACGAAGCACGGAGGAGCACACAACAGCTCGTCGGAGCACAGCCTCTTCCAACGGCCCACAGCGGAGCACGAAATACAGATATCATCCGATCATCTGGATCGGACGACCCTTGTGATGCCACGTCACTCAGTCGAATCGCACACCGAGTGCTGGGCTCTGGTCCACCATGCCTTAATCCGAGCGACTATGACGTGACACGTCAGCTGCGAGCCTGCGATGACTCCCGACCCTGGCCCCCTCATGTGCCCAGCACATGGGGCTGGGTAATTTATAGGAAGGACCTTGGAAGTTTTGGAATTTACATTTTGGACCCCAGGAGGCCTTACTTGCGTGCTTGGGTATTTTACAGGGATGCCCTTGAGGTTTTACAGAATTGTAATTTTAACCCTTACGTGCCTGGATAAATTACAAAAGGCCCATACAGTTTTGTTTTATTGCAAATAGGTCCTCTAAGGACCTATTTGTAATATCTATCCTTTTATTTCTTGCATTTTTATTACATTTATGCCCCTGCATTTTTTCTTCAAAACTTGAGCATCGTAGGTCCAAATTGCATGATTTTAGTGTCATTTTGATCCTTGTTTCTTCATCTATATTATGGCATGCTTAATTTTCTCATCTGAAACCATTTTGAATATGATGAATTTTTATTGTTAAGATGATGCCTCTTGCTCAATTGCCTTGTCATAAATAAATGTTTGCTCATAGTGTTATGCTCAATTCGACTCTGATTTCAAACCATATTTTCTTGCTCGTTTATGTAATCTTTTTAGGGTATATTCTTAATAATCACTTGCATACATTTAACCTTGCATTATTTTCATGCATCACTCAAAAAACTACATCTAAAAATCAACTAAAAATTGCAGGCTTCATATATCTGCATTGTTCTGCATTTTACCTTATGCATCTGCATGAAGACCTGAAATTGAGAAATAATTCACACTAGCTCTTAATTGATCGAAATTTGATAAATAGATAGAGTAGCACGTGTCCCTGTGTTCGCCCTTAGTAGACTTGCCACGTAAAAATAATCCACAATATCCAAACGATTGTGGTTTTTGCTTAACCATTTCACCATTTTCACCACATGTACTACGATAAGATACGACGATTAAAGTTGTGAAAATGGCGTTCATCACCGACCTCCATCGAAGGTCTATAAACATCGCAGGTTGATTAGTTCCCCTTCCTTCTTCTTCCACACCTTCTACTGCTCCACCCCTTCTTCTCATGTTCACCTGAGAAGAACCCATTTGGACCTCTACCCTCCTCTCACCTCCAAATCCCCACTCACCTCATACACAGATAGATTTGCTTCGGTTGTTCTCCCTAATCTTTTGCAGGTCCAAGATTATCAAAGGACGAACCTCTTGGGAAAGATCCATTCTAGTGCTCTGCATCAAGTGAGGCATCATTTACGTACTCCGTTTGCCACCTCCATCCTTTCCTGGAACCACCATCTGCTTCGTATTGCTTCCAGGGAGGTGTGGCATCCTTCGATGGAGCTTTAGGAGCAATGAGCGGGAAGAGGGACCTCATCGGAGACTCATATCCATCGCGAGCCACCGAGGATGAGGAGGACACTTCCCCAACTAGAAGCTATCGTCCGATATTCGAGATGGAAAACCCTTGTGCCTCATGCGGATCAAATCCAAATCATCGAGCTTGATGGAACCAGAGCTATTCCCAAAGCATCAAGGCCCGCCACATGGTCCCGAACACTGTAGATGACTAAACCAAGCACCGCATCTCATGGTGTATGCGTCACACACGAGATCTTAGGAAAAATGCAGCCATTGCGACGTATTCTTCTAAACTACAAAGAGGTCCTCCAGGAGCGTAACACACGTGCCCTTCTTGGGAATATTACATTCAAGCCCTGTTGGGTTTTTGATATTGCAAATGGACCCCCACACAGAGAATTAATTCAAAAGATAAGCCCTCTCAGCTTTTCTAAATTGCGTTCATGGGCCTAACATGCCCTAAATGTAGTGTCTTGCATACATTTTATTATAGTTTTTGTTGCACTTATGCCCCTAGACCTTTCATTTCATAACTTTTGCATATTAACTCCAATTTCAGTGAAATTAGTGTCATTTTGGAGCTCATTTAAATCACTAAATAATGGCATAAATTAGTCTCTGATTTGATGATTAAAGTTTGATAAATTAATTAGATACATAATTGGTTTTATGTTTATTTATAAGAATGGAATTCATATACTTTAGGGTCATTTAATGCCTCATTCGAACTCTGATTTGGATTAGACATATTGCTTAAAA